>CM063602.1:7510189-8110189 GCA_032356905.1 Salix exigua | reverse complement strand
ACGAAATGACGTCACACACAAAACACAGCCCGGTTCGTTATTTTACAGTTAACCGGTGGGTTTCCCGCGTAATCGTGTGGACCACGTGCGCTCCCCTCGTCTCGTCTAGCTTGCTCCTCCAGTACCGTTGAAATTTACTAAACAAACAACTGCAGGCTGTTTATAAAAAAGACACGTGTATTATATTCATGAGATCGGGTATTGTATTAAAAAAGAAAAGGGCAAATATCTGCCCCGTGATTCATATTTTATTTCTTTGTTTTCAGGTGATGAGAATAAAATAAGAAATCGGATTTATTAATCTTCGCAACATGGAGATCAAATTAATTATAATTATGATATTGAAACATAAGATGGGATGTCTATCACATGCAGCAGTGAAAGAATATCGAGTTGTTGTCTGCATATTGACCTCACAAATTGTTTAAAGCATTCCATGCTCCCAGCCAATGAACACCACGAGTTTATTCTGGCGTGTTTCAAAACATGTGGACCGGAAGTGATGTCAATCCTAGAAAGTAGTTGGCGAGGAAACGGATGATTGTGCCTATCCCATCTGATGCATCACTGCGTTCGCACGGATTATTTTCGGGGTTTAGTGAAGGGGTCCTGTCACTTTCCTACATTTTCCTGGTATCCAAACAACAAGTGGCGCCTGTGAGAAAGGGTTTGTCGTTAGATTGAAGAGAAAGGTCGAGACAGAACTTCGTTTTCTCCGTGATGTCAGCCACGAGGACTAATGAGAGGAGGCTTTGGTGAATTTTACCTCCAATTTATTACTTGACTGAATCGGGTGAACCGAACCGGTCCGCTGCCGCAACAGAATCGAATCCTAGGATATTTTTTCGTGGTTCGAGGAATCTTCTCGAGATATATTGTTGTTCGTTGTGGATGGTGGAATCCAGCATCTAACTTGCCACTAATAGCTCTTCTTCGTGGAATCCTCTTCTTGTCATTATCTTCCTTTTCTAGTAATGAAATCCGTACTTATATGTTTGTTCTTTGTTGTGTCTTCTACTTTGGTTCATCCATGCTTGATTTACCATGATTTATATTCTTAAAAAAAATATCTAAGGGTTCTCCTGTGATGTTAAGGATAAGTGTTGAGTTAATAACTGATTTAATATAATAAACTTTATTTTTATTAAAATACGGGGATCCAATTCTAAAACCGAAACAAATATTCAGTTTTTTAGTTGGAATTGAAAAATCAAATATTATAATTTATTAAAATAGATAATTCTTGGTATGTTTTACTAAATACATTTACAGAATTTTCGGTTTTATTTTCTATATTTCTTTTGCATTGGAAAAATAAAATATTTATTATTACATGTTGATTTAAATACAATATAAAAATATCTATTGAATACAGTGATATAAATATCTGAAAAACTGCTGAGTTGCTGTCTGCATATTGACCTCACAATCGATTAAAGTGTTCGACGCTTCCATTCAATGGAGACCATGAATTATCTGCGCGGTTCAATTTCACAGAGGAAGTTAACGGGGAAAGGGGGTGTGTGTGTGGCTATCCCACCTGTTGCCCCGCTGTCTTTGTACGGATTCTCAGTTTACCTTTTCCTGTCTTGCTTGTGACCACGCTTTCTTGTCCTCCAGACACCAGGTGGCTTTGAAGTGGGCCCAGCATGGCGACCATCTGCGGGCGAATGGGGCCCGTCGATTTTGGATTTTAAGACATTGTGCTGATTGGGTCCTCTGTTTTTTAATTGATTTATTTCTACACTTTTTTACTATTATTGCTGTGGCTATAAATTTTGGGATTGACAGGGTGGGGTTTAGATATTATAATCAGTGACAAGTTTATAAAATTCCTTAATTGTTTCTGATATGGTCAACCTTGCGTTGTATTTGTTTTTCTTTTATTTTATGCAATTAGTTAGTTTCTTGTGTGATTCTTATTCTACTATCTTTTATTATTTTTTGTAAATAATTTCAGTAAATACAACTAGATAAATGTTTTGTTATGGCAGTTTTAATATTTTAATCTATATTTATCTTTTAAATCTTCACTTTTTTCTTTTAATTATTATTATCAATGACTTCTCATTTACATAAATGATTATTTATTTATTTATTTATTCAAATACTTACATGAGCTCTTAATATATTACAGTATAAGCTAAAGGAGCTCGGCCTCCGGTACTGTGGACTGGATATTTGTCGTCCATGCATCGCGCGAGTTTGTTCAACTCTTTTTTTTTTTTTTTACAAAGGTCTTCTTTTTTTATTTTTTATCGTGATATTAACTAAAAAATACATTTAGTCTACTGGTAAGAGTCTTACCAGTAGAGGCACTGGCAAGGGTTTGACCCTACCAGCGCCTATGTTTTTTAACTTTCGTTTTTTTTCCATTTTTTTTTTAGCTTTGCTTTTTTTTTTTCATTTTCATTTTTTTATTTTTTTATTCATTTTAACGGTTTTTTATTATTATTATTTATTTTGATTTTTTTTATTGATTTTGATGTTTTTTTTCACTCATTTTTTTTAAAAAAAAATTATTGACAGTTTTTTATTGATTTTTTTCCGTTTCACCACATTTGCCTAGATTATCTACAATTAAAACATATATGAGGCACTTTCCGTTTCAACTACACTCGTTTCTTTTATCTGTAAATAAGTTATTATAGCACGCAAAAAATTATATTGATTTTTGAAAATAAATTTCAATGTTTTTATTTATAATGTGTAAGATCTAATATGATTAGGGGAAAAGGCAACTATTTTTTTACAAATTTACTTAGGTTTTCTACAATTAAAAAAATATAAAAATCACTTTCCATTTCGATCACACTAGATAATATGTGAGGCTAAGTATATGTATTTAATATTTATTTAATAGTCTCGCCTAAAAATATATATATAGAGAAAATAAATTACCTACAATTTCTGGAAAAAAATTAATGTCGGTATTCTTAAATATATTTAATATAATAAGATAATGAATAAATCTTATTAAAAAAATTGTCTTTGAAGTTAAATTTATATTTTAGACTCTGTTTTTTCCTTTTGTGATTTTTTTCACATGTATTTTTTTAAGTGTCCAAGTCAGTTGTTCTTTTTTACTGAGTTTCTTTTTTGTTTTTTCTACCAAAGTATCCGTGACAACAAATTTCTAATAAATCATTTCACTTTCTTAGTAAATTTTCTAACAAATTTTATCAAAAAACAATTAGCAATAGCAATATTCAATCAAATTTTGGTTGAAAAAACTATTTTTAACAGATTTAACAATTATAATTATACTAATTAAATATTAAAATAACAAAATACAACATTTATAAAATCATCCAATTTTCTACATTGATAAAAAGCCCAAGTGAAGCGCAGATCAACTCGTTATATATAAAACACATAAAAATAACCTTTGCATAGGCTCTTGAATTTCTATATATAAAAAAAACATATCAAGATGACTCGCATACTACTTTGTTGAGTTCTTCCGTCTTGAATAGAGGATACAACCAGCCAAGATTACGTAAGCATTTGAATATACACACACATACATGATTGCATTAAGAAAAAAATTAATCTTTAGAGTGATGTGATATAATGATAAAGGACTTATAATAATATAGAACAACCAAGATTTTACTCGCTAATTTAGATTTATAAAATACATTTTGAAGGATGAAATTTTATCGCATCAAAAAAAAATGAGAACATTTTTTTGAAATTTTAATTAAAAATATATAATTTCTTAACATAATATTTTAAATAGCAAGGTGAAAAGACACCCTAACTAAAAATAACAATCTTTTTTAACATAAGATAACAATGAAAACAAATTATATCTACTTCTATGTTAAATGAAACGTGTGAAAAAATAATTGGTCTGTTGTATGCATATTGACCTCGCAGATTGATTAGTGGTCGTTGCTTCCATTCAACGAGCACCATGAATTATTTTTGAACTCGTGTGAAGGTGGAGGCCACAAGGGAAGTTAACGGGGGAAGGGAGTATGGCTACCCCGTCTACTGCATCGTATCCGTTTTCCCATTTTGTTTTCCTGTCGACTTTCTTCGCATCCAAACAACAAGATGCTGCCAGGTGGGCAACCAGGGGGGCCATCAGTTTTGGACTTGAGAAGATTGTGGATGATTTGGATTTTCATAAATTTAGTATGATTGGAAAGTATTTATGAAAAATTTTGATTTTTTTGATTTTTTATTTTAAATTAAAAAATTAATGTTTTTAGATTATTTTAATGTACTGATGTTAAAAATAGTTTTTAAAAAATAAAAAAACTTTATTTTTATGTATTTATAAACAATAAACATTTTTAAAAATCATCGTAATCGCACTTCCAAACAGTTAACTATTCACCCATTCAAAGCTCGAGTTAGTCTTTACTAGATGTTATAGAATTGTAAAAGTCATTGGAACTCTTAAAAATATCACAAAAAATCTTTGTGGATGGTGATAAAAAGCATTTTATTCAGGAGACAGGAATTTTATAATATTTCCTATTTATGGGAATACAAAATCAGGTGAGCTGAACTTATCCATGGCCGCAACATAAATCTATTCCTAATCCTCTTAGTAGAATATTCTTAAGATATTGATTTGGGATTGGGGTGTCCATAATAATCCATTTCTCAAGGGAACATCCCTTTCTTAGTCATGTTTTTCTTTTCTTAAAGTAGTGAAATCCGTCGTGGCCTTATTCGGCATACTACGTTAGCACGAGTATAGTTGTTTATAAAATATTTTTTATTTGGAAATATATTAAATTAATATTTTTTATTTTTTAAAAGTTATTATTTATATCAGTATAGTATACTAAAGTAATATAAAAACACTACAAGAATTTAATTTTAAATAAAAAATAAAATTAAAATTCAGGGTTGCAGGGGTGGTTGAGTTAATTTTTGGGATGGCACATGATTTTGTTTTTTTAATTGTTTGTGGTAAAGTGGAATATAAATACTAAAAATATTTGGGAGTGTGATGGCGGTAATTTTTCAGAGTACTTATCGTGCCGAAATACATCAAAATGATATTTTTTTATTTTTTAAAAATTATTTTTAAAATCCGCACATAAAAATGATATAAAACACATAAAAATATATTCATTTGAAATTAAAAAAAAAATTCAATTAAAAACCAGTGAGATCACAATGACAATCAAGTATGTGGTGACGAGGCAGCCCGTGACGGCCGCCAGAAGAAGCGTCCCTTTTCGTGGGCGAGGGGCATCCCATATCTTCAACTCGGTAGTATCTCATGAGGCGTGCATGACACATCAATTTTGAATGTTTCTTAAAATAGCATCCTTTTACATGAAAATCTTACAAAAATTCTTGGAATTACCCATGTCAATCTGATCACCTGTCGAATCACTTCAGTTTAATTAGGTTAATTTCAACCCAGTTTTAAAATAAATTTGTTTTAGATCAATTGCATGTTTGAGAGTGTGGTTAAAGTTGTTTTTATTCAGAAATATATCAAAATAATATTTTTATTTATTTTTAAAAATTATTTTTGATATCGGTACAGTACATGAAAATAACATAAAAATATATAAAAAAATACAATAAAAATTTATTTTTTTCAAAAATATTTTAATAACACGTTGTTAATGTTAGAAAATAATATAAATCATATCACGAGGTCTCACTTACAAGTTTAAGAATTTAGGTGAGATGGTTCTTTAACTTAGAATCAGAGACTTGTTGACCCAGCGGTCATGAGTTCGAATCTCACCGTCCCTATTTTATTTGATAAAAATTAAGCATAAGGTGATATGGACTTGTTCAAGTTTCAAGCTCAAATGGCTTTCACTTGAGGGTGTGTGCTAAAGAATAATATAAATCATATTATGGGATTTCACTTACAAATTTAAGCATTTAAGTGAGATGGTTCCTTAACTGTTAACACCTCCTAGGTTAGACCACATAAATTTGACAGCGAATTATTTTGCTTTATCTAGACTAATATCAATCCAACCCATTTCATGAATAAAATGTGACCAATTAACCAACCAATAAAACTACTTATTACAAATAACATCTTTTTGTTGGATCGAAACATATAAATGTTGACTAATCTGACTAACGTTGAACTTGGTAAAATGAAATGGTTGAATAATTAAAAAATTAAATTATTCAGGAACACATTGAATACCGTAGTTTACAGCATCATTACTATTGCAATAAGCAGCACCAGCTCTCTTCGTTCTTTGAAAAAAAAAAAAGGAAGGGAAAGGAGGATGAATATAATTTGTTTGACAACAAATGGAGGCGTTTTAAAAATATACATATTCTATGATATTTTGATATTAAAATAACTTTTTAACACGATTAGATTAAAGTTATTTATATCATACTATATAATTTGGCTGCTCTATATTGTGGATTAGATGATTTTCTTAAGAAAATTATAAAAAAAATATCTAAACACGGCAATGTGTTTTTTTAAAAATATAAACATTAACTTGATGTGACCTGACCAGATTATTAAATTCAAAGATAACTTTGACAATTAAAAAAATATCTGACTAAAAATATCTAATTAAGCCGAGAATACCCCCCCCCCCCCCCCTCCTTTTTTTAATCATCCAAGATTTTATTCGGGTCTTGATTGAATTATTAGACCCTTTAATCAACATACGATACGAGACAAGTTGAAATATTCAGCTCCAATGGACAAAGCGACAAGTCGAAAAGGACCCCATGGGCATGGATATAAGCTAGTCCACAGGCACTCTTGAAATCTTGGCCATGTGTATAGTTTTCTTCCGCGGACTACCTCGCTGCAACACACGTGTCGACTGTTGAGCCTGTTTACATCTATCCAGGAAAAAGCTGCGAGCACTCTGTATCGCTACTTCGTTTGGGAGCCCAGCTGAGAAGCCTAGGACCAGAATCATTCGGCCTTGGACGTTTCCAATTCAACCTTGTACTGCTCTCTGTCAAACGAAAGTGAGTGATTGATCGACAATCGCATGGAGAAAAGAGGGGAGATTAATAACAAATGGTAGTTTTAATGGGGGGAAGCAAAATTCTGAATAGTAAATGATTGTAAAACGAAGGATACCAACCAATAAGATCTCATTTTAAAATTTAAACTTGTAACTGAAATTCCAGAATATGATTTATATTATTCTCTAACATAGCTCTTCAAGTGAAAGTTCTTTGTACTTAAAACTTGTACAAGTTTATATTACTTTGTACTTGATTTTTATCTAATAGAATGAAGATGGTGAGATTCGAACTCGTGACCGCTGAATCAACAAGGCCCTGATACCATATTATGAAACCATCTCATCTAAAAATTTAAACGTGAGATTCTAGAAAAAAAAAAATTATTCTCGGACAAAATGAGGGGGTATTTCTAGCTGTGATCATTGGAACATAGCGAAAAACTCTTCACGAATGGATTGAATATAGACAGCAATTAGTTGATTTGCTAAATGATCAAGAACAAATCTCGACTGTCTCAGAACTTTAACTTGAATCTGTAGAGGAATAACCCCACTTAACTTTTTAACTTACTTTTGTTTCTCGTCTAATTAGCAGCTATCCCACCTTCATGCGAACCATTTTCTTTGCCGACACGGATAGATTATCTTCACTCGGTGGAAGCACTTTCAGTAGCTGGAGCCAGTTCGAACTCGTGATAGATTGATATACAGTCGTCTTATGGAGGATGAGGTCAAAATGGAAAAGGGTGTGGTCCGTAAATATTTCGAGGTAGAAAAAAATTGCTGTATCGTATAGCTGCTCGTGATTCATCTTCTTGAAGAGTGACTAAACATGGAATCTCATCTTTATAAAGATCAGCTTCTTTTAAGTACAGGAGAATAAAATATAAAAGCGAAGGCGTCGGATTATCTTTTATCTTCTCTACTGTTTCGATTTTATAACTCAGGTGTATTTAGAGTAATTAGTTTTCGAAGGTCTGTTTTCCGAATTCACTTTTCGGAAAACTATTTTTCAAATTTTTTATGTTTGTTTGCCTTCCAAAAGTTGATCAACGGAAATCACTTTCGGTCAACGGAAAACACTTTCCAATCAAAGAAAAATCTGGCTTGGTTTTCAGGAAAGTATTTTCCGAAAATTTGGGCGGAAAACACTTTCCGGAAATTGTGAAAAATTTAGAAATGTCATTATTTGCTGATTACATCAAATTTGATCCTCAAACTTTTGATTGCTATATATATTTTGTTATGAATATTTATTTTTCAATTTCATCTCTTAAAATTTAATTTTTATATTAATTTTGGTCCTTATTTTTATAATTGTTATTTGCTTTTTTCTTATCATTTTTTTATTAAAAATTTTTATCTATCAAATTTGGTCCTTATTTTTTTTTTATTGTTACTTATTTTATTTAAAATAATTTATGAAATGTTAATTATTATTATTTTAATTTATTTACCTTTTATTTTTTTTAATTTTTTAGATTTGATCTCTATTATTTTGATTATTATTTATTTTATTTGAGATAATTTATGAAATTATATATTTTTTCAATTTCATTCTCATTCAACTTTTTAATTTGTAGGATTTGTTCCTCGTTATTTTAATATACTTGAAAAAATTAATTTATTAATAAATTATTTTCCAGTTCATTTTCTATAACACAAACAAACATCGGAAAATGCTTTCAGTTCATTTTCCATAACACTCGTCAAACATCGAATTCATTTTCGAGAATTCACTTTCCAAAGGAAACCACTTTCCTGCAAACAAGCGGGGTCTAAGTTCGTTTCTTGGGTGTGGTGTCGAGGAAACTGTATTTAAGTAAGGTTTGGGAGATTCATCATGAGATTGTTTTCTTGAGGATGCTAAAAAGATAGTAGCAGAACGTCACACATTCTTGACCATCAAACTCGCCCCCTCCTTATTTTTTTTATTTTATCATTGAGATGTTTGAGTGAGTCTACGTGCATCATAATTAATTTTTGAACTCACTAAATAACTAGCAAACTCATTGAATAAGTTAGACACCACGGAGATGACAAACATGCATAGTGAGATTCCGCTAGGTCAAGACTACACTTGTAACAAGCTCCCAACTTTTTAAGTGTAATACATGTAAAGCAGTTTCAAAGTAGTTTGCTAGAAATAATTGCCACCAAGAATTTGAACTTCTACTTCCAAAACATACAAAAATTCTTTTCTGTCGATAATTTTTTCTGTCTGCACTTTACAAAAATTACAAACATACCTTGAAGTAACAAGTTTAAAGCTGAACTAAGAGAAGCACTTGGTCTCAACATTGCCAAGGGGCGCCCCCTAGGCTCTCCAATACTTGGGACCCATGAACCCACTTGTAGTGCACCAATCGGCAAAAGAACTTGATGTTAAAAAAATACACGGGGTAATATTTAATATTATGTATATCTAAAAGAGTATCCACAAGTTAATATTCATTGTGACTCATGTTAATATTCATTCTGACTCATTGTCACTATAGACTCGTAATTTAATCCGGTGATGCGGGCGAGTTCATCAATCTTTTTGTCTTTTAGGGCCATGAACGGTGATATGATGGTACCGTCCCTCACAAAACGACAAACAAGGGCGCTGGTTTGAGGGGATAACTAGTCATTGCGCATTCTCGATTGGTTTTAGTCCGGTCCAATTTATTGTTTTTTTAATATTTATTTGAACAGTGCAATCACCATTTTAGCCTTACAAATAACAAAATAACACACAGGATGGGAGGGGCGATACGATAATTAACTAATTTTTAATTCTTTTTCGCACCAGTTTATTGCGGGCACATCCCATCACGCACTGTTTGTTTCCACCCTCTCGCGTCTTTCGGACGGCGCGTGCGCATGCATGACCCGAAAATGCCCACCCATCATTTAGAACGATTTTTCGCCATGCTCTCTTCCTCATGGAGCGTCGCGTGTAGCCATTTGGTTTTCGGGTACGTGTCAATGCTCGTTTGAATTTCCCCCCTCATTTCTCTCTCCTCTTGCCCAAGCTGACGTCAGCGAAGCAGTGTATTTTGCAAAGTTCATTTCGGTCCTTGAACGCCTGAATTTGTTGTTTTTTAGTATAATAATAATATTTTTTTTTGTTAATATTGTTAGGTATTGAATTTTCTAATTATTATAGATAAAACCTTCAAAATAATAATAATGATTATTTGTAAGTCTTATTTTCTTCTAAATATGTTTGCCTAATTATATTAATTATATATT
Organism: Salix exigua; assembly: GCA_032356905.1. Classification (NCBI taxonomy): domain Eukaryota; kingdom Viridiplantae; phylum Streptophyta; class Magnoliopsida; order Malpighiales; family Salicaceae; genus Salix; species Salix exigua. Next base: position 8,100,005 of record CM063602.1, on the reverse strand, counting down.
TTGATATTTATTTAATGTTAGATCCTTAATATATAGATCCTTAATATATATATATATATACCTAATTTTTTTTGAAAAAAAATTAGTATCATTGTTCTAAAATACTTTTAATATCATAATATGAAAATTAAGAAATTATGGAATTTTTTTCTCAACAATTTTATTATTTCCACTGCTATTAAGTTTAGTTTTTTAATATTAATATTTTAATTTTTGTTGGGGATCATTTCAAAAATAATATTGTCTATTTGTTTCTTTTTTTATTCTTAAATTCAAATATATTTTTTTTCATCATTTATTTAGTTTTTTAATTTTCTTTTTTTGTTAATATTCTTAGATGTTGAAATTTCTTATTATTATATACATGGTATTCAAAATAATGATAATGATTATTAATAATATATATTTTTCTTGTAATATAGGAGATTATTTATATATTTTGATATTTATTTAATTGAAGCTTGATATATATATTCAAAAAAATAACAATTTACTATTAGTATTCTAAAATATTTTTGATATATTAATATGAGCAATAAATTTTATTACAAGTTTCATACATAGAAAAAAAATATTTCTAACAAATTTTATCAAAAGAGTTTTAATAAAAACCCTCATTTTCTAATATATTTGATGAATTGTAATTTTAGTGAATAAATATTAAAATAAAAAAATTACAACACATAAAAAATAAAATAATTTTGAATACAAATAAAAAGCACAGCACATCACGCGTGTAAATTGTCTGGGCTTCTTTCTATAAGGGGGGCATATATTCCTTGAAAAATACAAATATCATGTCGTTAGCAATATAAAAAAAGTAAATATCTGAGGATGAAGAAGCAGGGTAGTCAATGGTGTGCATGGACTTTCCACAAATACAATGTTTAGTCATCATTCGCTAAAGTCAGTTCGGAGAACTTCGTTGTCAAGCCAGCGTGCTTTAATCATTTTTCACTATAAATATCTTACATCTTTAATTATGTGGGTCCTCTAGCATCATCAACTTTTAATTTTTCTTTTCAAACACGCACTTGAATATAGCAATTTCATAATTATTTATTATTACCTCTTAAAATATTGAATCGGAGAACCGGGGGGGACACGTATAATTGTAGCATACAAACTCCGTCAACTTTTAAAGGGTTAGGGTTAGGGTTAGGGTTAGGGTTAGGGTTGATAAAAACATATATATAAAGAAGAAGAAGAAACATTTCGATTTCACACTATATATCTGGAGTTAGATAAAAGACAAAAATACTGTGCTATATTTTTTTTCACTCTACTGTCACGACGTCAATGATGTTTCTTTTGCCCCCATTTTTCTTATACCATCACTGCTTTGATGAGATATTTTTTTAAAATAAATATGATATAGGATACCCTCTTCCAAGTATTTGTTTTTGTTTAAAAATACATTAAAATAATATATTTTTATTGTAAGATGTTATTTTTAATATAAATACATTAAAATAGTATAAAAACACAAAAAATATTTAATTTTAAATAAAAAATAAATTTTGTTTTCATAATCATTTTTAAAATATAATGCCAAACAATACTTGATCATAAACATATTAGACCCTCTAAATTATTTATATAAATAAATGCAAAACAATATTACCCCGAGACAAACTGAAAAAGTAATTAAGATTCTAGTGGCGCAGCTCATGGATTATGCCCACTATAGATGATTTTATTATTATTATTATTATTATTATCAAAAGCTATAAGAGAAGCGACTCGATCTAAAACCTCTTAACAGATACTAATCTCTTTATTATAATTAATATATTAAAATCATATATGTTTTTATTTTTAATAAATTATTTTTATATTATCATATCAGAATAATATGAAAATATCAGAGAAATAATTAGTGCTTAGTATCGATTGTTAACGATAATTAATACGCGTAATCACACGCTCTTGCCCTCTAACCGGTGCCTGGAATCCTACTGTGAGTAGAAATTCAACAGTAGCCATTTTCGTAGCCTTTAGGCATGCTTCATGAAATGCAAGGCAAAGGGTGTGTTACTGTTTAAAAATCTATTTTATATTTTTTTGAAATATTTATTTTTTTATTTAAAAAAATATATTAAATATCAACCTAAGAAAATATCTACATCATAAAGAGAAGGACAGTTAGAGACTGAAAGGGAAATCTCTATCATAAGTTTTTCCTTCTTTACTTGTAGGCCATGACTGTTTGGAATCACTCTTAAAGGTATTGAGATGTTTTTTTTTTTATTAAAAAAATAAAGATATTATTTTAATATGTTTATAAATAGAAAATATATTTAAAAAACCATACATAATGGTTGTTTGTCAGTATGTTAAGATTATTTGATTTAAAAATACATGAGAATAACTTTTTTATTTTTTTTTAAAATAATTGTTAATATCAATATATATAAATGATGTAAAACACAGTGTATAAATCCTCTAACTGTCAACACTCTGGTCCGTAGCTATGCAAAGAAATTCAAACTGGAAATCACATGAAAAGTATGATCTTGACAAGGGAGAAGTACTGTGGCTATAGCTGACACATTTAAATATACAGCTAACCAATGTGGCAGCAAAACTGATTCACCTACCTGCTTTACCCTAACTCCATCGCCTGTTAACCCGTAGAAAAAAAAAGCCAACCTTTCGGTACATCATGGGACCAAAACCGGGAAGCAGAATTTCCATGGAGAAATGAGTCCGGCTGGCTTGGCTTTAGGGGTAGGACCATAGGCTTTCAGCGTCGGAGCTCCCTGGTGAATGATCATCGGAAGATGGCGTGTTTATTCTTGGCGGGCTCACTAGCATTCCTCCGGCCATGTCAACCAGCAAATTGGGCATGTTTAAGAGTTCTTCCTCGTCGAAAATTTCCTGTGATAGAGCATCAGCAGTGATGCTAGATGATGTGCCTTCTGTTTCTGGCTGGCCCACATCAGGACGTGGCCCTCTTCCACGCTGAGATGACCTGCCTGATGCTGCACTAGCAGCGGCAGCTCTTATGTCACTAGGGGATGCGGAGGCTGGTATTGGGTAGGAAAGGATTGATTCTGGGAAATTCAGTGGCGTGTCGGGGCCCTTAAGTGCTAGAGCCGCCACATCATAGGCGGTGGCTGCCATTTCAGGAGTTGGATACGTACCGAGCCATACACGTGTAGTTTTACGTGGTTCCCGGATCTCGGATACCCATTTCCCACTCCGTAACCTAATACCTCTAAAACTCGGGTGTCTTCCGCTCGTGGGCTGAGCAGATGAGCCACCCGATGATCGAATTGGCCGCCTCGGTGATTGGTCACCTTGCCTCCCACTCACCGGCTGACTCGAAAACCCAATGGGCGATCGAATAAGCCCCGTCGAATGCTCACGCCTTGAATCAAAGGGCTGACCCGAAGAGCTGGCCGGAGACGGGATCAGGATCGGAGAGGGAAGGGGTGGTAAGTGGTCAGCTCGAGGGTCACGATTGGCCATATATATAACGAAAGGGATGTGTCTGTATAGAAAAATGACATTGAGGTGTTTGACAAATAAGAGAACGAAAGAGATTTTGCTTATAAGTCTGACGAGGGCTCACTGTACAGTCGTGGGTGAACCTATGGGCAAAAGCGTGGGGAATTCGCGGGCCTTTCGAAGACAAAACACTTTTTGCTATAATTAATTAAGTATTATATTTGATGTGATGGAGTTCACAAAGTGTTGAGAGGCTGCCACGTGCACGCGTATTTTGCACAAAAACTTGGCAAATCTACTCGTGTTCTTCATCAACCTCGCCGCATCCCCCGAGTAAGAAGAACCTCCATTGTCTTCATCGTGATCATAAATACATTACAGGTTGTGCTTCCCACTCCCTCCTGCCATGCCCTGCTCTGGCTCGCTCGCTGAGCCCTGGCCCTGTATTTTTTTCATTTATTTTCCGGGTAGGTATGGTGTATCCATCCTGTGATAAAAGTCATTTAAAATCATTGTGATTTCGAAATTAATAGGTCCTGGATTCTTTATTGATCGCCTGTCCTTTGTATTGATGTGGACCAGGTGGAACATCTCCACATTCACCTTCGCTTCGCCTATACTCATCCCGTAGTAAAAATTCTTCAATTTAATCTCTAATTTTGATCTTATACTTCACGGTGAAGCATTAGCTGAACACCCTTATCATTTATTTTACCCCCAGATGTTATTTTCAAAAACCTGTGGTGGTGGTGGTGGTGGTTTTTAATAGACTAGCATTATGTCTTCATAGTAGTTAATTTGGTGATCCGTCAACTCTCTGTATATGTGTGTGTATATATATAAACATATATTTTCATTCACAGCAATCAAATGTAAATAAGTCATCGTGTTGAGGCCTTTCCCCACCACAATCTAGTTTGTGTTTCACGTTCTAATAATTTATGTAACTATCATCTGAGAAAAACATATTAATAAAAAATAAGAGAGAGAAGATCACACCAGACATCTAAAAGATGTTTACTTGTTATGGCTAGGGTGACTATTTTCGGTTGGGTTTGGTTTTTTTATCAAAATAGTAACCTCTGACTCATGGCCATGAGAGGTTAGTTGTGTATTTGATCCCCCAACTCTCTATTTTGTTTTTATTTGATCCTTTTACTATTTTCTTTCTCTAATACTATCTCTCAACTATATATTTTTGTGGTTTCAGAGGATTGACCTCGTGGTAAAAGAGTTATACCCTCCTTTAACTTCTTTAAATTTAAACATTAGGGAAGTCAACCTTTTATAATATGGATTTTGAAAATTTTGTTTTGAAGGCAAATAAGGTATGATCTAACACATTTTTCGAGCATCTGCTGCAAGGATTACATTGGCACATAGTAAAAAATAGGGGGGATTACAATTGAAAAGGAGAAAAAAAAGTGTAGCCGGTTTAGCCAAAAAGGGAGTAATCCTACCGACTAGCGAGATTAGGATTTAAGCAATGTTCATTCTTTTTTTAGAAAATCATTGAAATAAAGTCAAATTATAAGGATTTTCCTCAACATTTATTATTATCATTTACAATACTTTTATAAAGCAATGTTCTTTTTGGTGCCTGTCAGCGGTATATTTTCTTTTTTTATTCTCAAAGTTTTCATAGATGGTTTGAGTTGATAAAAGTTTTAAAACAATTTCAAAATATTTATTATTATTTTTTAAAAAATTATTTTTATATCAACACATTAAAATAATTTAAAAATATAAAAAAATAATTTGAAGTAAAATTAAAAAATACTTTTAAAACACAAAAACTAACAAATTCTAATTTCATTTAATTAAGAATGTATTATATGGCCATATATAAATTTTTGATCGATTCAACAAATTTGGTCCCGAAAATTTAAACTCCAGACTTTTAGTACCAAGTCGAAAAATGTATTTGCATATATATATATATATATATGAGTTCAATTATAAATAGAATTTCAACAAACCCATATTTTAGATCCATGAAATTTGACTCAAACCCAACATTATGGAATAAAAACCTGGCCGAATCTCGAGTAATTAATTAATTAATTTAGAAATTTTAGAATGATATTATTTTTCAAGAAAAATAAAATAATACTATTATTTTTTTTTCCAAGTAAAATCTTGACCGGACCGACCAAGTATATCATATGTTAACTAACTAAATTAATTAAGTTTCCTGTATAAATATTATTTATTTTATTTTTAATTTAGATCCGGTTTAATAACCATGGATATGCATCGTGGAAACTATGCTGAAACTTCCACTCCCGATCTTATCGAAGAACCCAGATATCCTCACAACAAAATTAACCCACCAAGCCTCAGAAGTTTCAATCAAACCTCCGCCACCAGACTTTGACTTCAGGTAAGAGATTTTGCAAGAATCTAGAGCCAGAATTGCAAGAACCTCCACCGGAATTGCTTGACTTGGCTAATGAAGGCACCTTCGTGTTGATTGAGAAGAAACGTTTTGGTCCTGTACTTGCCTGGAGGAATTGTTGAGCCAGAAGGAGTATGGCTGGTTGGGACGAATCGTATGATCTAGTCATTCCGCTGAGGGGGCAGAGTGGTCAGGGCAATTAGGCCTGATAATGGTAGTAGTTGAGCTATGTCAAAGAGGCAAGTTTTTTTTTTTTTTTTTTCTGGATATTTTGATAGCAATGTTTCCAAGCTGTGGATATTTTTGATGGGGTAACGTATCATCAAACAACGTTGTAACTTTACTTATTGCAGAATTCACTTGCAGAACTGGAATCATGGATACTTCCAGTGAAGGTATGTTAGCAAGCAATTAAGATCAAGTTTGTTCTCTGAGTGGAACTGGGTTTTTTCCAGAGATCTCAGCTGTATCATAGACTTGGGTAAGATCTTTCAACTAAGAAATCTAGACAAAGAAATTGTTCACTTCCTCATTTATTTTTCTTAATCGCAGCTTGAATGGACTTGAAATTCTCTAAAATGGGGTGAGAAGATCAGTTTAGTGACTGCAGTTGTTCGCAGAATTACCTCATCATCTGATATATGTAAGAACAATTTCGAGGTTTTTCCTTTTATTAATATCAGCATATACTTCCCCATATCTGCTGAAATCCCTGATCAGATTGTGTTCTTATGGTACGTGAGCAATTGAAATCTAGATGATCTACCACAGTGGTTTCCTGAATTTGGTTCTCCCTCTAGTGAAGCGGGCCTGTTCTTGGTGCACAGTAACCAGAAGCATGGAGCCTGGCTTTCAGGCATTCGCAGCTAGTTTTGTCATGCAAATGGTAATTCTGAAGTTATCCAAAACCAAGATTAATTCTATAAACCATGGGCATAAACTGGTTTCCGTAGCTAAGAAACGTTGAGTCAATCTTCTTACAAGGAGACTACATTTGCTGGACTTCCTCTAAGAATAAAACAAAATTTAAACGTTATTTTTGTTAATTTGAAGTGTTAAAGAGTTAATTATTATTCTTAATATTTCGTGCTATTTTCACCATGATTATAATTTTGTTATAATCTATTAAACTGATAAAAATCTTACCTTATTGATCTACACGCGGTTTTTCTCCTTAATTCTCTCAAAACATTACAATCTAATTCCATTCCTTCTTCAACCTTATAAGAATTTTGTATATTTCATTGAGTTATACATTGCAATTACAATGGTTTAAATAGATAACTATCTTTGCTATACAGAGTGCTATTTGAATTTTGAATTTAAACAAAATCTGTAAATAAAGGAAAGGAGTGATCTGCGGGCTTCTCATTGATCTTCAGCTCCTCAATCTGCAGATAATATCATTGCATGATTATCTGCAGATTTCATGCTTAATTATCTTCATTATTTACTTGATCTTCTACATGCCCCCTCAATCTAAGGGGTAAAGAATGGACCCTTAGATTGGAACGAAGAAGTTGAAAACGCAGAGAAGGCAACGGCTTGGTCAGTGCATCCGCATATTGATCCTTGGTTGAAATTAACCTAACCAGTAGTTGTCCGTTAATCACTTGATCGCGCACAAAATGAAAGTCAATTTCGATGTGCTTTGTTCGCGCATGGAACAACGGATTACTGGTTAAATATGTGGCACCAATATTATCACACCAAAGTGTTGGAGGCTGAGCTTGTGTAACCCGTAAATCAGATAGCAATTGTTTAAGCCACATAACTTCTGCCGCTGCATTTGCAAGTGCTTTGTACTCTGCTTCTGTGGAACTTCGCGCAATAGTAGGTTGTTGTTTGCAGCTCCAAGACACAAGATTTTTACCAAGATAAACACAATAAGCTCCAATAGATTTTCTGTCATCCTGATCTGTTGCCCAATCGGCATCACTGTAGGATTCTAATTGCAAGTTGGGATCAGGTTGGATGAATAAGGCATGAGAGATAGTCGATTTTAAATACCGTAGGATTCGTTTGACAGCCACCCAATGAGGTTCTTTCGGATCATGCATGTATTTACTGACTTTGTGAATCGCAAATGCAATTTCTGGTCTTGTAAATGAAAGATATTGGAGCCCCCCAACAATGCTTCTGTATAACTGCGGATCATCAAACTGTTTCCCATCTGATTTTGTTAACAATTGAGATGTGGACATAGGGGTGTTTGAAGGCTTTGATTTATCCATCTGACTGCGCAAAAGAAGATCAAGAATGTACCTGCGCTGTGTTAAATAGAGCCCCTCAGGTTCTCTTATAGCCTCCAAGCCCAAAAAAAAAACTCAATTTGCCCAAATCTTTCACTGGAAAATCAACCTTCAGCAAACTTATAACATTTTGAATAAACGGCAGATCAGCTCCTGCTAAAATAATGTCATGAACGTATATAAGTATATAAGTTAATGCAGAATCACGGTGATAAACAAACAGGGAGTGATCAGCCTCACTTCCCACAAAACCCATATCTGTCAACTTCTCTGTCAGTCGAGAAAACCATGCTCGAGGTGCCTGGCGAAGTCCATAAATTGATTTCTGAAGTTTGCAAACATGCCGTGGAGTGCTGGGATCGTTGAAATCCTGGTGGCTGAGCCATAAACACATCCTCATCTATAAATCCATGTAAAAACGCATTCTGGACATCAATTTGTCTCAGATGCCACCCACGTGAAACTGCGATTGACAACACCATTCGCACCGTCGTAGGTTTTACCACTGGACAAAACGTTTCAGAGAAATCAATTCCCTCTTGTTGATTGAAGCCCTTTGCAACCAACCTAGCCTTAAAGCGCTCAACACTTCCATCAGCTTTCCTCTTGATTCGGTACACCCATTTACAGCCGAGAATGTTTGCAGCAGGGGGTGAAGGAATCAATGTCCAGGTTTCATTATGTAAGAGTGCATCAATTTCAGTGTTCATAGCAGCTCTCCACTCAGCATGCTTGTTTGCTTCGGTGAAGCAAGTGGGTTCAATTTCCAGTGGCTTGACAGTAGCCATTAGGGCCTTTGGGATGGGGTACCTGATGTGGGAATTTGGTGGATTTTTGGGTTTGTGAATGTTGTTTTTACTTCGGGTAGTCATTGGATGAGTGTTTGTAGGTTGAATTTGAGAATTGATTTGTGAGGTGAGAATGGGTCTGTCAAAATCGGGTAAGATTGGGGAAGGTAGCTGTGATGAAGAACCGTGATTAAGGTAGTCTGGAGAATGAGCATTTTGTGGAATTTCACTTGAGGTACGTGGCAATGGTGCTGGCTCGATGACGAATGAATCTGCAGTGGGAGGAATTAATGAATTTGAAATAACAAGATTCGAAGGAAAAGTGACTGAGTCGCGATTTTGAGGGACAGTAACGGGTGGAGTAGACTCGAAGGGAAAAAGATTTTCATCAAATACGACATGACGGGAAACGTATATTTTTCCAGTGGAAGCATCTAAGCATTTGTAACCTCTATGACCAATACTATATCCTAAGAAAATGCATGATTTTGAACGAAAATCCATTTTATGTTTATTATACGGACGCAAGTAAGGCCAACATGCACAACCAAAAACGCGTAAAAACTCAAAATCAGGTTTGCAACGATTTATCATTTCGTAAGGTGATTTTTGTTGTAAAATTGGAGTTGGCAAACGATTGATGATAAAAACAGCTGTTGAAAATGCATCTTCCCAAAAACATTGTGGTAATTTTGAATGAGCAAGTAACGCAAGACCAACTTCAACAATTTGGCGATGACGCCTTTCAATGGCACCCGCTTGTTGATGCGTGTAAGGGCAAGTCACTCGATGAGTAATGCCTTGATTTTGTAAAATTTGAGTGAAGCTACGGTATTCTCCTCCCCAATCAGTTTGAATGGATTTAATTTTAGAATCAAATTGACGTTCAACCGCAGCTTGAAATTTTTGAAAGGTTGGTAAAGCGTCTGATTTTAATTTTAAAGGGAATAGCCATAAAAATTTTGTTGCATCATCCAAAAAGCTTATATAATATCGCGCACCTGTGGTAGAAGTTGTGGGTGCTGGCCCCCAAATATCTGAATATAATAAATCTAAAGGTTTTGATGCGGAGACATGTTTATGAGTAAATGGTAGAGCATGGCTCTTGGCCATTTGACAATGAGGATAAATAGGCATTTTATTACTGGAAAATGGAAACGAAATTGCCTTATTCATGACGGGAAGAGAGGCATGGCCTAGACGTTGATGCCATAATTTGGCAGAGACTCGAATGCTGGAAAATACTTGCGGACGTAGATTAGCAAGCGACATGGAGAAACTGTAGAGACCATTAAGGAGTGGACCCCGATGCAGGACGTTCCCCAAGTAGTCCTTCACAAGAAAGAAAAAATCATGAAACTCAAAGAACACATTATTATCACGACAAAAACGATGGACTGAAATCAGATTTTTGGTAATATCAGGAACTAATAAAATTTGATTTAAAATGAAGGACTTGGACGGAGAAGACAAGGTGGATTTTCCACTGCGAATGATGTTCAAACCTGCACCATTAGCCACCTGGATTTGATCATGACCAGTATAGTTCTCATTTGTGAGTTGGATGTTGCTCATCTCATTGGTAAGGTGGTGAGTAGCACCTGTGTCAGGATGTCATTCAGTAGAGGGATGGCTTTGTCGAGCAGCAAAGTAGGCTGAGGGGGGTGTTCTTTGGTGGCTTTGATCCTGAAATGTTAGATCAAATCTGTGGTAACATTTCAGTGCATGATGACCAGGCTTTTGGCATACCTGACAGACAAGGGAAGTGTTTGTGACTGGGGCACGTTGCTGGTATCGTCCACCCTTATTGTGGGGGCGAAATTGATTTCCACGGCGAGATTGATTTCCCATAAAATTACCAGGGCGAGAGTGGTATTGAGGTGTTGATCTCGTAGCCATGTTGACAGAGGCAGCTACATGTATTGAATCATTATGTTGATTGATTCGTGCTTCAGTGAGAAGGAGCATGGAATAAAGTTCTTCTAAGGGAACTTCATCAGAACGTGAAGTAATTGTGGATACAAGAGAATCATACTCTTGACCGAGACCAGCCAAAACATATGTCAAAATCTCTTCATTCTTCAAGGGTTGACCTGCAAGAGCAAGATCATCAGCCATGCGCTTGATTGAGAGGAAGAAGTCCTTGGCAGACATGGCACCCTTGCGAGTAGTGGCAAGCTGTGTGCGAACATGAACTGCCGTTGCCCGTGAGATGGACGAAAAATTTTGTTGAAGAGCAAGCCACACATCCTTTGATGTGTTGTAAGACATAACCTGGGAAAGAACCTCTTCAATGAGTGAGGAATTGATGGTGGCGAGGATGATGGAGTCCTGACGAAGCCATTGTGCATATTCAGGATTTGGTACTCTTGAAGTGGCACCTGTAACAGAGTTTGTGGCATCAATTTCTTGAGGAGGGGCTGTAATTGTGCCATCGAGATAACCAAGTACACCTTGGCCACGAAAATATGGTAGTGCTTGAGCTTTCCAGACAGGATAGTTGGAATGATTAAGCTTAATATGTAGAGTTAGAGGTAGTTGATTGAGAGACGGAATAGAATATGAAGAAGGATGGTTGATAGGGACTGCTGAAGAAGAAGAAGCCATTAATAGCAGTGGGAGTTTGAAAAAAAATTATCAGACGTTGGTCTGTTTTTGAGGCTCTAATACCATATAAGAATTTTGTATATTTCATTGAGTTATACATTGCAATTACAATGGTTTAAATAGATAACTATCTTTGCTATACAGAGTGCTATTTGAATTTTGAATTTAAACAAAATCTGTAAATAAAGGAAAGGAGTGATCTGCGGGCTTCTCATTGATCTTCAGCTCCTCAATCTGCAGATAATATCATTGCATGATTATCTGCAGATTTCATGCTTAATTATCTTCATTATTTACTTGATCTTCTACAAACCTCAGTTTTGAATAATATAGCCGTTTGAAAGAATCTATACATAATGGCTCTCTTATATCTACCACTGGAAATCTTAATTGAATTTCTTCTTCAAGAACAAGAAAGATTGAGGGAATCTTTCAAATTCTTTTCATTAGATTTTGTTTATATTTTGAGGATGATTTCTGGCCGCTGTGCAGCTTGCAAGTATCTGAGAAGGAGATGTCCTTCAGATTGCATTTTCTCTCCTTATTTTCCTTCTAATAATCCTCAAAGATTTGCTTGCGTTCACAGAATCCATGGTGCCTGTAATGTTGCAAAAATGCTCCAGGTATTCATCTCTGTCAAATATACACATCATATCTACCACATATATATTTTCAGTCCTACAATATCATTGCTTAATTAACCAGTACTTTCATTATCATTTGCATTCAAGCATGACGGAGACAAGAAAACCTATATTCGTGCACCTTGTCTGATAATTGATGCAGTTTGTCCCAAATGAGTTTACTGGAAATTTTTAGATTCTGTTTTTGAAGAACCCTAACAATAATATTTCAAGTTTTAATATCTTACAGTTTCCTTTGGATTACTCTTAGCAACTCCCAGCAGCACATTTAAGAGCTGAAGCAGCAAACTCTTTGTATTATGAGGCACAATGCAGAACTCGAGACCCTGTCTACGGCTGTGTTGGGATTATCTCTTCACTACACCAACAAATTCACAGTGTAGAAAGCCAACTAGCTAAAACTAAAGCTGAAATTGCAGTCCTCGATTCTCTAGCACAACAACCTGCTCAGAGTCAATAAAATGAAGTGGAAGCCAGCTTCAATAATTTCTCGCCGGAGCAAGACAAGGCGGCTGCCCAGAAAAACCATTCCACGATTATTTCGTCTCCCTTTATGTAACGTTGTTGATCTAAAATAATTTATAAGACTTAGGCCTTGTTTGTTTCAAGGAAAGTGAATTCCGGAATTCACTTTCCTTGCTTCAGATGTTTGTTTCTTGGAAACAACTTTCCGGAAAGTGGTTTCAAGCAAACAAACACAGAAAGTTGTTTCCGATGTTTAGTAAACACCGAAACCACTTTCCAGAAAGTTGTTTCAACCAAGGAAAACTTAAGGCTTGAAAAAGGAAAGTGTACTCCTCTGCCAAACATCCGAATACACTTTCCGTGATCTAGCTAGTTATTCTTTTATTTTAAAAAATAGAAACATGTTAGTATTATTTTTATATAAAAATAATAATTCTGATATTAACAATTAAAAACACAAAACTAATAATTTAAATCTTAAAATTCTATTTTTTTAATCACCCTAAATTAAAATTTTGCATTGAGATTTTGATTTAAAATTAAAAAAAAACTTATTTTAAGCTTTTAAAATTGGAAAAAATATATATTAATAATAAGTTTTACTTAAAAAATATTTCACAAGCTTATTTCTCTATAATATGATATGACATATATTGTTATATTTTATAAAATAAGCTATGTATGAATATAGGATATAATAAAAAAATTCATCATTATACTTTTTAGATTTCATTTTTTTTTATTTTAAGTGATTAAATATTTTATATTAAATATTTTATATATATTAGATAATCTTGAAAAAAAATTAATTTATTAATAAATTATTTTTCAGTTCATTTTCCATAACACTGTCAAACATCGGAATTCACTTTTCAGGAATTCACTTTCCAGGAAACCACCTTCAGGAATTCACTTTCCAGGAAAGTGAATTCCAGGAATTCACTTTTCAGGAAACCACTTTCCAGGAATTCACTTTCCAGGATTCACTTTCCAGGAAACCACTTTCCAAAGAAACAAACGGGCCTTACTTGCCGGTCAAGGATTCCCTCCCTCCCTCCCTCCCTCTCTCTCTCTCTCTCTCTCTAAAATGTGTCCCCGGTAATCTCCTCTTCATGGTGCAAGTTAGGACAACATAGATGACTCAAATTTAACCGATGTTATCAGTTAGAATTAAGCCCAGAATGTAATGGGCTGGGCCCTAGTTGATGGACCAGGCAGCTTGATTTTGATCCTGAAAGCACACGAAAACTCAAATCTCACATGTAAAAAAGAGAGGTTATTATAATATAACTCATCCATGCCGGAAAAAAGGAAAAGGGTAGAGAGCAAAATTTCATATTATCGATCAAATATTTCTCAAATTCCGAATATTTGTATAATTTAAGAATATATAAATTTATTCCATTATATATATATTTATATATTCAATTTGGATCTCAAATTATTTTTCTTTTTTAAAAAAAAAAAATCGTCACGAAGCAGAATCTAATTTCCATCGAAATCATTTGGCAAGCTTATACTTTTATATTAGCATCCAAGTATATTTCCTAGCAAGAAAACACAAAGCATTCTCACCATCTAATCTATCATGGCTATTTTGACATATCATCTCATCAATACACAAATAAATATTGGGTTTAGGTTCTTACAAAACATTTAATTGTCTCGATTAAGTTAAGGTTAATATTACAAAAATTATTTTTGAAAACAAAACAACGAAATTTAATAAAATTCTTAAGATATCAATTTCTGAAATGAATTTCTCATATCTGAAAAATGTAAAAAAGGAAAGAAATATCTACTAGGGGTCAATATATTGTATCCTAATCTTGCACGTGAGGGATTATACTTGTTTTTTGATTTGTCAAGATTTGTAGGACCGACTGCTCAATTAACAAAACAATGAGGACCTTTGTTTGCCGAAACCAAACTTTTGTATCTTTCTCCGCCTATTTATAACTCACAAGTCATAAGCTCTCTTCTTTAAAATAGATAAAAAAACTCTCTTTCACAGATTAAAACGCAGTTGCTGTGTTGACTCTTTCAAACTAGGGTTTCAATCAAAGCTTCAATTCGACAAAATCGCCGATTTCAACAGGTAAATAAAATCAAGCCAATTAATTATTTTCCGCTGGTTACCTAGAAAGCGCGAGAAAATGTTCAATAATTTTTTGTTTCGTGGAAACTTTGCTCAAAACTTCATTTCCCCCCTGCATGCTGTAGATCTGGCTGTCATTTATGGTAGATCTGTTATTTAGGGTTTGATCTAGTGGATCTGATCATGATTTCTTATCTATTTTCTTGTTGATTGTTGAGTATCATAAATTTTGGTACGTTCTTTTAGGGTTTGTTGAAGAACCCTGGTTAAGTCTGCAACAGCCTTTGAAACTCTTTAAATATTTTTAATTTCCGAAAACAATTCAGGCTTTATGGGTGAAAATGGAGACCCATAATCCTTTAGATAGTGCCGACTACATAAAATAATGAAATAAACACTCAAAAGTTCTAGAGTCTGGGAATTAAACTTGACCTTTTCAATGTCTCGTTAGGAACCCCTTAAAAACTCATGATGTTAAAGTTAGAATCTGTTTTTGGCGCATAAGTTTGCTTTAGCATTTAATTGAAGTGGTTTTTTTTGTAGTATTTATCTCATTTATGTGAAATATCTGGGGCCAGGCATAATGAGGCCCATCTTTTGTGGGAACTTTGAGTACGATGCAAGACAGACTGAGCTGGAGCGGCTTTTCAAACGATACGGGAGAGTTGAACGGGTGGATATGAAGTCTGGTAAGCTTATGTTCTTTCCTTGCTGGACATTAAGTCTGTAAAGTTGGTTCCTTTAGCTTTTGTGTAGCCTTTTTGTCCTCAAAGGTTTTTTATTTGGCTGTTTATTTTATAGTTTTTTATGTTAATAGTAAAATTGATGAACGTGGTATTTGTGAGGTTTTGAGGGTTATTTTTGTTATATAAAGAGATCTCTTTTGATAATTGCAGTGAAATGTTTTTTTTCCTCTTTGGACTAAAACTGAATAATGAATTTTTGGGCGAAGTATTGAGAAAGTTTTATTTAAATGTTTTTTAAATATGGAAAAATTCAACTGTATAATATAATATAATTGATGTTATGATGTTATTGGTTGATATAGCATATGATTCTGTTCCACTCGAATGGAAGAGGACATGTCAGGGCAGCTTGAGAAGTTGTAGAGATAGACATGGTGCTAAAGGACTTAACTCTTGTCACTGCTGTTTTTTATTTTGTTATGAGCAAAGACATCAACAGAACCATTACTGAAATACTTAACATGTATGGTAGGGAAAGAGATGGTTGGCATCCATCTGCCAGAGGTTTTAATTCTTTCCATCAAAATATCTGATTTGTGTCTTTGCAGACAAAGCATATTTAATCTTGTAAATGAGCTAATAAGAGAATGTTTAAGGCATTTCCATTGGATGCGGAAAACATCATTCAGTGGAAAACATCATTTAAAAATTACGCATGCACGTTACGGAATAAGTTGGCAAGTACGACATCTACCAGCCAAGTCAATGGGTTCAGTCTCCCAAGCTCATGAGTGGCATTTTCCCTTCATCCCAGTAGTGCAACAGCATGATTGAGACGTTTGTCAGCCTAAGCGACTCAGTGGAAGCAGTCATCCCTTGTTGAGTTCTAGTGGGGGTTCAGGATTTATTAATGAAAAAAGACCAGTATTATTTTGAAGCATAAACCCCCATACTCAACATTTTCTTTGGCGCAGGGTTGTCTTGGGAAATCCATAATCTTCCTGGCTAATGGATGGCTGTTCAGAATTCTGTTCCTTTCCTGTGATAAGCATCTTCTTGTTTTCAAGAAGAGTCACTCTCATCCGCAATGGCAGAACCATGCCAATTTTCCTCAGACACCATTGCCTTTCATTTATCATGACTTTTGCCCAGCCTTCAATTCCAGACATGTTTCAATATTGAAACATTGTCAACCTCACAGCAGAGGCAGCAGAATAGATGGAGAAGGCACTGTATTTTCATTGACCCACCATGAGACATCCACATTTGGATTCTAGTTCCTTGACATCACTTAGTTCATCTCACACAAGGTCGGTTGCTACTTCTACTGGTCACTTAGTTTATAGATTTCAGGAAGGTTGCCAAATTTTTTCAAGGGCTGGGGTTTAGCTGGTTTGTGCGCTGCTGAAGAAGAAATACCATCTGATTATGAAAGAATCCTTTCAGGGAAAATGATAATATTTTATTTTACTGAGCGTCTTTTTGCTGTACTTGGATACAGGATTTGCTTTTATCTATATGGAAGATGAGAGAGATGCTGAGGATGCCATTCGAGGACTTGATCGTGTAGAATTTGGTCGCAAGGGCCGCAGACTTCGTGTTGAATGGACAAAGGTTATCATGTTACACTTCTTAACTGGTCTAAATTGGGGATGTGTTTCTCACCTTTTCATGTATGTGCTCAAGTTATGCATCTTTCATGAACTGACTTGTTGTAATTGATGCTATTTTGCAGCAAGAACGTGGGATTAGAAGGCCTGGTGGCACATCAAGAAGATCAAGTAATACAAGACCTTCTAAGACGTTATTTGTTATCAATTTTGATCCACATCATACGAGGACCAAGGATTTGGAGAGGCACTTCGAACCGTATGGGAGGATAGTGAGTGTAAGGATAAGAAGGAATTTTGCATTTGTTCAGTATGAAGCACAAGAGGATGCCACCAAAGCACTCGATGCCACAAACATGAGGTTGATTTTCCTTTCTGTTTGTAAACTTCTTACCCTATTTCGCAGCAGTGTAACCATTCTTTTCCTGTCATACTGTTCAAAACCACACCGATCACCAGCCATCAATAGATGTTGGGTTGGATACGCAGTGGATCCTTCTGATTTCTTTTTCAAATGCAGCTCACTTGCTGATTCGTACTTTTGTTTCTTATGCAGCAAGCTGCTGGAACGAGTTATTTCAGTGGAATATGCAGTTCGAGATGATGATGAAAGGAAGGATGGATACAGTCCTGATAGAAGTCGTGATAGGTCACCAGATAGGCGAGGACATGATAGGAGGCGCTCTCCAAGTCCCTACCGAAGAGAAAGGGGAAGCCCTGATTATGGCCGTGGCCCTAGTCCATATCGCAAGGAGAGGGGTAGCCCAGATTACGGTCGCCGCCGCAGCCCTAGCCCCTATAGGAGAGATAGGGCTAGCCCTGACTATGGAAGGGGCACAAGCCGTAGTCCTTATAGGAGAGAGAGGGCAGGCAGTGATCATGGCCATGGCCCCAGCCGTAGTCCTTATAGGAGAGAGAGGGCAGGCAGTGATCATGGCCATGGCCCCAGCCGTAGTCCTTACCGCAGGGACAAGGTTAGTCCTGTCAATGGTCATGGACCCAGTGATAGTCCGTATCAAAGGGAAGAAAGGATTAGCCCTGAAAATGGTCGTGGTCCAAGCCGTAGTCCATATGGAAGAGAAAGGTCTAGCCATGGCCACGGTCGTGGTTCCAGCCGGAGTCCATATGGAAGAGAAAGGTCTAATCCAGACAATGGTCGTGGTTCCAGCCGGAGCCCTATTGAAAGAGATGTAGGTAGCCCTGAAAATGGTCAGCTAAGAAGCCCAAGCTCCATTCCTGATGAGAGGGACAGTCCAAATGGAGGAGCTGAAAGCCCCATGCATGAGAGATTCCGCAGGTTTGTTGCTGAATACTGAGCTTTTGATTTCCTGATCAAATGTATCTTTCCCACATGTTTCTTATTACACGATATTTTGACAATGCTGCAGCCAATCGCCACCAGCTGATGATGAATGATACTGATCCTGACGGGTCTGAAGCGTGCTCTCCTTGCTTCTGTTGGCTTGTCATTTTGGTGGAACTAGGTCGACAATCTCCGGATAAGCCCGCCTTTTCTATCTTAACTTTTGCAGGAGTGAAATGAATCTTGTGCTTCCCATCTTGTATTTCAGGGTCTCGTTTGTTCTAGTTTGTAGTCTTTTGCTTTCAAACTCTATTGGAAACTCTGCTCTTGTTGGTTTTGAACTAGATAGAAACCATTTATGCTCAACTTGTTGATTGTGCCTCGTTTCATTTTTCTTATTTACTTGGATGGGCTTATGTATGGTTTTGTGGATGCGCTTTCACTTTGAAGATATGCAAAATGTCATCCACCGATTGATGGAATGTGTCCCACGGCGCAGGGCGTGTTGTTGAGTGATGAGGGACCAAAGACGGTGATTGCCGGTCGTCTTTGTTGTTTTTCCTCGCGATCTGTTGTCCATATAATATCAAGGCCCATGAAGCCCTGAACCCTTGAAAAGCTGTCAGCTCTGATCCTAGAATACTAGATAGGTATCTAGAGGGTTATCCATCTGATTATGACTTGATATGGAGGTTCGAGTGTGGGTTCGTTTATGTGGTGT
Organism: Salix exigua; assembly: GCA_032356905.1. Lineage (NCBI taxonomy): Eukaryota > Viridiplantae > Streptophyta > Magnoliopsida > Malpighiales > Salicaceae > Salix > Salix exigua. The sequence goes on along the minus strand of CM063602.1, from coordinate 8,080,980 downwards.
GAATTTGATTGTTTGAGATGGATATTTTTTTTGCCAGATGAATGATCAAGCTATCACCTCATCCACTTTTAAAACATAAAAGAAAGAAAAAGGTTTGGGTTTTCGCTTGTCTCTGGTGGAATCCCAAACTCGAGCTCAGTTTTTCTGCCGGTTAAATTAGTAGTCCTTCATCATGGGATTATTTTCAACAGTAAAAGATATGGTCTTAATCCAGGCCACAGTTGCTCTTGCACCAAAAAATAGTGCATCAGTGCAACGTCGAATCTTTCAAAGAGATCGTGTTTAAAACCTGTAAATGTACAGGCATGACATTTTTTGTCTCGTAATCCTGTCATGCTATTACATTGTTAATTCCACGCAACTATTCCAAAATAAAGAAAATGTCTGCCTACTAAACTTAAAAGAGATACCACATGTCAAAGGTTCATCTGTTTCTGACCAGGATTTCGCCCTCCCATCACGAGCTGTTTCTAATACCAATACAGCTATGTGTGCCATTTGACCAATCTATAACATGGCTGCCATCTTGAAACTACTGGAAAGGCCATTTGACTGTGAAGTTTGCATGTGTACGAAACCCTAAAATGTGGGCAATGATACATAATTGCAAATCTCCATCCAAAAAGTAAAGAGTAGCTATCTACGAAGCAAGTTATTCCACCCCAAATTACCTATTTTCTAATGTAGATGATCAGTGCAAGTTGCTGCTCCTATCTCTTTCTTCCCCCCTCTACTTCTCCTCCATAATCTTGCTCGTCGTAGGCAAAGCCTTCCCCACATGGACTGGTGCCTAATTCTTTCCGACCGTTCAAAAGCTGCCCCCCCCCAACTTGTCATTTTGGGTCCCACAGGGTGTATTTGCCTTCTCAGACGGAAACTGATCCGTTCAAACCATGGCTTGTGATTTCAAACCATCACTTGTTACTGATCCAATCGTACCACGCAATCTGTGGGTTATCTTAGCTCCACCTTTTATATATATATATATATATATATATATATTTCGAATCATTAATTAAGTAAAACTTTAAATCAACAGCTTGTATTATTAATAAGGAAACGCGAGAAGATGATGTCTCTATATGAAATAAAACCTAATCAATATCCACAGCAAATACCATATCATGGGATTCATATCAATCACCATTATCCAATTTTTTTATGATGGCTGTGATCTACCTAGATACGATTATGGAACTAGGGTGCACGCCAGTTTCCGTGAATAGCAAGTTTTTCTTCTTTCAGGTGCAAATCACTATATGGATAGAATGGTTTCCACCCAGGCATACCAATCAAGGTTGTCACATGAAAGGAGACATTTATAATCGGACCCCACCTCTCGTTCACGACCGTCGGATCAACTAGTTGGGGCGACAAACAGACACCTGTCGAGATCCCAGGCCTCACTGCCCCGTGTCTCCCATCAACCAGTATTGGAGTTCTTTGGTATTCCCATTCATGTTGACGTCATTGTCGTCCACGTTTCGATTTCCTACAGATACAGACTTTCGTCACACACCTTCCTTCTTTCGTAAATGGTGACACTCGTATTATCACTTTCTCCTTGCAAATTGCAATTTTGTTTTATCCATTTTGTTAGGTGTTAGCTTTTAGAGAAAAGCTGTTTGAGGTGGGTATTTGAAGGCGTTCTATGGATTAAATTTAATGAGATTTTACATTTGAAGTGTCATTATGGTTTGGGTTTCAAATAAAACTCAATCCGTATAAAATTGTACTCAATCATTACACCAAATATTATAATTCAATGTTTTTTTTAGATTCAAGTAAATTTTATCTTTGAAAAATGAAATTTCACAGCTTAGTTGTTCAAATTCTTATAAGAGATACATGTTCTGATTCGAACTTAAGATCTGTTGTGCAGATCTTTAAGCCCTTTAATGTTTACGAGCTTGGTTGTTAAATTTATATTAATTCAAGTCATTTAAAACAATATTATTTTCTAACCAAACCGTGTTCGAGTTTAATATATGGTAAAATTAGAACAGATGTTAGTGTGGTCATAGCAAGCAAATGGAATTAATAAACTTGAAAACTCAGAATCCCAGCCCACAGAAATACACTAACTCACTCTCAAGGCATGAAAATCCGAGTGGGATTCCATGCAACGGGCGAGTTGATATTCATTGGCCCGAGCAGCCATTCAAAGTTGTCGACTTTGGAAATCGATGAGCAAGAATGTTATTTTTCATAAAAGCTGATGAACAGTTCATGAATTGTGTTAGGTTTTTCTTAACACAATAATAGAGCACCGAATATATTAAAGAATCATTCACTTTTTATTCCCTGTCACATGGATTATAAAAGCTAATTAACCAATTTCTTATAAAACATAAAAAATATCCAAATAATATAAGTTGATTGGCTCTAGGTATATTGATTACGTCATGGTATTCTTCCATGTCCCCATAATTGAATCTCTTGCTTGATAAAGAGAGAGAGAGAGAGCATGCTAGCATTCTCATTGTGAACTTGGAATTTATTCTCCATACTAGTTTATTATTATAAAATATTTTCCAACTTTTGAATGAAAAGCAAAGTGGTCGATCGTCAGCATCTCTTAAACTTCAAGAGCATATATATATATATACTGGACACTTTTTATTCCATTCACTTTGTAAAGAATGCTGATAAATCTTCTTCTTTGTTGAAGATATAACAACACCTTAAGAGGAGCACAAGTCTATGATGGGAGTTGAATAGGAAGCACACAGCCATTAATGTTGATCGACTGAGTCATTGCTTTTTCAAAATGAAAAGTATAGTTTGACTGTGTTTAATTAATATAGAAGATCTGTCGAGTAGAGCTTGAGAAGTTGGATCCATGGTGGATTTAGGGGTGTAAGCAGAGTCATAATCGCCTTAGAGATCGTGCGTGCGTGTTTTGAGAATAGGGTTTGGGGATAATGGATAGCCACCCCTTAAATATTCAACTTTATATGATAAATGTAATGGGAAAAAAGTTGATCGGTTAACAGTTGATCTTCCAAAACTTAGATGGGTAATTAAGGGGAAAATGTTAAAGGAGGAAAATTCTAGGGATTAATTTGTACCCTTTTTTAAAAATTTATTTTTATGTTCTTTTATCTACAAATAATCTTTCAGATTCCGAATATATATCTTACATTATTTCACACTATACTTATCTCATTCACCAAAAAATATATTTTATAAATGTAAAACTTTAAATATTTAATTTTTTAAAATATATATATATTTAAAAACAATTATGTCATGTCATGGAACCGAATAACTTTCGGACTGTTGTTGATATTCAGACTTAAAAATGCGAAAACGAGTTAAGAAATAGTAACAAGAAAAAGAGAAAAGGCAAAAGAAAGAAACATCATTTTCCACATGTAGAGATTTTAATGAAAGGGAGAGAGAGGCGGCAGTCAGAAAATCAACTCCAGTCGGTACGGCTGTTTTAATGGCAGGTAAGCATTACACGTGTGGGACTTTCAATGAAATGATTACACGTGCAAACCCAAATCTTCCATTGATTTACACGCCTGTCTCGTCTTCCACGCAAGGACACCAAATGGGAATGGCCATGGGCGGGCGGAGAAGACACAGTAAGAACAAAGCAAAGATTAATGGAAATATAGTTGGCTTTAAAGCAAAAGACAGAGTAGTCTAAAAGGGATTTAGGATCTTTCTAAATATTGAGCAAGGACTAGTTAGAACAAACAAGATGTGTTTACACTATGATTAATAATAATAATTTCAATTTCTAATTAATTTGACACCAAAGTGAAACTTAGAGAATAGATTATCTAAATAACATCTTTATTCTTTTTGTCAAGGAAATATATCACCAAGACTGAAAATCTTTTGGGTTTCAAACTTAAACATATGTTTATATTATTTTGTGTTTTATTTTTATCAAATAAAATAAAGATAGTGAGATTCGAACTCGTTACTGTTGGGTCAATAAGGTTCTGATACTATATTAAAGAATCGTTTTATCTAAAATCCTAAATTGTTAGGTGATGTCTCAAAATATAATTTATATTATTCTGTAACACTTATTACTCTATTTATAAGACTATCATTATTGTGTAATCAAGTCTTGACTACTTGGATACTTGCAAGGATAAGTATGTGTAAAGGAGGTTTTAATCATCATGATTAATTTTTTTAGCATAACCCTTAATTCATTAAGCTAGTAGTCAACTTGATCGGGTACTTTATAGGATAAAGTGATGACAAGAATGATATAATGCTGAAGTTTTCTAGCGGTTAAAACCATAGTTGCTTGTTTGATTTTATTTCGATTGAAATAACTGAAATATTTTGTATTAGTTAGTATTTTTTTATCCCAGTTTAAATGTTGGTTCGTTCCAGATTTTTTGGCCAAATACTGGTCGAAACACTCCGGTTTTGTTCCGTTCATTTCTGGATTTTTCAGCCAAATATCAGCCGAAATATTCTGGTTTCGTTCCACCCATTTCTTTTCGGCCTAATAGTGTTTTTTTAAATAATAAATAATTTTACAATATTAATTATATCTCATAATCTGGCCATTAGATTGAGATGCAATTCTACGAGGAGTCTCTTGACATATTTATATATATTATATTAAAATTTCAGAGTAATAAGAGAATGTAATGACCTTGCGAGATTGATGATGACATTCTCGTAATATTTTATATGCTCATAATTTTGTTCAGAAAAATTATTTTATTGTGTTTTTTTAGATTAAATTGTATAATTCTAAATCATTTTATTTTTGGTTTGAACTAATCTTTTTTTGAATTAATACACACACATATAAACAGTACAACCTTAAAACGATGCGCTCCAAAACTAAAATATTTTGTTTCAATTGAAATAACAAAACAACAACCATTGAACCTTGATTTGAACAAGAACTTAGACTTGTAGTTATCGTCAAGCTATAGAAAAGCGTGCTGTGGTAGCACTATTTCCTTGCCTTGTACAAGTTTTGGACGATGAGGTAGGGAGGCTTCACTGTTTCCTCGAGTCTTTGAAGCAAGCAAGAACAAACACAATTTTTCTTTTTCAAAGGATACAGAATGTTTTTGGGGAAAAAAACAGAACTCTAGTGATAGTCTATGAACTGGATTCTTAGTTAATGACAATTGTTTAGGTCTTCTGATTATTACGACAGCTAACACGTCCTTGAAAAAGTAGAGATATCATTATTAATTAAATCGAGAGCATGAACTTGGAGATTTCAACTTCAGATTCTGAGGCTGATGATTTTATGGAATTGATGAGACTATCGTTTTCATAATAGTTAGGGTTGGTTTTAGTGCAAGAGGAAATGGTGGCAGACTCCATTTTTGAATTAAATTCTATTCACATTGACAGTGTGAGAGGAATCAAGGAAATGCATGTACCCATAAAATAAAATAAAATAAATAATAATTAGTAATTAGTATAATAATTAGAAATTAGTCAAAGAAGAAAAGTTGCCATCCACTCTGAGTAATCATTCTCTTGCTCGCAAAATTCTGATCTTCACTCAAGTTTCTAGCTCGACAATTTTTAAGGGAGAATGAGAAAGAAATGAGGGGACGATGGTGCCATTGAAGTCATCCATCCAAAGCCTTCTTCTAGTTATTAAAAAAACAGGAAAATAGAATTCATGTTGCTATATATTTTTATTTATATTAATAGTCTAGCCCGTGTTTGGTTAGTGATTTAAGATGAAAAGAAATAAATATAAAATATGTTTGATTGAAAAAATAAAAATAAACAGAAGTTATGATTTGACCTATTCCTAATTTATCAATAGTGAATTTCTGGGGAGATTGAATGTCGGTGAGGCTAAAAACAATAGTTTGAATTTTAAAATATGTTAAATCATCATGAATGTGAGCAAGCTTCTCCTCTCCTATGAACCTAATTAATTTCTAATAATACAATTCTAATGATTTTGCAATTTGAATTTGCGGGCCCTGTCGAAACACTCGTGATGATAGAATGGTCATTGCGAACTAGCCTGTTGTATTGACTATTGAGGGATCCGAAAATACTTTATATTTTTTTAATCACTATTTTTCCTATATACATCATTGTGCCAAATAAAGGAAAAATATAAAATGACCCCTCGAGACCTAGAATGTCGAGCATTTCTTTTTATAAACAGTTATGTGTTGCTGAGTTTCAACAGCAAATCAATTATTATTTCTAGCTAAAACAAATCAATAAAAATTTAATTATTTTTTTGCCAACAATATTACCTTGCTCTCGAGAATAATTTTTTACCTCTAGTTTACTAATTGTGTTTTTTTATCCAAAATACATGATGAAGGATAAAATAAAAAAAAAGAGTTTAAAGTTCTCTGATATTATCTCAAAATAAAGAAACTCTAAATTTCTTTTTATTACTAAATAAGTAATGAAAAGATCATTTTTGTTTGTATTTTTCTTCTCAAAAATCATAAATGTTACAATCTCTCGTGATAAAAACTTATAAACCTTTAAAAAATCAAATACCCAACATGTTTTTAATGGTTAGATGTAACATTGAGATTATTTAGAAGATTATGTATATAAAAAGTGATGGGTACATTGTAGAAATGAGATAGATCATGTTTCTAAAAGTGTAAAATATAGAAAAATAAGGACTAAATGAGAAATAATACATATGAGAAATTGTAATTGAAATATTAAATTGAAGAAAAAAAACCTCCCATGAAAGGAATAAGAATAAATTGAAAAATTCAAAGAATAAGGACTATCAAAAAGAAAAAAAAGAAGGATAATGGTGTAAAAACTAAAGTGATCATAAATAATAATTTGACCATCATACGCCTACAAGAATCACACCATACAGAAGAGGACACGATTGCACATTGAGGGAGATAATGGATGGCCAAATTTGTCAATCAATTATTACAACATGCTACACAAATGAAAAATACCCGTGCAAGTAAATACAATATTATATAAATACAATATCAAAGAATAAGGAAAAGAAAAAGGATATTGGATGATCAAACTAAAGTGATCATCAATAATAATTTTACCATCATACGCCTACAAGAATCACACCATACAGAAGAGGACACAGTTGCACATTGAGGGAGATATTGGATGATCAAATTTGTCAATCAATTATTACCACATGCGACACAAATGAAAAATACCCGTGCAAGTAAATACAACATTATATAAATATCCGTGTGAAAAATACAAAAATACCTCCAAAGAAAACTTATTTCTAGTGTTTTCTCAAGTTAAAAAATGTGCTCTCAGTATAATGGAAAACCCTAGAACACTCCTTTTCTAGTAGCTCTATAAATTCTCTATGCTAGAGGCAAAGAAGTATTTGTATTCTTAAAAAGCCTACAAAAAATCAAGAAAGTTCTTGATCAACAATTCTAGATTTGATTGAGACTTGAAGTAAAAAAAGTATATTTACTATGTTAAATATACCTCCACCCCCATATATATTTTTTTAATAACTAATGCAGGAGTGGAAAAGACCAAAACAATCTCAGTGTCAATGCTTAAGTTTTCCAAACTCAAAGACAGTAAAATCTGTAGCCTTTTTAGTTATTTCCTTTTTAATAACCACCGAATTTTCTTACGGGAAGACTTTGACGTCGTTTATGTTGAAGACAAGATAAAGCTATCGCTTATGATGATGTCACTGTCAAAAGAGGTTTTAATTTACCATCAAATTTCTACAAGGGCATGGTCTAAAGCAAAAACTTTTCTTTAAATGGAAATACTAAAAATAATATAAATTAATTTTCCAACTTTGAATGGTGTATGAACCCTTTAGCTCCATGTACATTCCTTCAAATGAAAGCATGGAATTTTATTTACACTGGTCTTTGGGCGCCTGAAGAGCCCATCCCTCTGGTTACTTAATTTTTGTATGTCATCAATAGAGTTAAGCAGGGCGTTTTCCAGACTCCCTGTCGTGCATGCAAGAGCACCGAAAGGTGACTTCGAAAGAGAAGACCGCTAGAAGTTTCCAGATAACTACAAAAAGATGGTGGGATTTTTGAGCTATCAATTCTCAACTGAGTTTGGAAACAAATTTTCTACGAGTGTGGAATGGGAGCTTAATTTAGGGTCAAGTAAAGCATAATCAATTCTAGAAGAAAAAAAGAGAGAGAGGAAAGCATTGTGAATGGCGTTTAAGCATTACAATTTCCATACTTTCTCTTTTCTTGGCACTCTCTTCACACGTTAAACACCAATTAAGCGACGTTGTCTCTATGTGCATGTTTGAAGTCAAGAGGGTCCCAGCCATCGGCTCGTTAGATTCTGACCAAGTGATATCTCCTCTCCTTGGACCGATCCACTCATTTTCACCAAGAACCAAAGACGTTGGAAGTTCATCTAGAGTATTGAAAATTTCAAAACCCCTCGACAAAAATATGATCTGAAAAGCAAAAAAAAAATCGAAACTCATCGATCCTTTTCATTTGAATTGCCATTTTTATACATTACAACGACACCAATTATGAAGACAAATTAATGTTTTCTATATATATATAGAGAGGATTTATTTAAACAAGCGGGGTTTTAGGTAAGGAGTTTCAATAGAAAGGAGAACTTATTGAGAAAGATTCTGAGGACCCAGTTGAGAATTGACTTATATTTTGAGGACCTATATGTGGCTATCCCCCTCTGGAGAGATGTTAGGGAAAAGGGAGGCCGACCAAGTTATAATAGCACGTGATTTAATGCCAAAAACCACAACAATTTGCAGCCTGCATTGCATTGACCTTGATTAATATGATCACGAATGCCGGTTAATAATTCTGAAGTGGTGTTAACAATTTGTTTAGGACAGTCAATTTAGTGAAATAAATGAATGAAGTCCTTACTTGATCTATGCAAACAAACTTCCCCCGTCAAGACAACATTGATGGACCCAAGTGAAACTTTTTAGAGCAGAGCGGTCCTTGGACATGAACTTTCCAAAAAAACTATTTTTTCCGTGTTTTCAAACACGTTGGAGTATTTTTTTTTCCAATGGGAACCAACAGAAAAGGTTCAAGAATCACTTTTTTATAGGGCAGCAGCTAATTATATTTGTAAAGAAAGTATTCGTTCTCCATCTATTTTCTCTCTTTGAATTGAGAACCAACTCCCAGGTTCAGTGTATATTTAGTAAATACCAACATAAATGAAAAAGTTATGTCCTATCTTAATAATATTTGTCTTCTCTAACCCCTATAAAAACCCTCCTTCACCCCCTTTCAAAAACCCCCCTCAAACCAAAAAAAAAAAACTGCCCTCTCTCCTCTCTGCTCCCTCTCTAACACTAACTCTTTTAACATCTCTTGCACAAGACAAGAATGTGCCAGCTGAACTCTTCAATATCCTGCAAATGCAATCAAGACTACCCTTTCCTTATCTCCATCAAAGACCAAGAGCCCAACATGCTCACCCGGCTACTGATCCCTAAAAGCCCAACATGTTTACCGAGGAAAGAACGACCGCAAGAAACCCAGATACCGAACCACACCACCCTCTCCCTGGTTATCAGAGAAGCAATATCCATAGCCAAAATAGCTTTCCCCATGATGCTAACTGGTCTTTTGCTCTATCCACGCTCGATGATCTCCATGCTCTTCCTCGGCCGCCTCGGGGAGCTGGCCTTAGCTGGTGGGTCTCTAGCTGTTGGGTTCGCTAATATAACTGGCTACTCTATCCTCTCCGGCCTGGCTGTGGGGATGGAGCCAATCTGTGGCCAGGCTTTCGGGGCTCAAAAACACCACCTCCTAGGCTTGACTTTGCAGAGAACGATCCTTTTGCTCATTGCTGCTTCCGTGCCTATTTCGTTTCTTTGGCTAAACATGAAAAGCATCCTTCTTTTTTGTGGCCAGGATGAGTCAATAGCCAGAGAAGCACAGTTATTTCTTATTTACTCTCTTCCTGACCTCTTAGCTCAATCTTTTTTGCATCCATTGAGAATCTATCTTAGGACTCAATCAATAACCTTACCTCTTACATTTTGCGCCTCTCTAGCTATCATTCTACACATTCCTATCAACTACTTTCTCGTTATTCACCTAAATTTAGGGACTATAGGTGTTGCTCTTAGTGGGGTGTGGACTAACTTCATTCTTGTAGGTTCTCTGGTAGTTTATATCCTTGTCTCTGGTGTCCACAAGAAGACATGGGGAGGGTTTTCGCGGCAGTGTTTCAGAGAGTGGAGAACTCTCTTGAATTTGGCCATTCCAAGCTGCATCTCAGTGTGTCTCGAATGGTGGTGGTATGAGATCATGATCTTGCTGTGTGGGCTATTATCGAATCCAAAAGCAACCGTCGCTTCAATGGGCATTTTGATTCAAACCACTGCTTTAATCTACATATTCCCATCTTCTCTAAGTTTCAGTGTATCGACAAGGGTTGGTAATGAGCTAGGAGCTAACCAGCCCAAGAAAGCAAAGTTTGCGGCCATTGCAGGCCTTTCTTTCAGCTTCATCTTTGGGTTCTCAGCTCTCAGTTTTGCAGTTATGGTCAGGAAAGTGTGGGCTACCATGTTCACCCAGGACAAGGAGATCATAGCATTGACATCACTTGTTTTGCCAATAATAGGTCTTTGTGAGCTAGGAAACTGCCCCCAGACAACAGGGTGTGGAGTCTTGAGAGGAACAGCCAGACCAAAAGTTGGAGCAAACATCAACCTGGGATGTTTCTACCTTGTCGGCATGCCAGTGGCAGTGTGGCTAGGATTCTACGCAGGGTTGGATTTTGAAGGGTTATGGGTAGGCCTCTTGGCCGCGCAGGCGTCCTGTGTGGTGACCATGCTGTTCGTCTTGGCCAGGACTGATTGGGAAGATGAAGCTCAGAGAGCTAAACAGCTGACAAATGCTTTGGTTCTGGTTGTCAATGCTGATGACAGCCTACAAGTTGAAGAAAAGAAGGCACCTAAAGCTGAAATCAAGGAGGATTCCTTACATTTATTCGGAGATCAATTAGACAATCTTTATAAACCTTCGCCTGTTTAACTCCAAAAGAAATAAATAATCCGAATCTTTTTTGTCTTTTAGCTTCGTTTGTCCTTATTAGCTGTTGCGTAGAGCAGAGGAAGAGGGTGGGGCTTGAGACTAATTCATTCTCTTGGCCTCCTTAATTTGAACAGAGCAGGGCTATATTCTTCGTATAGTACTGTGCCTCTTAAGAATTATATAAAAATCAGATAATTCCTGCTTTGATCAGACAATATTAAACCTTAACATCTTCAGCTTCAAAGTCAAAATGCCTTAGAGCATGCATTTGTTCGTAATTTTAAGGTAGCAGAGGGCCATGGAAGGTGTAACCTAACCGACCTTTGCAGAGGAAAAAATGCCACCTTTAACAGAATGTCGGATTGGATTCTAATCCTAAATTCGATTCCTACAAAACTCCAAGGCTGTGGTGATAATAATCTATCTATTATTATCATACACTGAATAAAATTAACTAACCTCCCTCTCGATAAGTGATTGATCTCCTCAAGGACCCCCCCCTGAAAATGCTAAGCATGGGGTCAGCTTCAGCACATAATTCCCGGCTCTCTAAGTGTTTTAACAATAAAATTAAAAACATGTATGATTCAAATCACAAAGATCATGTTTTCATTGTTTTCTTTCCCGAGTTACTCAAGTTTTACACAAAACCGTGTTTTTGAAAAGAAAAAAAATATTTTTATTTTAAATTAAAAAAATAGTATTTTTAGATATTTTCATATGTAATTAATGTATACACTCAACAAGTAACAAATAGAATTTTATATAAAAAAATATGGTTAGGCATTTGTGACAGCAAAATGCAAGTTGCGTTAATTTGAATTAGCAAAGTCGAGTAGAGTACAAGAATCTTACTGAAAACTTCAAAAAAGATATATCCACTAGTTCTGCTGCTTTTTATGCAGTGTTGGACCCCTGAGAAAAGAATATGTACCATCAATCTTGGAACATGGTTAGGAATCAACTTATTAATTGGGAATTTTAATGCCATTATACCTTCAATCTCTTAACCATAAATCATAATCGAGAATCAAGGCTGACCCGAGATTGATTTGGTTTATTATCTTGCACATCTCTCAAGTCAACACATAATTAGTTGAGCCAATAAAGAGAGACAGCTACGCCCTCATTGTGCTTTGAAATCCATTGACTTCAGTTCATTCTCTCGACCCATCTTTTTATCTAATGTAAATAGACGAACTCGACACATACATACATAATTCCATGGGTTGATCTTGTTTAGCTTTAATCATTGTATTTTCCAGTATTTACCCAAAATCAATCTCTGGTGAATGTTAAACGGACATGATGAATTGGCTGGCATATCATTATTTATATTCTCGTCGCATCAAATGATTGGAGATGAAAGAAAGTGGCGATTAAGACCCTGTACCATGGTGTACTTCTTACCATTTTTTATTTATTTATCTAAATTATTCCTTGGATGCCAATGTAGGGGTGAGCTTTTTGAAATTGATTAGTGACATGGAATGGCGTCTTGTAAATTTAAAATGGTTTGTTTATTTATTGATCTACAAAGTCAGAAGAATACAGATGTGGGTTGTTATAAATTATTGCGTTTAATTCTCCAACTTTGTTTATTTAATAGCGTATAAAAAGGATGATAAATTTTATATTATTTTTGTAGAAGAAAAATGTACAGATGAAAGAAAAAGATATTTATATTTATAAATGAAAGTACTCAAGTTATTTAATGTATACAATTATGAATTTTTCTTTTATCTCTGTATTTTGATTCATTAAATAATTGCTCAATAACGGTTAATAATTATTATAAGAAAGATGCAAGATATCGTAAGGGATCTAGTTATTCAATTTGATATAGTCAGCTTGATAATCCATTAGTTTAAAATCTGCTCAAAATAAGTTTTATTTTTAATTAATTTAAAGATTGATTTTGTCAAACTTAACTAACCTAACTAAATCTAGGTAAGACCTAATCGGGTTAGCTTTATTTTTAATTTTTTTATCTAAAATATTATTTTAGAATTAACTAGAAGCCTAATGACAAAATCTGATTATATATATATATATATATATTATGTTTGGGTGTATAATATCGGTTGTGCTAGTATTTTTTACTAAAACAAATTGTATGAAAATATTTTAAAAAAATTAACATCAGCACATTAAAATTATTTGATAATACCAAGAAAATAATTTAAATTAAAAATAATAATTGCAAAAACGTTTTTAAAATGCAATAACAAGCAAGCTCATACAGTGGCTGAAACAAATGTGTTGCGTAAATTGTTTTGAGATAGCGCTTGATATTGTGAAGATAATTGTTTTTTAAAGTGTATTTTTTTGATTGAAAATATAGTAAACAATTCATTTTTTACTTTTAAAATATTATTTTTAATATTAACTTGTAAGAACATTCCCAAAATATAATAAAAATTATTTTAAAGTAGAAATATAATTTGTTTTTCAAAAACATTGTTGAATCACTATCTAATTATCTTTATCCTGAAATAGATTAAAAACATGTGTGTGTGTGTGTGTGTGTGTGTGTGTTTTGAAAAAAGGGTACATGACTACACATTTAAAGAGTAGCTGGAATTGTTCCATGAATGCTTTTAAGCTTCTCATCTAATATCGTGATCTAAGTGACTTGAAATTACAAGAATCTTCACAAACCCTTTCTTCCTTCTCTCTCTTTTTATAAATTAAAACAAATCATAAAATGTTATAGCAACAATCTTTTTTGTGTGTTTTTTTATATTTATATTCATCAGGAATAAGTCATAAATGCATACGAATTTAATTGGAGTGTGTGTGTGTCTCTCTCTCTCTCTCTCTCTATATATATATATATATATATTATAAAATCATATGCATTATCGAAGTCAAATTCGAAATCACAAGACCTTGACTTATAAAAACAAAATAAATATTACTCTATGATGATATAAACAATAAGGGTTTATGCTAATAAATTTATCGACAGAGGTAAGGACAAGGACTCAATTGCTTGTAGGACTCGACGATGCGTGATTGTGAATTTTAGTCACGAGGGATCTAAATAATATAGCTGGCCAAATAAACTATGGGTACCCAACACACATGTAAAAGGGAGAAGGATATTCTTTCAAGCTCTTGTAATCACAGGTGCTTGTTTTGTTCTGTTTGATGTTAAAAAAAATAAGACAAATATAATATCATTTTTATATCTGTTTAAATTCTGACCTGTTCTAGAATTTCTGGCCGAAGCGTTTCGGTTTCGTTTCGCTTGTTCTATTTTGGCCAAACAATATTTTTTAAATAATAAATAATTTTACAATATCAATCATATCTGTTGATCTGACTATTAGATTGAGACGAGAAATCTACTAATATATTGATATATTATGTTAAAATTTCAGAGTAATCAAATAATACAATGATCTTGCGAGATTGATGATGACATTCTCGTAATATTATATATGTTCATATTTTTGTTCATAAAAATCATTTTATTATATTTTTTAAGATAAAATTGCACAATTCTAAATAATTTTATTTTTAGATTTAAACTAATTTTTTAAATTAATATATTTAATTATATACCGAAATATTTCAAAATCAAAATATTTCGTCTCAATTGGAAAAAAAAAACTTAAGAGAAAGAGTATTGATAATCTTGCTTGTAATTGGTGAGTTGAATCGAATTTCCATGCATGCATGGATGCATGTACAATTCACATGGTAATGGCAGGACCTATCGAAAAAATTATTTACTTAACCTCTGGACTCCACGCTCACAAGTTTTCACATCCGTTAGATCTGATCAACAATTTGACTTACCTTTCCATGCTACTGTGCATAGCATAGACCGACAAGTTCCTTATTATCTGCGACAAAATATAAGATTGATTTTTGCTAGACTCGGGAAAACTTCAGAAAAAGAAAAGAAAAGGGGGGGTTAGTTCTTGAGAATTCTGTAAAGGCACTACAAGATATAGAAACTCTAGAATACACGCGAAGCTTTGAATTGTTACACCTAAGAATGTACCCTTTTGAGAATGGAAGAGAGCATGTGATTTTTAAGCTCGATGGGATATGAAATTCGTGGCATGCTAGCCCTATGCCCCTCTCAACCTCTCACCCTACCTCTTTAGAATTGCCAAGCATCAAAATTAAAAAAAAAAATCAAATAAAAATACACATTTCAAAACCCATGTATCCCAATCTATCTTCATAGATAGCCTGTGTAATGGGCGGTGCATGATCTTATATATAGAGCTGACGATGCCTAAAAAAATATTATTTTCTTCTCTCTTGACTTCTCTATTTCGAATATGCGATTCACTGCCATCCAAAGTCTAGATTTGATCCCGTAATTATATTTATTACAATCTCTTATAAATTAACATTGCATATGAACCGTGTTGATGAAGTAACACGGTTTCAAGATCATATAAAGAATTTTGTAAGACTCGTCATTCTTTTTATATGCTATCGTTTATCTCTTTGGATCCATAAAGAGCCAACCTATGATTTTGTGAAGGATGGTGGAGTAAGAAATTAATGATGCAGCTAGCAATAAATCGGCTCTCCCACATTATGAAATGAAGTGTGCGTGTGTGTGCACGCGCGCGTGTCCTAGTATTATATATAATTTTAGTCATTTCATGGTGCATTAATCAGTATTCCATTAACAATTTTGCTATTAAACTAGATTAATTGAGACGGAAAATAATAGAGAATATGGCTCTACCGAGGCTCTAAAGTGACACTACATATTAAAGGCAGCCTTGTTGCTGAATTATTGGAGAATTGTGTCATGTTGTATTGGGAGCCGAGGAGCACTAACTACATTTTAAACATAATTTTCCCCATTTCCCTCTTTTAAATTAAAATTAAGTATGCTGGTTGCAAACTTAATTAGAGGGATAGATGACCTTCATCAAGGAAACAATAGCTTTATAGGTGGAGCTTTATCCAACGATACTAAGTTCAAATAATTCAAAAAATAATAATTAAAGCCCTTCATTATTATACGATTATGCATCCTAGCTAGTTTTTTCCTATACTTAATTAACATGTATAGAAAAATAAATTATGCTATGTATATCATTTATACGGCCTCACTTGAAAATGCTTACTTAAGCTATGGCGTTAAGAATCACGTGACCTTAATTGAAAATTGCTAATTAATTTCTCTAAAGGAGTTGGTTTGCATAATTTTTGGCTTGAATGGCATAAAAAATATGAAAAACTCCCATGTAAACCATCTTTAGAGAAAGTCAAAAGAAGGAGAAGGAGAAAGACTAACGTGTTTAAGCATGGACAAGACAATTTCATCTGTTCTTCGGCTGTATAACAGCCGGCAAGCCACCATTAGCTGTAAATTAATCAGCCAGCACTAACCTTAATTAATGCTTGAAGCATACATCATCTATTTGGATTCCGAGTTTAATTATCATTCTTAATTATTCAATTGAGCAAGTTTGGTACTTTTTTTCCGCATATAAAC
Organism: Salix exigua; assembly: GCA_032356905.1. Lineage (NCBI taxonomy): Eukaryota > Viridiplantae > Streptophyta > Magnoliopsida > Malpighiales > Salicaceae > Salix > Salix exigua. The sequence goes on along the minus strand of CM063602.1, from coordinate 8,064,531 downwards.
GTACTTTGATGCTGAAAAATGTACTTAATTTATTTAATTCTGAAAACCCATTTGTTTAATCAGCAAATGCTATTAACAACCGATCAATTAGCATCATCATTGGCGGTGTAAATTCCTGCATAATAAAATTGAAGGGGGAGAGAGGGAGAGAGAGGGAGAGGGAGAGACTATCATTAGCAAGTGAAAAAATATAGTAAAGGAAGCAAGTAAAAGAGTTTGAAACTTATCTCATTGGATGGTTATCGATCGAAAGCTGCTGGAAAAGCTGATAATTATATATATATTATAATAATCATAAGTTAAAAATATCGTTAAATTAATGGTATCATGGATGAAAAGAAATAAAGAGATGCTGTCTTTTTTACACTAAAACAAGATGTAAGAAGGCATGAATGAGAACTATATAAGATTCAAATATTAAATAAAAAACACTCCACCCTAAAATGCATTCAAATCCCCAAAATAAGTCATTATCAGTGCATTTATTTATTTTTATTTTTAGTAAGTATTTAGAATTATGATAGAGGTTACTTTTAAAAGTATATTTTTTATTCAAAGATATATCAAAATAATATTTTTTTAAAAATCATTTTAAAGCAAAAATACTATCTAAATTTTGACAAAAAAAAAATATATATTTAAACTCAATATCAAATAACGTTATTAAGGGGCGTGGCGTGATAACAAAAAATTTACGATATAATCAACATGTTTCGAGTTCAAGTCAGGATATGTATTCTTGTAAAAACATTGAACAACTATAATTTTATTTGTTCATCTAGACGCAATACACCTCTGGGGGATACGAGGTCTCGTTACATAAAAAAAAAAATTGTCTCCACACTCTGTAAGAACTAAGGAACTATGGGCAAAAATTATATATAGGGACATTTGTATTGGGGTCTTCAGGCCACCCTATGGGAAATGGAACAGGCAAAGGCTAAGACCATATTATTGATGAGGGCGGCAACCAGTAAATTGAATGAAAAGACAATTCAACCATGAACATGGAGAAGCGCTAGAAAATTTAGAATCTAAGCAAAATAATTGTAAGCACGAAGGATATATATATGGTTCATGCAAGTTGAAGATACCTTAATTTTCATTACAGAAATTAGTGAATAAAAATATCCTAACTCAAGTTGGTGAATGTCAAGGTGTTTAGTTTTTATTTTTATTTTTAATTTTATTTATTTTATTTATTGGTTGTGAATCCACTAGTTTACTTTTGAAGATATTGCCTGCTCATGAAATTTTCAAAGGAAATTAGAATAGGTTGTGGAAGCGTCACGAAACCATTTATAAATTATACAAAGTGCCAACTTGGGAGTAAACAATGTATTCTTAATTTATTACCATTGTCTCAAAACTGTATCCCCACATGCATTTTATTATATTTTTAATTGATCTACTTGTAATTCATTATTCCTGCATTCATCTCCGTTAAGCCTACCACAAGTTTAGCCCACTAGCTTACTTTTTTTTCCCCCTTCTTATTCGGAGACCCAAAATATTTGGACGACGCAATATTTTTTTTTTAAAATCCCAATCTATTTTTTTCATTCACTTGAGAAAATATAAAATCGGAAAATAATAAAAAAAAATATATATCAATAATATGGTGCCATACACGGGTGTGGCATAGTGAAAGTACGGCTCTCATTTTCTATACCCGTGCTACACAAGTCAGCAATGACGTGGCACCGCCCAATTTGTCGCTTAGCTTTGTGGCAAAAAATTGCGAAAAAATAATTCCTCTTGCCACCCCAACCGCACGAATCGATGGAAATTAAACCATCACATGGTTTGTTTGACCACCCTCAATCCGTGCGTCCATTGCCGAGGCACAACAAAACTCTCTTCGGAAGAGGCCAAAATTTGAAGGGGGTCAATGTCAAAGAAAGAGATGGAGAAGCACGGGAGAGAAGAAAAGCATGGCGGCACCGTTTTATTTTATACAAATATTATCAAACTAGATGAATTTTGTTAAATTTATTAAACTACATCTTCATGTACTGTTTGATGTGCTGTTCGTCACATATTTAAATTTCAGATATGAATAGTAGGATTAATAATTAATTCGCAAGATATATTTTAAGAAATACGATTAAATAATATTTTTCTGAATTCACCGAGTAATTGATTAATATTTAAAGATCAAATATAATGTCTAGAAACCTATCATAGTCCCTAGAATATTAAAAAAAAAGGGTCGTAATTATAGTGGTTAAGCTTTCAAAGTTTCAATTATTACTTTCTTAATGTGATTATTATACCTTGATAAAAAAAATGTTTTGATTAAATATTATAGCATGAGTGTCTAATATATAAAATCATTGACTCTTTGAATGAGATTTGAAACTCGCAATCACTCTGTGCAAGGATTTATAATCAATATTATTTGAGAATAGATGAAATATATTTTTTTAATTCATCTAGGATAATGAATCATTTTTTAATTACTAAAATACTTTAATGTGATTTATATTATAGTCGATATCTATTTATTTGTTATCTTTGATTAGAACAACGTGGGGCGGAATCAAAATATAATAACTATTATATAATATATTTTTGTAATTTCAAGTTTAAGAATCAAATCGTCATGCGAGTCTTTTCACACATACAAAAATCTATTCATATAAGATTATCATATGGGTCAGCTCACTCTGTATGTCATTCATCAAATACTTGCACGTCAATTTTATGTATCTTTCATAACCCAACGCACAACAGCAAGTGTTTCCTTTCATAAAAGAAAGGCACATGATATACGTTGTTATGCAATTTTTGACTTTATTTTTGAAATATATATATATATATATACAAAACTCAGACCCATTTCTCCTCTTCAACCCACCTACGGTAACCTCACCTCAAACCCCGTCATTACAATGGATGCCACTGTCAGTTTTCCCTATCTTCTCTTTTCCCTGTGGCATCGTCGTTGGCCTTCCTTCATCCATAACATTTTTCTCTTACATCAATTATAATAGAAAAGGGCAGATCTGAAGATTGAAAAGTAGAAATCATGGCATGTAAAAATATAATAAAATCGTGCTGTGGATTTTCCTTGTTCGGCGATTGACAATGGGATTCGCCATAGTCATAGGGAAAGAGGTAACCAGCCTAAACCCATTGGTTTTCCATCTTTTGGCAACGACGAAGCGTGAGACCAACGCGCCACCATTTCCCCTGCAATCCTACGATCATCCCGTGCACATCCTGAGTTCCTAGCAATCTCACCCACCATTGGAAGGCCATTTCGCAAATCTTTGAGTTTTATGTGTATCCAAACTATAGCTAACAATCAGGCGACAACTCTCTCGACACCACATGTCCACGAATAGCAATGTGTATAAATCTCAACAACTGCTCTAATTAATATTTAGTCTTAATCATGAATATTTAAGAAGAATATTTTGATGCGATAAAAATAATTAAAGAACCTCATCTCTATTCTAAATCCATTAATAAAATATTTTGTCGAATGTTAAATGTAAATAAATCTTCATATATAAATTACATATACTTACACAAACAAACTAAATATTACGCACCAACAGAGTGCAAATCAGGATATGTACACTCACAGCGTTCACAAACCATGTGGATATTGTGCTGGGGGGGGGGCTTCCTTCTGTACGACTACAGAAGGCGAATCAGACAAATGTAAATACCAGAGGGCTTGGATGGCCGCAATTCCCTGTCAACTTTGTATCTCTTGGCGATGATGAAGAGGCAAAAGCTAAATCTCTGTGTGTCTCATGTGACCCTGTAATTTGATGATGCTTATCAGAAACGAGACGGGTCTCCTCGGAGACCACAAATTTCAGATTCTCTATCTTCTAGGGAGCGTAAGCACCCATCATTCCTATATTCGATGATGCATGCTTCTTTTTTTCAAACCCAGTAAACCCCACCTGTTTAAAAATACAACCCATTAAAAAATATATTTTATAGATTCACGTTCAAGATACACTATACAGGATTGCAAGAACTCGGTCATCGCATCGTGTCTCTGTAAGGAGTCTATGACACTATATAAGAAATCGAGATATAGAAGATAATAGATCTCTATCAATGGCTGCAGAGAGCCGTAGACGGTTTCATGGAAGAAAAGAATTAAAAACAATGCTGATGTGCAAAAGCTTGTAAATTTGTATTTTTTTGCAGTACCACGTAATGTAACTCTTGAAAACTTGTTCAGGAGTGGGATGATTTTGTTTTATTTATTTATTTATTTATGTTTTCTAAGAGTATATTTGTCTCGAAAAGACATCAAATTAATAATTGATCAACAATCTCTTAAACAAACAATTATTTGCATTCATTCTCCTGAAGATTTATCATCTTGTTCATCACTTGTTCCCACAAAAACACAAGTAAAAGCCAGCAGCTATGACTCAGCACTGCTCTTTCCTTCGTTCTGTAGGCTCTTCTAACTTCAAAAAAAAAACTCGAATTAATTCGCTGCACCCACCCATCCACAGTCGGTCCAAGCAGAAGGTTCCATATTTGCACACGCGCCGAAGTTGTGTACTTTTGGGACACCATGCTTGCCTTCTTTCCTTCCTCACTCGAACACTGTGCGTAGTGCGCCCTGCTTAAAAGTCTTATTGCCAGATGATTATCTGACCGAAAGTTCCATCATTTGTTTGCTTTCAAGATCATGTTTTTCAAAGTAAAGTACAACGTGATTTTGAAGCAGAAGTCATTCGAATCAAAAAAAGGTCTGAATTTTGTTCGATGCGTAGAAAACGGTGGTTTGAATTTGCAGGTAGAGGTGGGCAGGTGATCCGTGAAAACAAATTGATTTTTTTTAGCATCGATACGATTCATTTTTAAATATGCTGGTGATTACATATCATGTTTTCAAATTTCAAATGAATTTCCAAGAGCTTCAAAAAAGAATGAGCTCGATCGAGGGCTGAGAAGATTGATTGATTGATTCAAAGGGGATATATATTCTTATCTTATCAGTAGATATATGCAGAAAAAATAAAAAACTAGAATGGATGGATGGCCATGAATCCACATTTTCTGATCACATTAGATTGCGTTCTTCAAAAAGCTGCAGCTTTTTTTTCCAGATAAAGTGATGAAATAAAAGGCAAAAATGGACCACTTGAGTAAACTAGCTGCTGCTGGCAGTATAGAGAACAGAGGAGGGTATGTTTAGGGGGCTAATGGCAGCAGCAGAGGTAACCTCTGCACCCTCTCACGGAGACAGTGTACAGAATTCTATGCCTTAAAAGACCGTTTTGATGCCATTATTCTGAGACACATAAAAAAGAGCAGGATGATGGTTTTCTTATTGTTTTATGTAAGATGTTGATGACAAGAGGAGAACGGGTTCCTAAGATGTATTCAAAGCCTTGACCTTGAGGTGCGAAATACAGGCCAGGACTCCGAAATCCAGGAACGGCCGTCCCGTGGCAGCGCGACAGACTTGAGGACCCCCGGGCTACGATTCTGTGTCAATTTTGTGCGTGTGTTTTCTGTGATTCATTAAAATTGAAGTTGAAAGCTTCTGTACATCTCACTCCATCATTTTTAAATGCTCGAAGAACAGGCCCTGCTCCCGTTCATGAACCGCCGGTTTTTCCTGACACGTGTGGGATGCTCTGTGCAGAAAAATATGGAGCTCGCTCGTGCCTTCAATGTCCACGGACCGTAAATATGACCCCCTTCCCTCCCCTCTCGATGACAGATTTAATTCGAGAATTTAAATGGAGATTTTCTAAATAAGAATAAAATCCTAAACCAAATTTGAAGTTGCACTTTTTGGCCCAGTCGGCTGCTAAAGGAGTTTATTATTAATATTACGGCGATAATTATAGGAGATTGCTGGTGGACAGGTGGAGTACCGACCCAACCGACTTCTCGGATGATGACGTAGCCATGTTGAAAGTCCCGGCAAGGCTTATCACGTGGTACAAGGCGCTTATCACGTGGTACAAGGCTCGTCACGTCAGGTCACATGATGGACAAATCAGTTTTGTTTTAATTTGAAACTTTATTAGATTTGGCTCTTTTGATTTATTTTTTATTTCATATAGTTTTCTTTTTTTGTCTTTTATATTAAATTAGTTGGAAAATAGAGTTTGTCACTAGATTTTTATATATATATATATATATAAAAGGCCATCATGGTCTCTAGGCCCACGTGAATTCTTAGATTGATGCTTGAAATTCTGATTATTTTTTTTGTTCATATAATTAGAAAAAAGCTATTTCAAAAAAAGTTATCAAAACCATCTAAATTCATGAACCCAGCTGCATGCGACAACTAGCTGATCTATACTTTCGTTGATTATTTGGGTTTCTTTTGAATCCATTGAATCAACAAGTTCATATCAAACTGGGTTTTTTTAAATGATTTAATTAAGATCGATCCTGCTTGCAGTGACAGTGTACTTTCATTTGTATACACAAGTTTCATTTTACAGGAAAAAACAGAGAGAGAGAGAGAGCAATGACATGCGGTGGAGGTATTTTAAAAGCCCACCAAAATCTTCTAAAGTCTTTAAATTGGACTCAAGATATGTTTGATGAAGGCCATGGGCTTTACTGGGTCTTTCATACCATCCACGAGGTCTAAAATCTAAATAGGAAAAGGAGGGCCAATATTCCTCTTTTATACTTGTCCTCGTAATTCTCAGGCCCGACTTCACTCTATTTTTAGAGGATGAAAAAGGACACTGGAAAATCGAAGAAAACAAAAAATAACAATCAAGAAACCATTTCCCTTTTTTTGTTGGATTTTTCTTCGTGAAAAAGGTATTTTAAACTTGTCAAACCCTAACCTAGATGTGTGCTTCTTGTGTGTATGGTAACCTAATCTCAAGCAGGCGTTTTAATTAGGGCAAGATTGTTGTTAAACAAGCTGCTAATCATGTGATCAACCTGTCTTGTCTTCTGACACACACACACACACACACACATATAAACAAGCTAAAGCTAATCATGGTAGGGAGTCTTAGAGAGAGAAGGGCACTGCACCGCTTTCTTGTCTGTTTACGCGTAAAAAAGTATTTTTGAAACAAAAAAGAGTTTTTGTAATTACTATTTTTTATTTTAAATTAATTTTGTTATTGTTTTTAAATTCTTGTGATGATTTGCTAATATAAAAACAATTTTTAAACAATAAAAAAACAATATTCTAACAATAAAAGCACGCGAAAAAACAAAGAATTGCTGTTGTTGTTTATAAAAAGGTAGCTAATCATATGGAAGAAGCCCCAAAAGAGGAATGTTACCGAAATTGGATAAGGTTCCAACAAATCATACCAAAGACACACACATACTTGGTTTTAAAACCATCTCTATGCTATCATTTCCTTGTATACTTTATCCAGACTTGTCTTTTTGTCAGTTTGTAGCCCCTTCCGGAAGCAAGGTATGTTCAAAACAATGATCAACAAGCTATGAGGAGGCTAGGAGAGAAAGGGTAAATAAGATAGGGTATAAATACCTCTTAAAACTATCTTTTCCAAATCAGCTTACTAAAAATACTAATTTTTTTTTATCAAATATATATTTATGAAACGCACAGAAGGCGGTTTCAATAACAAAGAAAACAGTGTGGAGTGATCTTTGAAGTGAGAAACGATGGGCTGCCTGCCTGAGAGAACTGAAGAAAAGAATTTACCAGGACACACACACGTCCATTTATAATCTACCACTGTTAAGAAACCAGGAACCTTGCAAAATGGCAAATGAATTCGAGCACAGCAGAATACAGGATAGAACAGATTAATAGTAATAATCAACTATCGTGCTAACCCCATTTATTTTTGGTTTGAGCTGAATGGGAGACACAGACTAAAGGGGTTGCTAAACAAATCTAAATACATCAAAGAATGGAGGAGATAGCAAACCAACAGGAGATAAGTCCAAAACACATCCACACACACAGAGAAAACAACAGCTACGTGCCTTGGCGTTCAGTTGAAGAAATCCCAAGGGAACTTGGGCTGATGATGAGCTGATTCATTGGTGGAAGGCGTGGGTGTAGGTGTTGGGGGAACCGGCACTAACGCTGGCGTAGAATCAAATGTTTCCCATTGAGTGGTTACGACGACGGCTCCTGATGCTGAATGCCTTGATGGCTGCTGTTGCTGGTGGGTCGGTAAATTTTCAAATGAGAGCCGCGGTGGTTCCTCTTCAATTGGTATTAGTGCGTGTCCATTGCTATTCCTTGGCTGCCGCTCTTGAATTGGGGCTAATTTATGTCCATTTGAATTTCTGTGGTGTTGCTGCTGCATTGGTGCATGGTTTCCGTTGCCATTAGGCATGGAACTCTTAACCTGGTCTCCATTTTCATTAGCCATGGAATTCTTGATCTTCAACATATCAAGAGTCTCAACATACTTTTGCACTCTTTTAACCTTCATTGAAACATCAGGAAAGTAACAAGTTCAGCACCATGAAAAACAAATAAATATGTTTTACGCAGCAATCAATCACTGAATTCAAAATCAAAGCTAATTACCTGCATTTTCCTTTGTAACTTGACATTACCATCGGCCATAATTCCATCTAGTCTCAGCAATTGATTCATCAATGACTCAGTCAAGTTAAGCACAGTTTTCTCTGCTACTTTACCCCCTTTCGTGATTACTGATTCAAGAGCTGAAACCTGACCAATTTGCAGTCAAAAGATCAATATCCACTAAACAAGAACTACAACATTCAATGATCAAGTTACGCAAGGCTTAAAATTTCATAGAATACCTGGCCCGCTAGCCGGTCAACTTCGAAGCTGATTTCTGATATGGATTTTGAAGCCTTCTCCATCTTGGCATTCTTTCTCATCTCAAGAAACCTTTTCTCCTGACTAATCGGGTCCTCAACTAGCACCATTTTGGACTTGTCCTTGACTCCAGAAATATCAAGAAATGCCTTTGAATCCCTCTCTTTATCTTTGTAGATCAGTTTCTGATCTTGGTGATGCAATCCTGTTGGCCCCGACAACATTTTCTTCAACTCCCCTGCATCCCAAGACAACACAACAGAAAAAAAACAAGAAAAAATCAAACATCTTCATTCAATCACTCTCTCTATCCACTGTAGACATCTAAATTTTGAACAGCAACTACTGTTACAAAATCTATGCATTCACAAAACCTAAACTCTCATCTAGATTGTTACAGAAACAATAAAGAACAGAAATTATTAACTTTTAAAAAAAGTCAAAAAAAGAAGAGAAAAGAGCTTACCGAATGTAGCTTGTGAGCTAATATTGATTTCATGATGCGTTGACCCGTATTTAACTTTGACTCTAATTGTCGGTGGAGGGATAGAGGTCCGATCAGAATCCGGGCTTCTCTTCTGTACTAACATTCCTCCTGGTCTAACCTCCCACTCACCTCCAGCAGCAGCACCACCTCCGGCTGAACCACCATTCATCTGTGACAGACCTGTTGTTTTAGCAGTCTTCATTCTCATCATTTTCCTTTCTTCTTTTTATATCCCTTACAAGAAATTATGAAACTTCGAGACAAAGAGAAGACTGGTTAGATCTCTGAAAAGAGTGAACCCTGATGGCCTTTGCTAGAAACCAAAGCAACCCAATTGAGACAAAGGTTGTCCGACCTTGTTTCAGAAAGCTGTAAACCCAGCATTACACGAGGTCAATCCTAACAGCCACGCGTAGACTTGTAGAACACTAACAGAGCTTGCATATATCTTCTGCTCTAATGGCGTCTCTCCAAAGAAAAAAACAAGAAAGAGAGAAGAATCTTAGACAATTCTTGCAACTCAAGAAAAAATCAAGAATCTATAACCACAACCTTGAATTCAAGAAACCTATAGCTAAATTCAACCCCTGGCCAGATCTCTCTTCAACAAAACTGGAACCAAGGACAGCTCAGATTTTCAAGAAACATGTACCAGCAATCTTGAAAGAAACCAAAGAAAAATGAAAGAAGAGAAGAGTCAAACTTCTAGGAAATGGGATTCTTTCCCTTCTTTCTTCCCCTCTAAAGATTTCAAGAAAGAAGAAAAAAAATTGAAAATAATGTAGAAATTTATTAAAAAAAATGAGTGGACAGCTAGCCAAGCCGTTGCTGTGCCCAGAGAAGCCGTATTTATATATAGAGAGAAAGATTATAATTAAATATTAAACAATGTATTATTGATGATTGTTAAACTATATTATAAAACTATAATTAGCCGCCAAAGCTTATTGTTTAAAGGTAAAAAAACTTGGTTCCTATTTCCTTCTACCAAATCTCAAGAGAGAAAAATATAGATGAATTATTACCCTTTATTTGAATTTAAAAAGCATATTAATTACAAGAGACATTCATCTTCTAAATGCAAGAGCATGTATTAAACGAAATACACAATGACTCCTTTTAAGAATTTATTAACAAAAATAAGTTTGATGCCCCATAAAAAACATGAACAAGGGAAATATTAGTGCCATAAAAAAAAACAATCATATTATTATAAATAAAAAAACCCGAGAAAATAAGGGGTAGTGCTAAGAAACATGATGGTCTAGGTAAGGAATTGATGGGCTTATTTTCCATCGAAGACACGTGTGCTTTCGAGTGGCATTTAGGGGAATTTATTGTAACCTCAATCATTCTGCTGTAAGAAAGCGAATGGACACGTGGCAGTTATTTGTGGAACATGTCTTTGCTGTCTAGGTGTCTGGTAGCGAGGTTAGCTTTGGAACCGGTGACGTTTCACTGTTGCTTAATTCACAGGTGTGGCAGTTCCAGAGAGGGAAGATTAAGATTTAAGAGTAATTAATCAGGGATTAATTAGTGATGCCATTAGCAATGGTTACGGAATTATGAATTGACAACAAATGTGGTTGCACGGTTTCCGTCTGTTACATGCCTGTAACTACATAAATACTATCACAATAATTACCCTCGTAACTTTTGTTGGTCTGTCATTAATGGTTTGGAATCTTTTCTCCGAGGATATAAGCTTAATTCTGAGTGACCGATTGATTTATCTTCAAACTTATTCCAACATTTTTTATTTTTTTTAATCCTGAGAGACTTGGCTTGGTGATTGAGAAAGTTTTTTGTGGAAAAAAAAAACTTATTTTTGATTAATTGTGTGTTTAATATTATGGTAAAAAATACTTTTTGATTATTTGTTGATGAGTCTTGTGGGGTCCATGGTCTAATTAATTGATTTTGAAATCCGTATGGTCAACAGTTGGGTTCACGTTTCGGTGGGTGGCTTCTTATTGCAAGAGAATCTATATGATATCTAGGAGAAAACTAGGGCAAAAGCAATTCCTGCAAATGCCCTAGTTTTTCATTCACTCATCCATTCATCGATCCATGGACTTCTGTTCCTTTTCTCTCCAGCAACAGCAAATCTGAAGACTTCCATGCAAGGAATTCAATTCCGTCTTACTTTTAAGATTCAATCCAAAAACCCACCTAGCTTTTGAGCTTCATTATGAATTAGATTAGATTGATTAACCCAATTTATTATTTGTTTTTTTATAGTCTCCAATTCAAGTCTTTTGGCTCATAATATAATAACCACTGAAAATTTAAATGATAATTATCTTTAAAATTCATATGACTAATCGAAATACATGCGAAAACATATTAATAAAAAAAATCTGATTTTTTCTGCTTTTATAGGATATATGTAGCACGAGATAGATGTGCTTTTAATTAACAAAAGAAACTTCCAACGGTGTAATCATTTTGACAATAATATTCCAAATTGGGCAGGGAGTTGATTTTCAAAGAAAATAAAAATTAAAGACTTTCGTTTATTATTGTTTTGCATGTTTTGTGGTGACGTGGTATTTGTATATTAATAATCTTTCCATATTAAAACTAAGTTTAGTTTTAAAAAATTAAATAAAAATAACTCATATAAAAAGATCATATCTTTCAAACAAGCTCGACGGGTTTTGGATCATATATAATATATATACGACAAAAACGTCTGCAAATAAACAAATAAAATGATCACAAAATCCTTAAAACTTAACTCAGAATAATAGGATAAATGTGTTTCTTAACGAGTAAAAAAGGACTCTAAAGTACAAACTTGGAGCATGTACCCTCCCTCCGTAGAAACCAAGACAAGAGAACTTTCCCTTACGTCACTCTCCAGTAAATCCCACGTGGCAATCATCGGAACCATCAAACACCGTACTTAAAATCTAGGTTACTCTACATACTTTTTTTTCACTCTCTCTCTCTCTCTGCTACCTGCCACCGACAGTTTCACACGAGCGAGTCACGAGGTCTTGCTGAATACGTGTCGATTTCTGAGCCGCTTAAAAAGTCGTCCCACGTGGGATTTGTGTGACGGGTTTCTATTCGGTGTGGGCGTAGTATGATTCGTAACCTACCCGTGTCTGCATAAAAAAAGAAGGGATGGAAGCCCGGTCTGGAGTATTATTATACTTTATACTTGTTGGATTTGTTTTTGTTTGGACCTATAATAATTATTATTTATCCACCAGATTTGGACTGGATATTAATTCTTTTAATTATTATTTTTTTGTAAATTTAAAGTGAGTTCAATAAAAACTAAACTTAGTTTTATCATTTCAAGAAAACAAACTTATTTATCATCATTTCAAGAATAATATTATGAAATATATATACTTAATTCATTAATATGGAAAAAATACTTCCGTCAACTCACAGAAAAGAAGGGAAGAAAAAAAGAAGGTGAACAGTGATCGATATACATACCGTTGTGCATGCATGAAATGTATAGACTATAAAGTATGATTATTTTTTCTCGTATTTTATTTCCTTTTTGATGAGCTGGTTAGCTCGTCTTAACTAGCAATGGGATTATAAAATGTCGTATTTGCTATCTTTTCAATAACAGAAGTACTCTCTTTAATTAGTAAAAAGGTGCAATGATTAAATTAGTGAGATTAATTAACATCACCGTGTAATTTTAGGGTTTCTAGCAATTGGGTTATGAGGCATGTATGATTAGGGACAAGACACCGACCAATTGGCATATAAAAATAGGGTTTTTGGGAAATGCTTCGCCTGTCTCTGGTTTCATGGAGTTTTCTGTGGGGCTGTGGTCAAAATTGAGCAGCATGTGATAATGAAACAGGAACACTTTCCTGTACTTTACACTACAAAAACAAAAATGGTGACAAAATGTGGTTAGAAATATTAAGTTCTGGGCATATAATTTCAGCCAAATCTCTTTTTATTCAGGCACCAAGACTTTCAGCCTTTTGTTTTGGAATCTCTGCCAAAGGAGTTAGGAGGACCAATAAAAGCACATCCAATATTCTTTCTTCAGCTCACCCAATTGGACTGGTTACAAAATTCATCTATAAAATTAATTCATCAAGTAGATAGTTTTGATAATCTATTTTGTTCTATATATATATATATCAATTATATTTCTTGTGTGTTTCTTATCTCTAGTTAGTAATTAAATTTCTCTTATAATTCATTTTAACTATTAAAGGAAACACTAAATATTTTATTTTCTTATACTTTCCACCATTGGAATATTGTCAGAAGAGGTTTCGTGCACAATAACTAAATTATTCTTCAAAATTTCTTTTTTTATTATTAAAACTACATCCAATACTTACTTGAAATATAAAATCTTACCAAATTTCTTTTTTCAAAAAAACGCTTGAGAAGGACATTGAAAATTGCAGCGCACCATGGATGCTTGTTTTTTGTTTCATACATGGAGAATCACATGCGCACACACCATCTTCAACAAGCAACATGCAAAACATTGTCTTGGAAGTCAAAAAATCTGCCTGCTTTGATAATGGCTTCCCATTTTCCATTGACAAATATGTTCTGGTCTAGCCAGTGGATCTACATGCATTGTCTATCACCATACAAGTCGAATTTTTATGTTATTTTACTTATTATCTCTTCTCGCATCTTCTACGTTGCAATACCATCATTTTCGCCTTAGAAATTGATTATGGATGGACTAAATATACTAGTAAAAAAACCTCCATCAAAGGGCGGTAAGAGGTCCTTGTACCAGTTAGATGCTTGATTAATTTGGAAAATGAAAAACCAACCACCTATTAAAGAACGGGGTGTCGAAATAAGGAGAAATCTGAAGAAACTGATGAGTGAATCGACAGCCGAGCTTCCAAAATCATATAAAATATCGTACCATGAAATGTTATTGGCAACTTAATTTCTCTTTAATCAAGCAATCTCTTGTAACTAGTTGCAATGATTTCGATGGTTACTTTTTTTTTAATCTTCGAGGTGTTCGGATCAGCTTGCGCGTATCATAACTAATCCCCGGCTCACTGAACAAAGTCCAATGAGCAGATAAGGCACCGCGGGGGTGACAAACGTGTCTGACAAGGCTTGAACCTGGGGTGGGAGGAAGACAAACCCCTTCTCTGACCACCAGGGCAAGACCTTGTTGGTTACTTAATTGAGGTTGTGCTAATTAAGTCTCCAATTAGTGTGACTTGATGACAAAAAAATTTAGATTTGCACCGTAGATTTTAAATTCGAGTTAAAACGTGTATTTTTTTTTAGAAATTGAACCAACTAGGATTTTGCTCACTCACCTGATCCCATGAAATATATTTTTTAAGAATAAAGTTTCCTCGAATAAAATAAAATATTAAAATTAAACTCAATCTTGTGAATATATTAAAAAAAAATCCAAGAATATCTTGAATGATTCCTTGGGTTAGCATTCAATCTTCAATGGTCATTGGAGATTTCTGCAGCCATGGAAAGCTAATAATTTCCTTATGGAAAGAAGCCAATAGGAATGATGCATCACATCATGTATAGATGACGAGCACGTGAGCACCATCGGCAATAATATGAAATAATCCAGCAAAAAAATAGCCTTTATATCTGCAATTAATGAACCATTCTAGTGGTGTTTCACAAGTCATATTTCAAATCAAAAGCAATCGACAATGCATGGCTTGCTGAGTGCCATACTTTTGATTCCATTTTTTTGTTTTACGATAATTAAGATCCATATAAAATGCATGCTTGATTTCTTAATTAATCCTTTTGCTTCTAGAGCATTTGAGAATGACGATTGATTGCAGTTTCCATGGTTTTATATATATATATATATAATTTGTTTCATTTTACACGTGTTTATATGAATGAGAAATGTATAGGGGGTGGGGCTAAACTATTAAATTTTAATGAAAAAAGACATTAAAAATCAATTTTTAAATGATTATATAAAAAATATACCCACTTTTCAACTAGATTAATCCTTAATTTTTTTTCTTCATAAATCGAAAAGGGCATATAATATATTTATCTCAAAATCAATTTATATTTTGATAATAGTTTAGTTAGTGATTATATTCTAAAACTAATAACAAAAAATAAAATAGAAAAGCTGGTATCATGTCGTGTCGGATATGGCAACATCATTGGAGGTGGGACCAGTTCCTCGACTGTCTATTCTAAACAGCTGGACTTGGTGTCAGTGGGTGTTCCATCTCATCACCATACATACATCTCATCAGTGCCATACCGAGAGCCTTAATGTGGATCTGCAGACTTCTTGCTGGTCTTGCTCTTCTTTTGACCCAATGAATCGATGAAACAAGCCATGTTCCAAGCTGGATGAACAACTCATGCCTCGCCCGGCTCCACCATTGACTAATAACGAAGTCAATCTTGGCATCGCTACTAGTCATTTATTTAGTGGAATTTATTAGCAGGTCTAGCAATATGTTTCACAGACTACACACTTGATTTCATGAGAGCAATATTCTATCCCAAATGACTGTTATTTTTTTTTTATTAGGTGATTTTAAAGATATATTTAAGAAAACGAACTAATAAGATTCCATATTTCAATATCTAAATTGGAATTTACTGATGATTTTGTAGATTTTTCACCATCTAGCTTTGCCTCTCATGTGCTCTACAGCAGCATATGCTGACATGCAAAGGTCCCCGTCACAGAATACCCTCCAAACAAGCCCTATCAAAAGAAGCAAACATTATCCAAGGAAAACAAGTGTGGAACACAAATAGGCTTATCAACATGGAGAATTGAAAAGAGAAAAAAAAAACAGCTGAGACAAAGGACTAGAGCTTGGAATCACCATGGCAGCCCCAAGCTGCCATTTTCATTTCACAGTTCATAAAGTTTCTAAAAATGTGATAGCCAGGCCGTTTATCTCCTGCTCAATGCAACCTTCCCAGAGCAATATTAAGGTAACAATTTAATCACCCTCCTTTTGTACTTAAAGTGGATGAAAAAAGTACAATACTTTCTCTGTCTCTCTGGTGGGTAATTCTAGGTGGTTATAAATGGAGCAGCAAAGGAAATAGGAAGGGCAGCAGTAATTGCAGTAACTAGGGCAAGAGGAATGGAGGTGGCAGGTGCTGTAGATTCCCATTTTGTAGGAGAAGATATCGGGAAGGTTTCAGTTTCTTTTTCTCCTTTTGAACCACAATTGTATGATTTACCTTGTGTTCAACCATTAATCCTTTCTTTTCTTGGCCAAAGTAGCTTTGTGACATGGAAGAGCCTCTTGAAATACCAATAATAAATGATCTTACTATGGTATTAGGTTCCATATCTCAGGTAATTCTATGATTAAACTGATTAATTAGTCTCCTTTTCCGACCAGCAAAGTTCATCGATTGAGCAATTTGTGATGTCTTGGCATGCAGTCAAAAGAAACAGGAGTAGTAGTTGATTTTACTGATCATTCCACAGTTTATGACAATGTCAAGCAGGTTCATTTGCTTTCCATTTTGAAATTTATTTATACATTTTCATCATCAATTACTACTAATCATAGGCTCTTTTTTTCTCTTCAATTTGGTGATTCTCATTAGGCAACAGCATTTGGCATGAGAAGTGTGGTGTATGTTCCTCGGATTAAACCCGACACGGTTGGAGCCTTATCTGCATTCTGTGACAAAGCCAGCATGGTGAGCACAGGGTGAGCTAGATACCATATAATTACAGTTCAAATTTGGTGATTTCTAGGACTGATAGAAGCTTCTGCGATCCATCTAAGAGCATTTTTTCTGAATTTTGTTTTTGAGATTATTTCATACCGCGGAAATGACTGCAGGGTTGTCTGATTGCACCAACCCTGTCCATTGGTTCTATACTCCTTCAGCAAGCTGCCATTACAGCTTCCTTTCATTACAACAGTGTAGAAATTGTTGAATCAAGAGCAAATCCAATAGTAAGTAATGAGAATTTTTTTAATGTATTTGTATCGAATCGTGTAAAGAAGAGTAATCGAATCAAGCAATGTTTTTTTAATGTCTTTGGTGCACAGGATTTCCCGTCAATGGATGCTGTTCAAATTTCAAAGAACCTCTCTAACCTGGGTCAGATATACAACAGAGAAGATATATCTACAGATGTTGCGGTAAGGTTTTCTTTCTTGCATAATAACCATGGTGGAGATCAATCAAGAATGTTTAGAAACTATAAACATTTATAGTTTGAAGAATCGATGAGATGACACATTGTATAATTTTCATCCTGCAAGGCAAGAGGCCAAGTTCTTGGAGAGGATGGTGTTAGGGTACATAGCATGGTCCTACCAGGGCTACCCTCTAGCACAACTGTTTACTTCTCTAGCCCTGGAGAGGTATGTTTTCTGCTTCACTATTCCCATTTTCTGTAACCTTTAAAGGACCAATCCAACCATTGTTGCTGATGGCCTCAGGTTTACTCTATCAAACATGATATCACTGATGTGCAATCCCTCATGCCTGGCCTACTCTTGGCTATCAGAAAGGTCATCCGACTTAAGGTAAACCAATTCCAATAGCATTCATCCCTTTCTTTCTAGAAATTATTGTTAAAAAACCATCTCACCTAAATGTTTAAACTGTTAGATGAGGCCCTAGAATATGATTCATATTATTCTCTAACAATTATGACACACTTGATTCGCATGGACTACAACAATTTGGCTGAATGGCTCTGCAAACGCCATTGTTATAACCTAGTTTTTTTTGCTTCAGTCCTTTTCAAAGTTCAGCCATTAATACATGTCTTTGTTATCCTGGCAGAATCTAGTGTATGGCTTGGAGAAATTTTTGTGAGCAGCCAAACATCCTCCTTCGTCTTCTGCATGGAACCTAATATTATGGAATAGCTTACAGTTTAGGAAGAAAAAACCGTGTCATCCCGTGGACAAATGTTGCAGAAAGGGAGGGAGAAGGAGATTTTGTTACTTGCTACTTTGTGATGAGCACATCCAGTTATTTTCGTTGACTTTGAAATGTATGTTATTCAACAGACTAATTTCATGAGATTTCATGGTTTTGAGCTTCTGAATTTTTGAGATACATGAGGAAGGCTTGTTTAAGGTTCCATATAACTGGTTTAATGAAAGGTAATTTGATGATTATTTCATGCTTGATCTCTATTTGGTTGCTTTGTAATTACAGAGCAAACAGAGCAGTTTAAACTTCAATTAGATTAACAAAATTAAGATTTGCCCTCAAACGAACAACGGCTTTTACACCATTTCATGCGATCATATCCAGATGGGGTCGGTTGAATTTGCCTTTATACTGCAACTTCACTCTGTAACTAGAGGATTCATGAAAAATTTACTTCTACGAAGCTAATTTATGTTCTTCCAAGAAGCAAAATTTCATGTTAATAATCTAATATACTAAGGGTTGATTGGCCATCTCCGTATCACGAAGATGTAATCTCCAGGAAAGGTTAAAGGGAAATTCGCTAAATGTTTTCAACCTCAACGGAAAATCCTCCCCGTTGGTCTATTCTGGAGATGCTGCAAACTATACTGATGGGATTGATCCTGAACTCAGCTTGGTGATTTCCTGGAACTCTAGCCTCAGTGATCATGTTCGATTGTTCCGACCACAGTTGCCCGTGTCCATTGACATATCTGTCCCTTTTCCCTGTTCTTTTTCTCTGATCAGTCCCGAGGACTACTCAGCTACTGGACTGCATGAGATCCACACCGTACCTTAAACTGGTTTGCATCAGAAACTCCATGGATCTCTCTGAATAAAGCTTGCATATTTGTTGTGATAAACAAATCTGTTGTAGTATAAGTTTCCTAAGCTATGAGATGTGTTGCATAGTGATGGTATTCTTTCAATCATTT
The DNA here is from genome assembly GCA_032356905.1 of Salix exigua. NCBI lineage: Eukaryota > Viridiplantae > Streptophyta > Magnoliopsida > Malpighiales > Salicaceae > Salix > Salix exigua. The sequence goes on along the minus strand of CM063602.1, from coordinate 8,045,450 downwards.
TCTTGTTTGAAATTCAAGAGAAATTCTAGCTATCATGTTCTGCAGAAAACATATTTCCTTTCTCATAGATCATATATGGGATATTGAGATTGGCGCAACTGGCCAAGTGACATTCATCCACGAGTTTGAGCTTAAAAGAGCCTTCCCTCACTTCCTTTGATTTGCAGAGGAAATCCAGTGAATGTTCTGTTAACGTCTATCACTGTAGTTTAGACATTGCTTCAAATTTCCGGTTTTAGCAAGGCAGCCATCACTGTGTCAATAACTATGCATGGACAAAATATTCAAATCACATTCCAGCATCAGCAAATCGGCAACAGAATGGCTTCCAGAAAAAGGCGAGCAACAGACCAAACTGCATTCCACAACACCATCGTTAACCAGCAGCATACAGAAAGAACAATGGAATCCAGATCTCTTGGATAAATGATCTTGGCATTACAAGAGGTGCACCATCGCTGGATCATTTTGCATGTTGAGTTGCCTCCACAATACAAAGATTGGGTTTGTTTGAGAAGGATAACAAATTACAAGAAATGCTGAAATTTAAAATATAAGCCCAAGATGAACCCAAGAATAACCGAAAATTACATGGAGAAGTTGGGATTCTGTTTTAACAAATGGAAAATATAAGAAAGTATAACTTGAGGAACCCAAAGTGAAAAAGCTTCCAGAGCTTTCGATATAAAAATGACCATAGAGCTTCAAGCAAAACATACATCTGAGCGAAAAATGTATTTCACACCCTTAGTAACATTCCGAGCTTCATGCAGCATACACTTGTCCCCGTGAATATGTAGGAGAGCCGTCCCTTCAACAGGAGCCACCTACAGAGTTCAGACGGGAATCACAAGAGTCAAGATAATGCACAATGGATTAGCTAGAACTTAAACTCATCCATAAGGGTAAGAAAAACAAAAACGATTGTTGAACAAGGAGGAAATACAAATGTAAGGGGGAAAAAAACAGATTTTCAAAGATAAAGAACAAGGGATTTACATCTGCCACAACACTATTCCTTGATCCATAGAAGACAGTCTCTCCTCCAACTAGAGGCTCTGATGAAGAATCCTTTTGGCTGTTCGGATCACTTTTAGTTTTGGCTTTAGCAGCACCACTTAAATATATTAAAAGAGTATAGTGAGTGCGCTTCCCATCACCTAGATTAACACTTTCATCAATATGTCGTCCAAAGCGCTGACCAGCCTTGTACCTGAAAAGGTAGAAAGCACATAGAATTCCAATTAGCATGAAATCCCAAACTATACAGGAGGCACAAAGACTCGGTCTTTACTTCTTATAATAAAGCAAATGACAGTACAGTAAAAGCACGCAGATGATACAGATGTTTCTTTGCTAAAACTAACTGAACAGCAACTCAACTCCACCAATCTTTAATTCTAAACTAGCCCGGATCTTCCCCAAGATAATTAAGTTATAACAGTTTTATGGTTGCTTGCAACCCATTAATAAGTCTCACACACAGAAGACTTGACTGCCATATACAAATTCATAGCTCACAGATGTTTTATAAAATTGCTAGTTATGCACAACTACCTAAATTCACCAAAAGAACTGTGATTTCTTATTGTATTTTGCTATTCATATAAACCTGAATCACTTTAATATATAAACCTGAATCACTTTAATATATTTTCTTAATTGCTTGATAACAAATACATGCTTTTAGCTTTGTTGATTGGCGTGCTTGATAATAAATTGTTCATGAAAATTTTATTGAAATTAGTTTTTTATTATTAAAAATTTTAAATAGATTTTGAACATGATTTTATCACATTTATGATTTATTTAGCTTTCGATCACACATCATATGATAATACTATTTTGATATTTTTTGTTAATTTGCTTTAACAATCATTAAAAAAACAGAAACAATGATTCGAGTTAAGAACATTATGGCAGCTATGATAAACAAGAGATACATTAAAAGAAAAAAATATTTTGATAAAAATTCATAACAAATGTATTTTCGAGTTTAATAACAATGCCAAAATTTTACATTTAAAAAAATACACTGGAGGCATACAGACTAGTTAATATCTATATGAAATGGTATAAAACTACCATATATCTCTATAAAAATTGAGAAAAAATGCAGGACAAAAATTCAACAAACCTGTAGAATCTGATATTTGGATTCAAGCCGACAGCAACCTTTCCTCGAATTTTAATGTCAGAAAACAACTTGTTTAGTCCTGACTCCCATATTGCATTTGCAAGAACAGGATCGTTGACAGAAATTCTATCATTATCCCTATAAGCTTCACCGTGCGCTGGACCCAGACTCCCTTGGTGAGCAAAACCAATAGATTCTGCAACTTTAACAAATGCCTTTGATTCGGAAGAAGAGAAGAAGTCTTGCACCTGAACATATTACACAAATTAAAACTATTTCAATCATAAATTTGGACAAGAAAAACAGTTAAAAGAAAAAATCACTTCTACAAGCATATATAGTACTACCCTTTATGTCTAAGTAAAGATGAAGAAAAAAGAGTATTACAACATAGGTCAAGGTCACACATCCCACAATCACAAATTCAAAAATTTCAGTAGTAATTTTTGGGACACACTGAATGTCTTTAGTCCGCCCATTTGCTTCAGCCAGAGACTGCATTTTCTTATGGTTTTTTCCTCTTTTTAAGAACTTTTCATTACATAACACATTCACTTGATACAATCTCACCTCATAATCTCAATTCACATCAAACTTGATCATGTAGATACCCCATATCTATTACTTTTGATTGCATAAAACCCAGCAATCGAAAGGGAAACCTTCCCTCCGTAGGAAAGTATGGATACATTATAAAATTCTTTGACCTCAGCTTATCAAATTAACATCGCATCTAAGCTCTAAACATTCCATAAAAAAGGTAAAAAACTATTATTATTAACCACATAATCATTCAACAATCTTAAACCCCACACAACTCATCTCACAAACTGAAAAGTTCTCAATTCTCAAACCAGATTCCTGTTTGAACAGCTCAACACTGTCAAAACTCAGAGATTTAAACTCTATCTAAGTCCCCTCATTCTCATATCTATTTTTCAATTTCACACCTTTATACTCAATTCCCTACCACGATTACAAGAATCCATGTCAAAAAAATACTCAGATAAAATAAATTTGATCTAGAATTCATTCAAAACTTCAAAAACCAAAGCGGGCATGATTGTAAATTTGCACTTGCTAAATCCTGACCATAAATATGAGAAATTTGTCCAGAAGAAAAGGCGAAAACTTACAGTAAATAGATCGGTTTCTTTGAGAGGAGTAATTCGGAGATTCTTTTTGGGTTTAATGAGAGGCCACTTTTCCGCTTCTTTTCTATCTCCCATCTTTCTCTTCTTCGTAATTCTGCCTGCCTTTTCTGCTTCAGCCATTGATGGCCAGCTCTTAACTCGCGTTACTTTGGGCTAATAATATACAGATAATATAGTTTCAGGCTACAATTTTAATAAATATGGGCCTTTATTAGGTCTGCTCACTTTGAACATACAGTCAACAAGCCCACAGTAATTCTATTGGCCTTAACTAGCTAATTGCCGGCGATCCATTTTGGGGCGGGATATAAAAGACTTTAAATGTAAGAAAACAAATAAAAAAAATGAGGCAGTCAAAATCTTTTTTAGTATTATTATTATTAAACCATTGAGTGTTAAATTGCAATAATTTTATAGAAAATAAAAAAAAAAAAAAATTGAAAAACTCCAGATGTGGTGGCACCAAATTTTACAGTATAGTTTTTATTATGATGTTAAAAAAATATATAATCCATAATGTGGGATAATTATTATTCCAAGCTCGGGGGGGTGCGAATCCAACACTGGATGCAACAGCAGGGCGATCATTCTCCACAACACTACCTAGTACCTACTGCCACGACTGATAACATCATTTATCAATTTCTTTTTTCTCCATTTTAAGCCAATCAAATCAAATTTCTACCTTGGAGCCAATCAAATCAAATCTTTACCTTGGAGTATGATTGCGATGATTTTTAAAAGTATTTATTGTTTAGAAATACATCAAAATAATATATTTTTTATTTTATTTTTAAATTATTTTTGATATCACCACATAAAAATGATATAAAACACTATTTTTTAATAAAAAATAAAAAAATAATTTTTTTTTAAATTTTTTCATAAGTACTTTCCGATCGCAATGTCAAACACCCTCTCAATATCACCAACATTCCTTTTATTTTTCTGTAACATATTTTTTTCATAAATATTAAAAAAATAACTTAGGACTCATGACAAAAGGTTGATTCAAGATCAATTTTTATTTCTTACAGCATTGCTAATTTCGATTGTTCTTTTGTTTTCTTCAATGGACTTCTAATTCCAATTGTTAAACCATGTCTGTTAGAGAACAGCTGCTGCTGCTGCTGTTATTTTTTGGAGAGAAAAAAGGTTATTTTTTTATTTTATAAAAAATTTAAATTATTTTCATAAAATCAACTTTAACCAGTTTATCGTGCAGTCACACAAAAGGCAAGAACAAACACCGGCTCGCCGTGCAAGAAGGCCCACGTGACACGGTCTCTGTCCAGTGGTCGATGTGATTGTCACTTCTCTTGTCGAGATTTTATAGGTCCTTTGTGAAAGTCATTGTACGATGATTGGATGTATTTGATAACACTTTCCATATTTTATTTATTTATTTATTTTCACTTGATTCTATTCTTTTTTTTTTGTTACTTTTGGTATAGTTTGTATAAATTGTTTTAAGTTGTTTTTAACTTTTAGCTTTTAATTTAAATATGATCTAAAATATATAATTCTTAACTAAAATTAAAATTTTATTATCAAATATGAGGATAGATGAAGATGAGAACAGGCGGAACAAAAAATCATAGAATTTATGGTCGATATTTATGTATATAATTACTCATTTTATAATTTATAAAATAAGTTAAGATACATATAAATTGACTTATACACTCATATTAATAAAAATAAAAAATCTTTTATAAGTGAATCCAGCTGGGTTACTAAGTAAAAACAAACTATAATTTTGAAGTCACACCCTTTGGTATTTTGTAGAATAGGATTTATATATAATCAAGTTAAATTTATATCTTCAGAAAGCTTTCATTTAATGTAAATTATCATAAAATCTACGAATAACATCTTTTCTATTTTACTATGAGATATAATTTTAACACATCTCAATTCTATGCATATGATCACATGTTTTATGATTTAAGTGACGTTTTTTTTTCTTGACTTTTTAAAAATTTAATTATTTCAATTTTATTCTTTAGGTTGAACTGGGTTTTTTTTTTTGTCCCCCTCCCTATTTTTTAACCATTAAAATTGTTTAATGATCGACTTAGATTGTTTTTTAAACCTTTTTTCCCCTTGTTATATTTCTTTTTTGTTTATTTATTGTTGCTGCATTTTTTATTACATGTTTAAGGATTACTAGTTTAATCAATAACTCATATCTCATCTTTTTCCCTGACATTGTTTTTTTACATTGATTTTTTTGGTGTGATAATGTTCATGTGAAAATCTATTAAATTGAAATAACAACAAAAACAACTCTATATTTAAGATCCAATATCATGGAAAGTGGTTTTATTTTTTAAAGTCATTTTCATGGAAAGTTAGTTATTTTGTGATATTTGATAAATAAATAAATAAACCATTTTATAATTTATATATGTTATGGAAAATAAATTTAAAAATAATCTATTGATATTTTAATTTCCTTTTTTCAAGTTTATATAAAAAAATAGAAACCAAATCTAATTGATAAAAAGATTGAGAGAGGATGAAAATTAATATATATATATATATATATAAAAAAAAAATTTATTTCAAATGAAATAATAAAAATCTTATTGAAAAATATTTAAAAAACATAAATTATTTTGTATTAAATAATTAATAATTAAAAGAATAGAAACCAAATTTGATAGATAAAAAACTTTAATTTAAAAAATATATATTTAAAATAAAGATCAAAATTGATATAGAAAATAAATTATAAATAATAAAATTAAAACAGCAACAAGAATAATAATAATAATTTACCTGCAAGGTTGTGGCCCAGTGTCGTAGGGGCGCGCCCTCTTTTTTTCGAATTTCAGTTCGAGTCCCAATGGGAGTGAGGCTGGAGGGCTCCTCCCCTCATATTACTCTTACATGGTATGTTTGTCACGTCCGCGGTGCCTTATTTGCTCATTTGAAATTGCAGGGTTTTCAAGTGAGACCGAAAAATAGTCGAGATGCGCGTAAGCTGTCATGACAACACAATTAATGCAATAATAAAATTAAAATAAAATCTGAATAACAAGGTGTGATGTTTGTGTCTACACAGTACACACATACATATATTAACTTTATCTGGAGCTCAGACTCAAGATTTCTGGAGCTGTCCTGTAAATTTGTGTTTCATTTCAAAACGATACTAGTATAGATGAACATTTATAGCTCTAGGGTTTCATGGAGAATCTTTGATAACCTGGTTTAAACTTTTTAAGGATTAATATATAAACCAGGAGGAGATGGTGAGGGGAAAGATTCAAATGAGAAGGATAGAGAATGCAAGCAGCAGGCAAGTGACCTTCTCCAAGAGAAGAAATGGGTTGTTGAAGAAAGCTCGTGAGCTATCAGTTCTCTGCGATGCAGAAGTTGCAGTCATCATATTTTCACAGAATGGAAAACTATATGAGTTTGCAAGCACTGATAGGTGGGTTTCCTTTCCTTTTTCCTTCCTTGATTACTTTGACTTTGTTTTTGATGATGCATAATTACTGCTCACAAAAAAATTATTCTTTTTTTTTTTTTGAATAACATAACTGGTTTCAATGGTAGATTTAAGACAAGTTTGTCTACGATGATGTAGGGATCCTATATCCAGGGAAGTGGTGAGATTTCACTTCATTTGTACCATATAGATTTACTTACAGTCCTTTTAGATTTTCACTTTAATGGTGATGCTGTAAATCAGATGGCCAGCTGGGTGGAGAAATTTTTGTCATCAAAGGCCATATCCCTGATTTTATTTCCTTTTCCTTTCCTCTTCAATCTTGATAGTGTTTCAAGCACACCTTGTCTCTTTGGCTCTTAACTTATTTTCTGATCTATGTCATCTAGGGTTGAAATTAATGTTTTCCTAAGGTTTTTGCCATGTGAGAAAAATGGAAGCTAGCTACTGTACGTACTTCTGGTTTTAGCCAATTGATATCGGTTCTCTGCTGTGAGATTCTGGTTTAGGCACCTCATTTTCATTTTGAAGGTTATAGAAACTGAATGCAAACGAATCTACCAACACTTCTATATAGTCATTCTTCTCCTTCTAATAATAATTTTAAGACCACAGGTTTTAAACACTTTGTAGTTTAATTGATGGGGTCTTTAGTTATAGTAACACCGATCTGTTCTCTCACTGTATCTTCTGCTACCATTGAATTTCGATGGCTTTGCTTTGAATTGTACTGTGTATAGTGTGCTCTATCTTGTTCTTGTCCGTGTGTGATATTGAAATGCTTTTAAAAGATGTATTCTGCTTGTTTATGTGTTTGGGTCAATCTCTGGCCAAAAGTAAAGAAGTATCGTGATTCATAATCTTCCCCATGATTTAATATACTCAGATTCCTTTCACCATATCCGAGAATGCATGCTTTGTTGCAAAATTTTATTCCTGTGTAAGTATCTATATGTTATCCTAAGTTGTGTTCAGAACAAAATCAAGAAAAGATTGAAATGAGAAACTAGTTCTTTGTAAGAAAAAAATCAATCTTTCAGTTAGTTTAATTTCTCCATTAATCATCATTGACCTTCAAGACAGAATAAAGATTTACGTGAAGAAATTAATATGATGTCCTTCTTATTTGGTTTCATAGTACATATGCTTAGATCCTGGACATTTTAATCACAAATTGCGCCTTCAATTTTTGTTCAGAAAAAGTTTTAATCCCACCTTTTATTTTAGTAATGTTAATCTTTCCGAAAATTATTCTCGAAATCACTTTCTGAAAAATCTCATGCATCCCATACATCTAACGATCAGATTTTCTTGCAAATATTCCTTTTATAAGATCATCATTAATCATGAAAACGAAGCTAAACAATCAATCCCACTTGATTCATAAGCTGGTATGATTGATCAAACAGAACTGCTATCGTTCACAAGCTCTTAAAACAATGTCTACTCATAGCAAGATCAATCGAGGGGATGTGTTATGTGGTTATAAATACACCATTAAAAGAGTCTATGCACTGCACCTTCAGCTCAAGTGAATTCTTTTTCATGAAAGATATAGTTTATGCTTAGAGATTGAAACATATGCAGCGCAGGAAGCTATGATGTTCTAGCAATTGCCACAAGACTACTAAATATATATTTATTTTCTGCACATGCATTTTGGCTATAAAATATACTAACTCTTAATCATACCTGGTCAAGGTTGGGACTTGGATGCTATCTACGGGGAGTTTGTACTTGTTGAACAATATGTTGTTTTCAAGTTATAATCAAGTTAATTGGGTTTACAAGCATTGTGGAGAGTTTACCCTTTTATTTTTATTTTTATTTTTGCCCTATTCTCAAAGAGATAAAGGAAAGATTCATGAATTGACGACATCTCGTGGTTGGGATTCTTCAGAATGCAAAACACGATTGAGCGGTACCGTATAGATGCCAAACAAGGGTACACTGATAGGATTGATGTGGAACTATATAAGGAGGTTAGTCCTTTTATTTTTTATTTTATGTAAAGATTGTCAAGGCATGCAGTGTGACTGTTACTAATTGATTAAGCCAAAGGGAAATTGCATAAATCAGTGTGATATTTTATTTGGTTACACTTAATTGTTATATGGTTTTATTATATAGTTGCTTTCATTTTTTTTTTTCTAATTGAATTACAATCGATATATACATGGTCTTATTTTGCTTTACAGTCATATATAGTTGGTATCCTAAATTGAATTTCTGCTAGCCGTGACAAGGTCTCTCTTTGAAGTCTAGTGAAAAAGGCAAACCATTTTTATATATTGTTCTTTTTTATAAATTGTTGTAGGTTAATATTCTTAGAGTAACATTTCATAATTTAAAATTGATATAATTTTTTAATATAAAATTTAAGAGTTTTAATGAACATTAATGACGAAACAATTAAGAACTCTATAACAGATTATTTTAAATACCGTCAATTAAATATAGATCAATTGGAGAAAAGATTGCATACATCAAAGGATTTCATTACTTCTCGTGGTCAAACATGTGATTTATCATAAGATACATGCATTGATTAATGGATGGATCATCGAAGGATATGAGACCTAATTAAGTTAAGCACTCACATAGTCATAAAAAAAAATAAACGCTCATGCTACAAACTATTACGTACTAACATGGTTGAATTTGAGAATTGACACGGGATATGCTTAGAGGTATATCTTCTTTGAGATTATCTCCCAACCATGACAAGGGGAAATTGCATAAATTACCTTCTTTTTTGCTAATCTCTATTTTCTTATGGTGATTAATTTGGCATGCAGCAATTAAGATATGAATCAGAAAATATGGCCAGGAAGATTGAGATGATCAAAATGTCGCAACGGTGCATATATAACTAGTTGATTCTTCTTCTCTCAGTTTTCTGCATATAAATTATGCTGGTATACGGATTAAGTCTTACTAAACTTCTGAAATTTGTTTCTTAGAAAGCTTTTGGGGAAAGATTTAGATCCATGCTCTTCTGAAGAGCTCCAAGAAATTATCAGGCAGCTTGAGATAAGCTTAAACAATATCAGGGCAAGAAAGGTACATGTTTCTTAAGAAACTGTGCCAAATGTAGCAGATAGAAGAAGATTTTTCGATAACCTTGGACTGCCTATTTAGGAGTTCTGATTTTTTTATTGGTTATAATTCAGGATCATTTATTCAAGGAGCAGATAGAACAATTGAAGGCAAAGGTAACAAGATATATTCTGCCATGAAGATTCCAAGGACCCATTTGTCAGCGCAGTGCACTGCACTGAGACCTTCAATTTTATGCTCTATGAGCACTAATAAACCGACCTAAACTGAAGATCCATTAATCCAGCTATATAATTGTATTAAAGCAATTTCTTGTATTTTTTTCGCCATATTCTTATTTCAGGAAAGGCTTTTGTTGGAAGAGAATGCAAGGCTAAGGAAGCAGGTAAACGCTTGTTTTTTGTTCTATGACGTTTACTTCTCTAAACCTAATATGCATTCTTGCATGTTTAAGGTTATATCCAAGTGCCAATATCCTAGTCTAATGGAGGTCCACATACCTGCCCTCATCTCGTTTACCCCTTAGATTTTTATCTTGCACTAGTTTTGTTTGTGCATTTTTTTTATATTATTGTATTGGTTTAGTGTGATGCACAGCCATGGCTGCAAATATCAACTCAACCGAACCAAGCTGTGGCATACTTGAGCTCATGTAGCAAGAGTTCAGATGTGGAGACTGAATTGTTCATTGGAGTGCCACAAATGCGCTGCTTGTAATTATTGTAAGTTCCTTTCAATGGTGAAATAGATTTATATTTAAATACTGCATGTTGGAAACAAATAATGTTTTCGATATCATATAATTGTTCTCTGTCATGTAATGTATGGTATGTAATAAAGGAGAAAGTACTGTACAATGCAATAAAATAACAAGTATATGTTGTCCCTGTATATTCAAGTCTCTTTACCCTAGCTAGCTGGCAATATCTAAGATAAATTATGAGCTCCATGTGAATGAAAACAACTCGATTGGCGATGAATTCGCTGAAAACCAACTCAAAATTATGGTCTCCTCAAGCTGGTTATGAGTTGGATCGAAGGCACAGCTATCTTGGCCTGCCAGAACATTGCGAATCAAGTTTTCTAGAGAGCTTGAGGATTACCTCCCGCTATCCAAGTCAGAAGATAGGAGCTCTGAAAGGTGGTTGTATATGTAAGTGTTTAATTGCAGAGAACGTTCAGGTTCAGATTTGAACAAGAAAATGTAGATGAAGTCCTTTTATTCTAAAAAAGAAAATTATTTATCTATTTTGGAGATCAAGACTACTTCTATAGCCTTTTACTCCCGCAAGAGTGTGTAATTATGTCCATAATAAGACGAACTGGCTTCTTCCCCCATTGAACTATTTGGGTATGAAGGCTTAGCCTAGATGGTTTTAAAGGAGTGTGACATGGTAGCAGAAGGCTTGCGATGTGCATGATAAGCCTACCATTGGAGTCAATGTGTGCATTTTTGTAAGAGCTCGAGACAACCAGAGTTTTACTCCTTAAACACACACATAGTGTGCTTTCTAGGGATGGGTTTCCTCGCATTTTTTTTTTTTTAAATAGCCTAGATGATGATGATGATTAAATGTATCTCTAGAAACAGGTGATCTAGGGACTGTTCTCATTTAAAATATTTATGTTTTATCTTTGAAGGTGGTTACCAGTATATTCTGAGTAAGCAGAAAAGGTCTTTAATTGGTGTATCAATCTTATCCAGAGTTATGAGAGATCTCAGCAAGCCTCCTATCTTGGGGTGTTATCATGTTGGTCCTATAGATATGCCTGGGGTGCCTTGAAATCAATGGTTTTTTTTTTCAACGTAAATGAAAAACTGTGTGAATGCAAGCTTTATCTGAGCCTTGGATTTGTATAATGGGCTGAGCCCATTATGGTTTTTGAATTCATATCTTCATGAAGCCTCATTTCAAGTATTTAAAACATAAAATATAAAAAAAAATATATTTTTTTCAAATCCAAATCACATGTAAAATATTCCTTGAAACACAGTGTACGCTTAGCCCCAAACCTTGAGGGATAAGCGGGCATGTCAGTGACGATGGCAACAACATTTTCTTTTTAATGATGATAACGTGTGGAGGATCATTTCTCGTGACTTTTGAATTATAGTTGCTGTTGTTTCTACTAAATAAATTAAAATAATATTCTTTTTATTTTTAATATCATCACATAAAAATAATCTAAAAATATCATAAATAATTAATTTAAAATAAAAAATAAAAAAAAATATCTTTTAATTTTTTTTCAAAAATCTTTTTAAAACACATAAACTAATGCTGACATGCCTTCAAAGGCCAGGATTAAACTCTGTTTCTGGGCTTACAGGAAATAAAGCTCAAGCTAAATCGACCTCAGGTTGGGCTTGTACTGGTCATGTAATTTAACAGCCTTGAAAAACGGCCCAAGAGAGCCATTAACAAGTTCAATCGAGGAAGAACTGTCCACGTTTTGTAGCTCAAATCTTTAAGTTTCCAGTTAAACCATCCATGCGTGGTTTTAGAAAATTATTTTGTTTCCAAAACTTTGCTTATTTACAATAAAGATGCATTAATACAGAAAAGTTGATGCATTAGGACTAAGATTAAAGAACGGCTAATTATTTTTAAAGAAAAATCCTGATAATTAAGATTTGAAACTTTCCTTTAGAATTCTCGAATTACAAAATTTAAGATGAATTTTATTATTAATATGAGTGTCTAGTTCAGATTGTATGCAGTCTGACTAATTCAACGAGTTCTAAAATTAACGGTAATATAAGTTTTTCACTGGTCATCATATTAGCAACCATAAGACTCAAATCTTATATCACATAATTGTCTTCGTCTTAATACAAATACATTATCTAATGGGCAAAAAAAAACAAAAGAAGTCTATTTTTTTTAATATAATCTACTTATTTATTTATGAGAAATCCATGTATTGTTAATGAGATAGTTAACAAGACCTCAATTATAAGATCAATTAGATCATGATTTTTTTAATTAAATCAATCAACTCCCGTTTTTTTTATATATAAGCTGTCAAAGACTAGATCCTTATTTATGGAGCAATAGCGAATTGTACCAAGTAAAATATTTTGTATGATATAAATTTAATTTTTGTTTATTTTATGATTAAAATAATTTTTAAATTATTTTAATATAATAATATCAAAAATATTTTTGTGAATATAAAAATTAAAAAATCAACATCAACATCAACATCAACTCCATCCAAGGAATCTCTTCTCTTCAATACCTCTCTTCTCTTCAATACCGCCCTCCGTATATCCTCACGTATCGAGTCGAGACAGCCACACAGCCAGGCCCTACTCTAACCAAGACAATGACTATTAAGCCCCTAGCAGACGCTCCCCCCGTCTCTGACATGTAGAAAGCTCCATGCGCACATGATTAGCATGGAAGACTTCTACTGTATAGGAATGAACAAGACAAGATTGTTTCAGGGACAGATAAGACATTAACCTAGTTGCACACTGCAAAATAAAAAAACTGCCTATTTAAATAATTTGTATCCAAGCTCTCACAGTGGGGCAGCATAAAATATTTTTTAATATAAAAAAGACAAGAAAAAATAATCTATGATACTAGTTAATTATTCGATTGATAATTTAAATAATACAATTACAGAACATATAATAACAACAATAAATATAAAAAAATAACAGATTTTTTAAGAAAAAAAATTCATCCAACTCCAACTATAAAACAACTCAAAGAAATAAATTAAGAGAAATTTTGACCCCCCATACAATGATGATGGAGTTTAATTAACGTGTCAGGGTACCATTTTATTTCCTAGTCATCTCTTGCACTCTTTATAAACGAAAGTGAACATAACTAATAATAAATAAATAAATAATAATCTACTTTTATCCAGCATAAATCTGTGGAAAGTCATATGTTACCATAATCACGTGCTCCTCACTCAAATAAATGATATTGTATGTATGGCTAGGTTATAGTGATCTGGGCCCTAGAAGCTGGACCACTTTGAATTTGAAAATGGGAGTTCTCTCCCTCTCCTTTTTTTATGAACAGTGTCAGGTGGATTCAATATAGATTTTAGAGTTAATGGTCAGGAATATTATTTAGGGGAATCTGCCAGTTTTGCGCAAGAACTACTGAATCTGGAGAAGATCACGCCATGACCTCATCGCTTGCACCCTATTTTATTGCATGTTGCAGCAATTTAAATCTTTTAATCAGGTTTTTCTCTGCATTGTCAGTGGTGAAAGCTTATCATATTCAGAGAGACACCGGATGTGGATAAATCGAATTAATTATTACACTATATATTTCAGTAATCAACTCTGTAGTAATTAGGCTTATCCATCCACTTCCTCCGGATTCAATTTTTAAAAAAGTTGAGCAATGCTGTTTTGAAATTTTATTGTTTAATGGAGATGCACAGCGAGGATGCTTCTTCTCCACTCTAAATTAAGTCCCATCTCATCATTTGTAAGATTTGAAACTCAGATGCTAGAGCTGAGATCCCAGGTTTATAATTGCCGAGGGAAATTATAAACCTCCCATCTAATCAATGGAGCCATACTGGAAAATAAATTGCAGGTTTCCCGTAGCAGAAATAAAGTGCCGTTGTCTCCATCAGCATTAATGGCCTGGACATGGACATCGATGGATCGATTCCTTCCCTGAAAATAGTGGCCAATAGCCTCAAGAATTTCAGAAACCGATGGGTGCTGGTATAAGCAAACAAAAAATGATCTACACGGCGCAAGCCTTGCTATAAACAGCTGCTCGATCATTATTTAAGAGACAGTAGGTCAACCATTACAGTTTATCATCAATTACCCTCTCTCTCTCTGACCCCATCATCATTATTGATTGACGAACATAATTTCTCAGCTTCACATGATGACGGCTGCCCGCATGCAGATTCAATTTGAATTTCTTAAAACATCTACACACCTGCATTTGCATTTTCTATACATAATTGCCGATTGTGATTGCTCTCCTGTGCATGCGAAAAATGATTCAAAGAAAAAGATTAGTTTCAATTATCACGTAGATAGTTCAAGATTGTCGGTTGAAATAAATGTAATAATTGAAATGAAAATGATGCGACGGGCAGCGAGTGCTGTGGTCAGTGACGATGATGCATCATGAGAAAGGAGACCCGGTTGTTGCCTTGTTGGTAGGAAGTGACGCCGTATACAGTCAACCAGTCATCACTCCCTGGCTTGACCTAACCTGATCACTCTTCTCGGGATAAAAGTTTGAATCCGTGTTTTTCAGTATGTTTTAAAAATGATTTTGAAAATTTCTATTTTAAAAAAAAAGTAATTGTTTTTTTAAATTATTTTATTGTATTGATATAAAAAAATACTTTTAAAAAAAATCTCAAACACAAATGGTGATGACATGGGATTATAAAATGCAATGGGAAAAATACAATTTGGGGTCTACTTCCTGGGGCTTGTCATAAATCACATGTTGGTGATGACAAGGGATGCGACCTGATAGATTTTTCAAACATATGATGTAATGACAGAGGACATATGAACGTAATAATTAACATGGATAAAAGTCGATTTTATTGATTTGTTTTTTTTAAATCAAATAATATTATTTTAATTAATCCAAACTAATTGTAATAGCTATACTTGTATTATTGAGTACAACATAAAAAATATAAGAGAGATACGTCAATTATATCTTATAAATCATATGGTAAGATCATTTTGAACTTTTTAATCTAAGCTTTTCCTACTTTTGTAGAAAAAACAGAAAAAACAAATTATGACTATTCATACTATTGAACGATTATATTTTATTTTCGCAATATAATGAAAGAAATTACTAGACATTTCATGAATTCTATTCCATTATTTTCCAAAATTATTAAAAAACACAGCAATCATAACTTTCAAGAGGCTTTAAAGTTCAAGTACGCATAAATATGTACGTCTCGGGTCCATGCAAGACCATCTTTTCAAGTAATTGCCCTTTACACTTTTCCTAGCTCAAACTTCCATAAAATCCGATCCAAATCTATCTTAGAAAGCGAATATAGTTACGTTAAAAGTTTTCATTTTCGTTTCTTTTCTTGGATTTCTTAGATAATACTGTTTGCGTAAAGTTTTTGGAAAGAAATACATGTTTGAAAAGTCTTGGAAAAAACACACGAGAATTACAGTCTTGTTCGAGTCTAACCCTAATCAATGACGATTCTAATCCTAAACTATAATTTTAATTGTTGGTTTTTGAAGTGTTATTAGTTTCCTTGATAGATTTTTAATAGTACTAGTGTATCTCCATTAAAAAAAAACTTATAAGAACTTGTACATTAATAACAATCCAATTATTATAGCATGTATGTTTGCAATGCATGCATGGAATGATACATTATTACTCGGAGAAGATCGATGTTACATCATTACAAGTTTCAACATAACTAAAAATAATAACGACAGAGCTAAGCAATTAGGCATTTTTAATCCACGTGTGTGAATTGTTCTTCTTTTCTAGAACTACACACATTTTGAAGAGAAATAAATAGATGATGGGGGAAAAATCAAATTTGAATGTTCATAAAAAATAATAAAAATATTTTCTCCTAAACTAATACACACACACACACACACACATATATATATATATATATAGGACTTGAGTCAAACAAAAGAATGCTGGTTTTCAATATCAGTGGACTTATTTCCCAATAGATAGTAAAAACAAAAGGAGGATAAAAACGCAAGAACAAATAGAACACTGAGAGTGAAAGAAACTTGATAATCATGCACATCATGATGATCCATCTGACGACAATCTGAATAAATACAGAGCTGACTGCAAATCTACACGATCACTACTGAGAAACCATCTTTTTAAAGATTAAAAAGAACAGCAACATATTAATTAAGGAAAAAAAAAGGCGATACACTATACAATTTAATAAATTTATATACTTTTACAAAGCAAGATGGAGAGAGAATGGAATCCGCTGTCAATTGTTGTTTTCTTTTAAGACCCAATGAGATAGCAAGTGCGTGGTTGTCGGAGAAAGAGTTTCAATCTCCACGTGTAGACCTCTAACCTCTTTTTTACAAGCCCCGATCTTGAGTTTGGACACTCCACATTATCACCCCTTAGCATATAGCATCTCCTCACGTGAACAACCCACGTGACCCTTCTGCTCTCTTGTCTCTCGACCATGACTAGGTCAACCCCGATTGCTCTAATCAAATGTATACGTTATCGTTTTGCCGCCACTTCAATGTCTATAAAAAATCGACGCCGTTTCATGTATCAATGTTTCCACAATCTCCCTCTCTATTTCCATCACAATCCCTTCTCCTTCTTCTCCAAACGCAATCTCACTTTGATCCCTCATCAGCTGGGGCAAATCCTTGTCGATTAACCCATCGATGTCTTCGAGGTCTTGACAATCAGCGCAAGGGAAGCTGCTAACCTTTTTGCATAACATGTGAGCCAAACATGACCCATTCATGTCACCAAGTAGAAAATCCCGGGTGAATAAGCCAAATCTAGGAGCACTCCAAGGTTTCACGTTGATGTATGGACGTAAGATGTTGACCAAAATCTCGTCAACAAGATTGAACAATAATTTTCGATTGCACCGACGGCCCAAGTTGTGACGAGCTGGACAAGAGGTGGTTGAGGCTGGTGTGGTAAAATGTTCGAGGTAGTAAAAAGTTGAAGGGTTTAGAGGATGAGACGGAGAAAACCATCTGGTAAAAGACACTGGGGTATCCTTGTCTATGCCAGTACGTTTCAGTATTCTACTAATGTACTCATATTCTTCCTGTGCGGCTCCATCATCTCCGGTGGTGATGATGTGGGTGGCGACACCGTTATTAGACTTATCATCATTGTTGCTTACTCGGGCATCGAGCCCCCTTGTAGCTTGTGGTTGTTTGTACGACTGGCTCGAACAACTAGATAACTGTGAACACCATTTCGATTCCTGAGCAGCATTCGATACCTATATTTATCACAAAACGCATGCAAGGAAAATAAAAAAAAAGTAATTTTCATTTCATATCTTAAAAAAGAAGCAAAATATGCATATTATAACTAAGAATTTGAAAGGAAAGTAGTCATGCTGTACCTGTTTTTGAGGAATTTTTGTAGCCGGGGGAGTAGGGTATTTCTTGACAGGAAGGAGAGTTGGGAGAGAGATGTTAAGGTCATTTGATAATGGGGTTTTGTTGCATTTCTTGTCAGGCATGTTGGTTTCTCTAGCTGATTTTGAACGGATAAATGGCTCTTCTCGCTTGGTTCTGATAATATCTGATGTTTTTAGAGGTTTCTTGACGAATCTTGGTGGCGGTGGACCAAATTTTTCTTCTGTCACTTTGTTGCACTTCTTGAAAGGTCTCTGCTGATGCCGGTACTGTTGATCCTGCAGGACCTGAGGTAAATCTGGCTTTGTTGAAGTTCTGGTATCTTGTAACAAAAGTGATGGGTTTTTTTGAGAATGAGAAATATTATTGTGGTCCTTGCAAGGTGGAGCTGTGGTTGGCTTGTTTTGGGGTTCCAAGAATTTCAGTCTTGGCGAGCAAGTTGTGGTCACAGAACGCTTGCCTGGACTATTACCTGAAGCATCAACCATTTTGGTGGTACTTCGAGCTTTGGAGAGAATTTTCTTGGATTTGTGTTGACTAACAAGCTCAAGCTCTTGATCTCTTCTCCTTGTTTGCTCTCTATTTATTACTGTGTTTGTAATATCCAATCCAACTTTCCTGCTTACACTTTCTTTAACCTGCTTCACAATTTGCCTCGCATAGTGGCCTGGACTTCTATTCTCTTCTTCAACCTTCAGCTCTCTTCGTTTCAAAGATGATAAACGAGAGAGCACTGGGTATTCACCTGCATTTTCTTTGTTGATTTGAAGCGACAAACGGTGCTCCACATCTGACCTTCTAGCAGATGATATTCTCGGTGTCTCAGGCAAAGAGCGAGTGCCTGAAAAATCATGATCCAAAGTACAACTTCGAGGGCTACTTCTTTTGCTCCGGTGAGGTGGTTGTTGAGGTCTGCAATGGCGGTACTGAAACTGTGGTTTTTGTGGAAGGTTTGGTGTGCCAAGAGTTGATGAAGAAGAGTGGCTTGGTGAGCAGGTAAGATGATCAGGAAGAAGATCAAGACCCATAAGTCTAGCAACCAAATTTGGCGTCTTGGTCCCCGGAGAAGAGCTGATTTCTGATGAAGACGAATCATTTGGAACTCTTGTTTTTATTTGAATGCCCATCTGGATCAATATTTCCGGAAAGAGAAGCACAGGGTCATTACTAACTTTACTAAATCAAGAATCTTTGAAAAAGAAAATGGTGATGATGGAAATTGTACTAAAACTTACAGGGATATAAAATTTCTCATCTTTTGATGATGGTAATGAAGTCTCCTCCTCTTCCATTTCCAAGCTATTCCTCGGTGCTTCAGCACCTGTATCAAAACAAAACCCCATTACTCAAAGTTTCTACAAAAACCAGAAACGAGATTGAGAAATGTAACAGGAGCTAGCTACCTACCTTTTGGGACAGGAGGATCGTCGAGAGGAAGGAACGTCGAGCCGGGCTGAAGAATATTAGAAGACTGCTGTTCATGGTTTAAAGGAAACTGAAACTGCTGATGGAAATCAAATAACTGGAAAACAGCACACATGCAACCAGAAGGTGAATTGGCACCGCCTTTCTCTCCTTCTCTGCCACCTTCACCACCACCACCTTTCTTGGAGGTTTTCCCACCACCCCAGTAATACCATTCCTTTCCCATGTCTGGTCAAAGTTTCTATCTTTTTGCCCTTGCTTTGAATTTACACAAGAAACAGAGATATTATTGTTCGACCCTTAAAAAAATAAGAAAATGAGGGTGATGATTACAAGAATTAGCAGTAGGAGTTATAGACGAGAGAGAGAGAGGGGAGCTTGAAAAGAATGATGAAGAAGCGGAAAGACCGGATCCATGAAGCATATAGATCAAGACAACCAACAATATTTGATTTTAGGTTAATTGTACTGTTCAGTCCCTCAACATCTTACAATTGTTTAATACGGTCGCTTTATCTTCCTTTTCTACTTCATGATCCTTAAGAAATAAGAATGGTGGTATCTTCATTATGGGTTTCCCCCCTCAACTAGTTTAGAAAACATGAAATTATTCTGAATGTTAGGACCTTATTTTTTGTGGTTTAAGTTATTTTTAAGTGTTTTTCTAACTAGTTTTTACTTTTTACTTAAAAAAGTTCAAATTAATATTTTTTAATGATTTTTTATGTATTGATTTAATAAATAATTCAATAAAATTATATCAAAAAATATTATTTTAATGTATTTTCAATTAAAAAAAAAGTATTCTTACAGAGCAACATGCATCACATTACTAAAATATAAATAAACATCTCACTTCTATAAATTGACATGACAAGGAAATTAAATATTTACTTGATTCTTCACGGTGATGAATAATTATTTATTGTCTTGGATCTTATTGCTGCTACAAAACTGAAAAGACGAGGAAATTAAAATAAAGTATATGTAATACAGTTATACAAGATTTAACCTCCAATGAGTATATAGACTAAGACACCACTATGGATTCGAGTGAACAATTTCATAATTAAATATAGAAATATTTTTTTGTCTGGTTTATGCATAGTTATCCATCAAGGACCATAATGTTAATAATTCTAAAATACAGGGGCTGACGAAATATATGACAGCCCATTTTGATTTGAATATTTTTTTTTTATCGAGGATTTAACAGAGCAACAAAATGGTGGGTTTGTGGGATTGGAGTGTTTATACACACACACACACACAAACAGTTTGTGATTTTTTTTTATTAAAATAATATATATTTTAAAATAATTATTATTGATATAAACATGAGAAAACAAAAAAAAATATTAAAAAAATAAAATTAAAATAAAATGTTTTTATTTTTATTTTCAAAAACCAAACATTATCTCCTTTATTAACTTTCGGTCCAAAATCTACCAGACCACCTCTGCTCTGCCTTCTCTCTCTCTCACTTTCTCTCATTGGGAATTGAGATTTGTGGAAGGATGACGATATGACCACGCACATCTCACTCACTCTCTGCGGTGCTCTTCTTACAATGTGATTCCCATTAGAGTAACCCCTGAGGTTTTAAATAGTTACAGGGTGGTTTGTTGGGGATCTGCAAAATGTCTCTTCACTCTCATTAATGACGTTTAATCTCTTAATTAATTTTATTTTCAACACAAGAACAGCAGCAGCGAATATTCACTCCAACCTAATCCTGTATGACTTGTCGATTTAAAACTTTGTTTAAGCTGATTTTATTTTATAATTATTTTAAGAGTTAATCTGATCAAAATTAATAACAAATCCCTATCCGAGCATCGAACAAAATCTGATTATCTATGTCTATGATTACACGTGCAAAAAGGCTCTTCAAATACAGCCGTACGTGCCAATTAGCCTGCAGGTGTTCTTGACAAGTCTTCGTTATGTTGGTTTTCCATGTTAAACAGGTCTGTTAGAAGCTTTTCTTAGAAAGTTATAGTAAAAGGTAAACTTTGTGATTGTCATTTATTATTTCATAATGTTTGAAGAGTCTGGCTACAATAATCATACTTGTACTAATTCAATTCTTTTTGTTAAATTGATATAAAAAGATAAGATAGAAAATAAGATTGGGCTAACATTGTGTTTGATAATTATGTACAAGATAGAATGAATTTTTTTGTATCATGTGTGATTATTATAGATAAAACAAAGTAAAAAATATATAAAACAATCTATTATACCTTGTGCTGTTATAAAACATACATGTTATAGTTTTTTTACTTTACTTTATAATACTGTAATAACTAGTTATAAAATTAAGATTGACTTGACGAGTTGATTTAGGACTTGAACTAATTAGAGTTTACCCTCCCGACCCATGAACTAAGTCTTGTCTTGGATTGACTCCCAGGTTAGGTTTTAAAAATATGACAATTATTGTTTTTTTATCAATGGATTGATTCGGATCAACCCGTGTTGACCCTCCTGACATTTGACCTAAACCTTGCCTCAATTGACCTCCAAGTCGAGTTTTAAAACCATGATAATATAATATTTATCATTACATTATTGATTTGGGTCAAATAGGGTAGACCCTCTTGATTTTTGATAGGAGCTTTGTCCTAAACCCCCAAATCAAATTTTAAAATTATGATAAAAAAATATTTTTGTTTTATGTTGACACTAGTCAACTCAGGTTGATCCTTTTAAAATATGACCTAAACTGTATCTCGAGTCAAGTTTTAAAACTATGATGATAATCATTTTTTTTCTTGTATTGACCCATGTCAATAATTAACCTCCTTTGTGGTGAGGATCCCCAGGTCTTGCCCCAGATTAAATCCTGAACTGAATTTTAAAACTATGATAATAACTTTATATTTTTATTTTTATGCTAACTTGGGTCAATCGAAGTCAATTAGACTCGTGACGTGGGCCTTGACTAGTGACCCGATCTTTGCCTTAGATTGATCTCCAAGTCAGGTTTCAAAACTATAAAAATAATCATTTTTATTCTTGCATGTTGTAGTTGAAAGATTTTGAAATTAATGAGTTTTTTTAGGAATAAAATATTGTTTTTGAAGATACATCTCCTCTATACCTTTCATTTTGAAAGCATGGAGAATTATTTTAGAAACGTATTTATTTTTATATTTTTATGTATATATTCTCGATCCAATATTTTTTTCTGTCTTTACTATCATCATTATTTCCTTCCAAAGACAGTAACTCTTGCTAAGCTAATTAAGCGCGTGGATTAGCAAGAACTTAATTAGGATCAAACAGGATTCCTACCACTTAGTAGTTTAGTATTTCTACTTGCTAAAAGCTTGAAACTTCTGCCTAGCAAGAGTTCCATTACCCTTGTACTTTCATCAACAATGCAACGTAGGCCTGCCTCACGCTCTATGCTGTCCCAAAAAAGAAAGGGACCATTTTGCACAAAGCACAAAACATTCAAACCTTAGGTCATGGACTAGCGGGGTAAAGACTTGTTCTTTTTTTTTTTATACTCGGGTTTGATTTTTTTGTGTATTTTTATCATCCATCCCGTATGTTTACTTGTCATGAATTTGGATGTCATTAATTAGTAGTTATGACGTATAAACTGATTCGAACATCCTGGTTATATAAAAAAAAAAACACAAAACATTCTTCACTAAAAGTTGCATAGCTGCAATGAAAAACTTTGAGGGATAAAAATGATAACATGCATGCGTAAATGATCATAGGATCAAACCTCCATCTACGATGCTGATTATAATTTCAAAAAAATGCATTTTGAGTAGCTGGGGACCAAAATGGAATAATGGATACACATTTTCCCATCATGTGAATTGAGCAGGGCCCTCGTTCTATACAGGAACTGTTCAGTAAAATCCTACTTCACTGAGATTAGGGTTTGTCCATATGTAGCCTACAGACCCCAATCAAAAGGCTACACAGGACCACAATTATATATGCCCTAGAATTATATTTCTCTTCTTTATATTGAAGGGGTGAGAAAGAATCAATGAAACAGGAAATAATTGTGTTTGGTTCTAGGCAAGTGCCCTCAGCTACAGGACAATTTCCCCAATTTGTTTCTTGTATTTGTGGAGCTGCAATTATGGATTTGTTCCTTGTACCTAACAGGAAACACAAAATAAAATAAAGTGTTATGATAAGTTGCTAGCTATGTTTTGGATTTACTCAAATTCATTTGAATTATTCTCTTCCCTCCAAGCAAGAGATCTAATTAAGCCACAAACAAGTTTTGGATTGATTAATGTATCTTATAAGTATATAAATTTATTATTTTTTAAAATTATTATATCTTTATTTATTTTTTACTCTTACTCTAACCAGACATGTTTTTATTTGTATTTATCTTTTTCGTCTTAAAACACTCACCGAACGCAATTTTAATTTAATCATTCTAAGAATTTCAAAAGAAACAAGAACTATCCCTTCATGTAAACTATGTTCTAGTGAACCATTGTTTTTGAAAGTTAATACTCACAGTATAGCCAAACTATGTCTTGTCAAGCACTAAGATTTACTATTCCACACATAATGCAAGAACAGAAGCATGACTTGGAAACAGTTGCAGTGCTTACATAGCTAAATCATGTCATGTCAACCACTAAGATTTTCTATTCCACAAATGAATGCAAGAACAAAATAAAAAAGTCTAGCAATGTGAGGACCATAACCTCAAGTTAAACCTGGCCTATATTCAATGCATTTATTTTACTCCATTTTTTTTCTGGACAGAAATTGATGAATATAGGTAGGGAATTCATCCATGGTGGACCGGTGGTGTGGATTTCTGCCCTCTCGCAGACACCTGTGTTCATGGGGGAATTAAGCTGCTGGCAGATATTTTGAATATAAACTGAACGGAAAAGATGATGGCCCTAATCGCCATCACTTCTTGACCCACTATTTCTTGTCTACATAATTCCAATGCATCTCTGCCCTGGTCCCTAAATGTCTGACGCTAAGTACTTAGAGACCCACCATTTCCATGGTCATGGGACCGGGTTTTTGAAGGGAAGGGAAGAGAACGGCTCGTGAAACTGGCCTTTATTTTGGAGGGTTTGTGCTTGGTACAAACCCTAGTTTTGAAAACATAAACAACAGATGAGGGCTTTAGGCTTTTAATCATTCAATCAAATATACACAGAGCAGAAGAATTCAATAACCTTGTTATTACGGGTCAGATGGGAGAGAGCAAGTTTGGTGTAATTAGTTGTAGGTTTAAATGGCAAATCATAAATCACCTGCCTTACGGGTACGAGCTAGACAGTAGCGTTAGATTGTGATTCTAACAAAAGGACATGAAATCAAAATAATACAGATCGGAGTGACAAGTTGAATAGCCATCACGCCGGCAATCATTTGGACTGGCATTTCTAGGCAGCTCAGCTCCAGCCACAAGGCTGACAAGCTGGTCAAAGAAGCATACAATGACAAAATCAATTGAACATTGATTTGAATATAACAAGTAAGCATCGCCCTTAATTTTTATTGCCAAGGATATATAACTCACCTCGAGATTTTGAATTTGAAACAGTATGAATCTCTTCTAGATGAACAGTCATTCGTACCATGAAGAATTAAAAACGGTACGACGGATTTCTGGAAATTAGGACACCACTCCCTCCAAAGTCCAAACCAAATAAAGATGAATAGGTCAATCAAGTCATGTGATGTACAAACATATGCTATTAGTATCAATCCCATCAACAGCAGAAGCAGATACGGACGGTGGTGATGCTATTATGCACATTTGTTTACCTGATCCCCAGAGTACAGTTAGGTCACAGCCCTGGAGTTAGTTCAACAAGACCAGGCCTCCTTTCCGGTGGTTTTTTTTTTCTTTGATGGTGACTGAATACTGAGAATTTGAAACGGCAGTCAGTTTAACCCCAATAGCCGGTTGAGGCCTAGTTTTATAAAAAAAAACAAAAAAAAGAAGAAGAATGACTGACCCGGTATATCTGTAAAAAGTAAGAACACAAGCTAACCAGCAACGCGGTAGAAACCAGTTTTTTTTTTTAAAACGACGTAGTTTTGACTTTTTTGTTTTTTTATTAAGTTGAATCAACTTGAATTAACTAGCTAAACTATTTAGTTTTTTTTATTAGGTTAATTAACCAGCCTGTCTCGTGACACAACAGTTTGTTTGAGTATTAGTAGCAATGCTGGAGAGAGCACCATTCCTAGGATCTTCAAACTGGTTTTGTACGACACTGAGGGCAATGTGGAACTAACACACACACACACACAATGATAAGTTGAAAGACTTGTGCTCGGAGCATGTGAGTTCAATAATCCTTTCTCGGAATTAATGATGGAAGTGAGGAAGCTACTGCTCAAGAACAGAACAAATTCTGGAATCTTAAAATGGGCAGTCAGAAACAGATAATGCCGAGTGCTTGATGGAAAAGGAAAATGACGGATTTGGAAACGCTGCGTTCTGTGTCTGCATGATTACATAGAGGGCACTCGAAAAGGACTAAGTTTCAGGATTTTGTTTTTTTTCTCACTGAGTGAAGAGGATGGTGAGATTTCAACTGTTCAACTCAAAGCCCGCCTCTTCTTTCCTGCGTTCTTGACAGTAAAAATGTAAATTTTGGGAGTCCAAAATGAAATGAGGAATGCTGAAAAGAAGAAAGAAAAGTTATCCATGCTGTTCTTGAACCTTTGGTTGAAGGACTCCATTTGTAACCCGAGCAAAGCAGGGCAAGATAGTCAGATCAAAAAGCACTTCCAGCATCAATGCAGGGACTAGGGAGTTACCATGATACGACATCGTTGAAATGGTGCTGCAAAAACCACTAGTGTAACGTGGCATTCTATTTGTGACACCAGTGAAGCAATGGTGGCAAGTCATCAACAGATTATGAACAATTGAGAGAATACATGGGCAGAAAATATTAACCTACATGCCAAAGGAAAAGGAGAGTCTAGAGTTTCAGTTCACAGCTTCGGTTAGTTGAAAAGCGAGGAATAAGAAATATTCTTGAACCATACTTGCTTGAAGGATGAATTGATGGCAAAGGTTAAGTAACCATGTGATGTTCATAAAGTAAGATTGAATTATCTATATCACAAGCTATATCCAATTAATGAATACAGCGAGAAAAATCAACCAGTATATATGGAACAAAGAATATTCTCGATAGAGCAAGGTAGAAGTGCTTGTCTCACAGTTTTCATGCAGGTGGAGAGCTTGAAATCTTGATTCTAACCTCTACCATCTACATCAAATCCTGCCCCTGTCCAGCCAGGTTGGGCAGATCCTCTACCCTTGGGTATAGCCCCAATTCCCCTTCCCCTTCCTTGGAAATGGACTTTTTTCTTTCCTCTTCCTTCTCCCTCAACATTAGGCTGTTGATTTTTCCCATCTGTGACTTGCTGGACGTTTCCCCCATTTGTTTGGTTAGGTGCAATTTCAGCAACTCCAGCATTAGGAGCTGTTGAAAGTGGAATCGAGGCGTCTTGAGCGGGACTGTTTGATGCAGGCCCCAATGGTATTGCATCCTATGGATGACCACAAGTGCAAACTTTCAACAATTTCTCTACTGAAATGCAATGTGTATATCAGTATATGCCTATACTAGCACACAGTGGAATAGCTTGATGCAATGCATACAAGAAATGCAGCCAAATCATGACAGTACATGAAACATTCTAGAACATTAGCCTCCCTTAAGAGAAGTCACTTTCAGAACATAACTGGTATTATAAAGTAAATTTTCATTCTAGTACAGTTCAGAACAGTTTCAAAGCCTAAAATATGTTTCAATTGAGTTCCTGGGCTACAAATTTCCAAATTGCCAGTATTGGGTGCTGTTTCTTAGCCTGTTTAGTGTCATCTACTACACTGAGAAAACAACAATAACCTTTCACTGCCTCATTTGGCTAAGTTACACACACATAAGCAGTACCTTTTTACACATGCACAATGCACTCCTAAAGAAGCAGCAGTAGTTGACCCATAACCATGAAAAATCCATGTGACCGCAGGCCATGAGAGTGTTGTCCAAGAAACCCACCGCATGTATTCATAGATAAATAGATAAAAAAAAGCGCTTACATGAGGAGGGGAAGACATAGATGATCTACTCGGGTTTAAGGCTTCCAGACGTCTTTTTAATTCTTCAAGTCTAGAAAACTGAGAGCTACTGCTTTCTTGAACCTGTCAAGATATTAAATTATATAGAGACACCAACAGACATCAAGGAGTAGCGAAACTCACATCTTCATTTAGAGAAGATCCTTACCAGCTGATTTAAGTCTGCGCACAACTTCTGCTTAATTTCTTCCTCTTCCTTCACAACTTTTGTTGCTGCTTCAAAGGCCTAGAGACAGTCCATAACATCAACATCATATCAAATGAAAAAGGAAATTCAATTTATCAACATCATTAATGTATTAACAACAAAATATCTAACAAACTCCCATTATGTGCAGCAAGAAATCATGAGCCAAATAGAACATTTCCATCTCAGGGCAATCAATAACATCCAATGATTCCAAAATCAAAGAGAACCTCTTCATTTAGCAAAACAAAAATGACCTTAGATTTATTCAATTTATCAGCAACATTGATGTATTAGCAACAAAATATCTAACAAACTCCCATTGTGTACAGCAAGAAAATCATGAACCAAATAGTACATTTCTATCTCAGGACAATCAGTAACATCCAATGATTCCAAAATCAACAGACACTAGTTAGTGCTTAAAGAGCACCTCTTCATTTAACAAAACAGAATGACCTTTGTTTATTTTTCCTTTTCTTTGGTTTTTTTCAACGAGTACAGTGGATGTTTTTAAGGGACTGAGGGTGAAGGTGTTTTCATTTTCTTCGTTTGCTTTACTTATAGGAAGGTACCTTATGCTCTCTGTTTTTTTTGTAATACCTAGTTTCCTCATCAAATTAATGTTCATCTTTCCAGGAAAAAAAAAGAAAGAGAAAATAAAAAAGATTTGGTGCATGCATGGTTGCGGTGTCTTCCCCCACAACCAAAAAGCATTGATATGCATAGCCCTATCATTGTTCAATATTGAGCTAGCTAAAAACTTTATCCCATTTATCAGTCGTGTTAGAGATAATATGGACATGCTAGACCAGTTCTAATCTTACAGTTTCCTCTACTTTATTGTATATTCCAAATAACTGAGGCTAAATTTGGTAGAAAAAGGCAATGTAATGAAAGAAGAAAATATGCAGAACACGATAGAACGCAATGTAATGCAACTGAAGAAGGAACCGGTTATCACTTTCCTCTTTCCTCACCCAACATTACATTCTACCAAACACATCAACAGTCCATTTATGGCATCCTGAAATCATGCTATCCACTTTGTACTAAATCATTCAAATGCAACTATTATTATTATCACTAAAAACTGAGTTCTCAGCCATGAAAAGCAACAAACCTTTCGTGCTTCTTCTTCCTTCAACTTAGCAACACGAATTCTTTCTGTTGACATTTCTATCTTCTTCCTCAGATGTTCAAGTGCTTAATTTCATCCACACATCACCATCCACAAAACCAACAACAAAGTCAGAAAAAATCACTATAAACAAGAGTGAAAATGACAATATGAAACCAACCTGCTTTCTTAGGTCCAGCTGTTAGTTTCATCTCTAATGTAAGATTCCCTAGCTCTCGCTCTACACCACGAATCTTCGAATAATTTTCCTCAATATATCTAACACAAAATTACCAAACAAAATTCTAATAACCAACTTTTTTCTTTAAAATTACTAATAGAATTAAATTCTACTAAACTTAGTGAACAGCAGAAACTAATTTTCTCAAATCCAATCATCAAAACAGGCTTCAGATATTATTATTTTTTCTTCTAATTTTTTCTTTCTCAGAAATAAATTAAAAAAAAAAGTACCAAACAAATTCATTAAAAAATTCTAAAAAATTCTTATTTTTTTTCTTTCAAATTTCTTAAAATAAGTAAATTCTACTAAACTTGGTGAACAACAACAGCAACTAATTTTTCGAATCCGATCATCAAAACAGACTTCACCCAATGATTTTTTATTTCTCAGAAACAGATTAAAGCACTAAATAAACACATTGAGGACACTACATTCTCTCATTAATCAAAGATAATTACAGATCTAAATAGACGAGAAATGAGAAACTTACTTCCTTAATTGAAGCTGCTCTTCTTCGATTATCTATCATTTAATAAAAATCAGAATCATTCACATTCAAATATTCGATAGAGAAATTCTAATAATTATCGATTGATAGAGGGAAGGCGAGATACCTTCTCGGTGTAGGCAATGACCGGAGCTTCTCGAGGAAGACCGTCAGGTCCGATCTCCGGTTTAAACATCGTCGACAGATTAGTAGAAGACGACATCTCTTTCTTTCTGTTTCTCTTTTGAAAGAAATGTGTGATTTCTGCTATTTGCCTGAATTATTTATGGAGTGTTTCGGTGACTGGTATCGCGGGTTGGAAATCCGTTGAAATAACGACGCGAGAGTAAAATTAAATATTAGTCCTAGAATGTTACACTTATAGTCCTTCGATAATGTTTTATTGTTAAATAGTATTCTAAAACACGAATTTCATTGCACAAAAAATTATAAATTGTCATGATTTATTCAACATTTTCTTTCTTTTTTTCCATGTGGAATTTGTTTAGTGGACAAAAATTAAAAACAAAGTTCTTAATGTTTATTTTTGAGATTAAAATTTAATAATAAAGTATCTCCGGAATCTTACAAAAGCTATAGCAAGAATATATAATCAGGCTTTTTCTAGAGCTTCATCAACTTTCTTGATGAGGTCTCTCTCTTTTTTGTTTTTTTTAAAGAGAAAGTCTCATGTTTTATTATATACTAGATAATTGCCCGCGCGTTGCCGCGGGTAGTTTTTTTGTATATAATTTAATACAATTAAATCTACAACGATCAATTTATATGATAGAAACAAATAAAAATTATAGATTAAGAGATAATATGTTTAAAATTTTGATTTGAGTTTGTAACGTATGTATAAATTATATATTTTCAAATATAAGATTAAAAATATCTTTGAAATTTTAATAAAAGATAAAAAAAATTTCCCATGGGTATTATTGGCAAACAAAATTTTATCAAATTATTGGGAGGGAAAAAAATAATAAAAGAGTAAGAATTAAAAATAATTAAATCATTATTATTATTATTATTATTATTAAAGTAGGGATAAAAAACAAATACACTTATATATACATTAATAAAGTAGGGATAAAAAAAAATTATAAGGGCTGAATTGAATATATCAAGGGCGTAAATTAATTAATTAAAAGTCAAAGGGCTGAAATGCAACTTGCATTTATTGTCAATTGCAATCAGAGGACACAATTGAAACAATCGGAACTTTGGTACCAAATTGATTGTGTTATTAACAAATAACCTCACCCTATATTGTGTGGGACTTGCATATATAGGGTGGTATTAAATTTTGCATATATAGATATTATATTTCAATTTTACACCAGCAAATCCTAATAATTTTTTTTTTGCATTCGGTTGTATATCTTCCTCTTTTTACATGCATCTACTTCTATTTTTTTTGTTGTCTTTCTTTACTGATTTTATTCGGTCTAATTTTGCTTACTCTAGAAAGAAAGAAAAAATTGTGCAATCGGACGGCGATGACGCTGTCAGCATCTAGCCCGGATTCTGACTTAGAGGCGTTCAGTCATAATCCAACACACGGTAGCTTCGCGCCACTGACTTTTCAACCAAGCGCGATGACCAATTGTGCGAATCAACTTCGATGTTACTGTTGTTATAATAGAGTATGTTGATCTTTTTTATTATATCAAATTTTACATTTTTAAATATTATATTTTAATTTCAATAGTGGTAAAAATTATTTTTTCTATCCACACTACGCCCGCAACGTAGTGCGGGCATTTAACTACCTTGAATATTTCCTCTCTCTACGTTGATGGAATTATATAGATTTGGCAAGAAAAAAAAAACTTTAATCATAAAAACAATTCATGAAAAAAGAAATCAGAAAAAAGAAAAAAAATAAACGAAAAAAAAAGAAAAAAATTTCAATTTTATATAAATAAATTATATATAAGCAAAAAAAAAACTTTAATAAAAAAAAAAATTCATGAAAAAACAAATCAGAAAAAAGAAAACAAAATAAACGAAAAAAAAATAAGAAAAAAGAAAAAAACAAAAGAAAGAAACGAAAAAAAAAAACTGTGCGAATCCACAGTGCACTGTGTCTGTGTGCACAGTGCACCGTGCACAGTAAATGTGGGACGCCGCTTATTGTTCTTGTAATGATTTCTTGTCATTTATCTATTTATTTAGGCTTTCAGTTCTTTTTTTTTTTTTTTGAATTTCTACCCTCACTGTATTTTTATTCACCTACCTGTGTTGAAATTAGGTTTAAAAATTCATTCTTTGTGTTAGATTTTTGTCATGGGAAAGATTTTGTAGTGCTAGATCGAGTAGCCAAAGCTTATAGACTGTTGACGAGCGATATGCCCGCGCGATGCGGCGGGGTTTTTTTATTTATGTAAAAAACTGATTGCTTTTATACGTATTGTATTTTATTATTATAATATTTAATTAGTAAAATTATAATTGATAAAATCTGTATAATCGAAATGAAAAATGGTTCGTATATTTTGTGATTGTAGATAATGCAGGTAATATTAGATCTGACACATTATAAATAAAAATATTGTAATTATTTTTTCCAGAAATAAACTTATATTTTTTTCGTCCTATAATTAGTTATTTTAATGTTTAATAACTGAAATTGCAATAGATAAAATATGTTAGAAATGAGTTTTTTTCTTCGTATAATTAGTATGCTTGTCGGCGCATTGCGTTAGGTTTTTTTTATGTAAAAAACTAATTGATTTTTAAAATACTGTAATTAGTTGTTTAAATATTTAATCAGTAACATTATAATAGATAAAATATGTAACATATAATTTCCCCCCCGCCTAAAATGAATAGTTTAATTGAAATGGAAAGTGGTTTGTATATTTTTTAATTGTAGATGATCTAGGTAAATTTGACAAAAAAAAATTGAGTTGCATTTTTTCCCCAGTAATATTAGATCTGATACATTAAAAATAAAAATGAACTTAAATTTTTTACGTGCTATAATGACTTATTATAGGAACAACAATCGAAACGGGAAGTGCCTCGCATAATTTTTAATTGCAGATAACCTAAGTAAATTTGTAATTTTTTTTTAGTTTAATTCCCCCCCAGTAATATTATTATTATTACAATTATTATTATTATTATTATTATTATTACCATCATTATTTTTATTGAGAGAAAAAAACCTTAACACATTAACAAAAGAGTAAGGGAAAAAAATATTATTATTGTTATTATTATTATAATAATAATAATAATTATTATTAATATTATTATTCTTATGATTATTATTATGATTATTCTGATTATTATTATTATTATTATTATTATTATTATTATTATTATTATTATTATTCTTATAATGGAAAATAAAACACAAATATCAATTTATCAAGGGATTAAAATCAAAAATTCAAACTATTATTATTATTACTATTATTATTATTATTGTAATTATATTTTTTTATATTATTATTATTATTATTATTATGATTATAATGATAATTATTATTATTATTATTATGATTATTATAATTATTATTATTATTATTATTATTATTAATATGATTATTATTATTATTATTATGATTATTATTATTATTATTATTATTATTATTATTATGATGATGATGATGATGATGATTATTATTATTATTATTATTATGATTATTATTATTATTATTATGATTATTATGATTATAATGATTATTATTATTATTATTATTATTATTATTATTATTATTATTATTATTATTATTATTATTATTATTATTATTATTATTATTATTATTATTATTATTATTATTATTATTATTATGTTAATCATGGAAAATAAAACACAAATATCAATTTATCAAGGGATGAAAATCAAAAATTAAAACTATAAGGGCCAAAATGAATATTCAATATATTATCAATTTCAATCAAAGGATCCAATTGAAGAAATCGAAACTTATGTACTGTATTAATTGCATAATTTAAACCGAATCCGCAAATTAAAAGAAGGAGGACCGAACTGAAACATTGACATCCAATCAATTGCAATCGGAGGACCGAATCGCACGAAATTAAAACTTATGCAACCAAAATCAGGACAAAAACAAAAATCAAAAGTCAAGGGACTGAAGTAAAAAGGTGCACAAATTGGGGGACTCTCCTGCACTTTTACGTGCAGGAGAGAGAGAGAAACGTGGCCGGCGGCTTTAGCCGGTCCCGCAGCGGCCCACAGGCGTTTTAGGGTAAACGCGCCACCGCTGGAGGAAGACGACTCCGAGGCGAACCGCTCCGTCCGTTGGCAGCTCGTCTCCGGCAACCTTATGACGCCGCACGCGCCTCCCGAACAGGGCGTGGGGCGTGAAACAGGTTGGCGCGTGTTGTACACGCACTGACAATATCGGGGAAAATATTAAAAAAATGTGGTCAATTACCGTAAAGCCCCTGAACCGAAAGCACGGTTTTTGTCTTTTTCGGGCCCATAAGCGTAATTAGCCATTTTAAATATATTAAAAAAAAAAAATTGCGGCGGACCGGACCGGACCGGTCCGTACGCGTGCAATTACTTGAATGGCCCTTGCCCTCAGTCCTTTTTACACGAAGCCCGAGCGGTGTTTTGTCTTATTACCGGGGCTAAAATCGTCTGAGCACTGTTCATAGAAGAAAAAAAAAAAAAAGGCAAACCAACAGCCGCGACGCACGCCGGATAAAAGACCACTCCACAGTGCAAATGGGTCACAATAAACAGTAGAAAACCCGAGCTCTTTTAGCTTATGTCTTAATGTGCTCAACTTTTACATAATGTTTTTAGTTTGTATTCAGTTATTGATTCCTGTGATTGGTTAAAAAAACATATTTTGAAAAATAAGGTTTGAAGTGGGAAATTGGTGAATTTACGAGGGTGCGAATGTACTTGACAGGAAATTTGATTATGTGATGCGTAAATGGCTTAAAAGTACGGAAAGTTGTGCAACGTGAGCAATCGTGAGTCACACTGGACCTCCTTGACTTTGTGCATGCATGTGCTAGGCACGTGATGTAGGGAGAGGGTGATGCGGCCACTTCTGGGACCTGCTTAAGGGTCCGTACCCACACCCAAATTTATGTGAATTCACGTTCTGATCTTAAGAATTATTCTAACTACTAAAGATTATTCTTAAAAATAATCGTTTTGATAATTCTTTTCCGGATAGTCAGAAAAATATGATTTTTAGATGAAAAGAAATGAAGCTCATGATACATTTAATAATTTCTCATTCTTGCATATTCCTATGTTCTATCCAAATGTCTTAAGCCATTGGTGGTTTAGATGAAACAATTATAACAATCATGGGCGGTAGGAAACAGCTCGAGCACGGTACAGAGAGTTCAGACATGTTAACACCCTTGTGTTTTGAAAGTTGCAGTTATTAAATAACCTAATCTACACGCTTGGGGGGAATAACAACCATTTCACGCAGGTTCATGAGTGTGGAAGAGAAATACAGAAAGCAAAAACCCTTGGAGTCGTGCAACGAACTCGATCTACTACAGCTTAATGCAAGAAAAAACATTTAAGGACTCATCATCTATGTCTACGCTTTTCATCTTGGAGAGACTTTCCCCAGGAGTTCAAGGACAGCGTCTTTTGTGGGTAGTGCAGGGATGGCACCTCTCTCTGTTACTGTCACAGCACCGCAGGCATTTGCAAATAGAAGAGCTTCTCTTAGTAGCTTCTCATCCTGCATGAAAGGAGGGAAGGGAACGGTTAAGGTTAAATTTGGAGTTCTTAGAATGACTCCTAACAGCAGATTCTGTTCTGTTTTGCAGCAAAGGAACAGTTTGATTACGAGGTTTTATGAAATCCACTTGAAGCTATATTGATGGAAATATTTCAAAATATTTCAATAGGAGAAAAATTTCTAAACCATTCTGATTTTGTAAGCAACTACATGTACCTCGAATAGATTTAGGTTAGAAGCTAGGCTGCTCAATATCCCACCAACAAAAGCATCGCCCGCACCAGTTGTGTCAACAGGTTTCACCTTAACACCAGGGACCCGGCCTTTGAATTCCTGCATTGGGTTTTAGTTTATGTCAATTCTAGTACCACATCAGAATATCGAATCATATCTGAAAGTAACCACCTACTAGCAGTGCTGCAGTTACGATTCATTTATCCGAGTTTCAAATGGTTTGCTGACTATCAAGCACCTAAACCACCTAGACCTATAAGTAATTTTGCATTAGATACACCTACATATCATAAGGTTCCCCAAATTCATTCAGATCATTCACTTTGTAAGGTTCCAACTTCAGTACTTGCATGCGGTCATTATTGAAGAAATTCAGCAAAAAGAATTTATCTGCAAATCATCTGGTAGGATTACAGCAGAGATTGGAATAGAACATCAGTTACTAATATGATTCAAATATTATCCAAGCACGATAACCAAGACTAATAGTTTGTTTCTTTTCAGCAAATAATTAGTTACTTCAGGTCCTTAGCTAACATGAACTGACATCAATAACAATAAAAAAAGAGATAAGGATGAGTAGTTTAGTATATAGCCTCTCCTAGAAACACTAAAAGGACTTTTTTGGAGTTCACCTGATATAGAATTTAGGGTAGATTAGAATCTAGATCCTGCGTTTTAATTTGACCATTGATGTTTGACATGAAGATTATAAGGGAATAATAATCGGTAAGGTTACCTTGGTGTAATATCGACAACCCTTTGCCCCTTCAGTTACAATCAAAAGCTTCAGATTAGGATGAAAAAGATTGTCCAAGACCACTTTATCATCATTATGATCATCACATCCAGTTAAGAATGTTATTTCTTCCTCGCTTATCTACAATTCCATATAATTAACACAGTGAGATCCAAATATATTATAACGAAATGTTTGCAATTGTTTCACTTCCAAATAGCAAATTTGAGCTTGTATATTGTGCTCATGCAACAATATAAATTCCATATTTTTTTCAACTTCAACCACACCTTAATAACATCAGCTTGATCCCATATGCTCATTATGCCTTCCCGAGCAGCCTCTGCCGATGGCCATAATGCCAATCTCAAATTTGGATCATAAGAAAGGATGCTGCCAGACTTTCTGGCAATTCTCATTGCCGCAATTTGACTTGATCTGCAAGGTTCTGAAATCAAACTAATTGATCCATAATGAAAGATCCTGGCCTGCAATCAATACAATTCTAAGAGATTGAACATTTTTTCAAATGAAAATTTGCAAGAATTTGGAAATCTTGTGCAATATGCTCTAATATGCTCCATCTTCTTACTAAAACCAAAGAGAGAAAATAGACCTGCTCAAGGAGGTTTATATCTAATTCTGATTCTTGAAGAAGCATGTCTGCACTTGGATGACGGTAAAACAAGAATTCACGTTCACCATCATCTTTGAGTGTAACAAATGCCAGAGCAGTCCTCGCAGTAGAATCAAATCGCACGCCAGAATTATCCACATTGTTTTGTTTCAAAATGTCATTTAACATGTACCCAAATTCATCATCACCAAGCTGCGATAAAAGGTTGGAGAAGTTGAATTAAGACCATGCCTAGATAAAAAGTAAGGATTCATGGACACCAAAATTGTTCACGGCATAAAAAAACAGGGTGCTGAGATCCTGCAACAGACAGTTTAGTGCAAAAGAACAAAATACCATTTGGTCAAAAGTTTAGGTTTCATTTACTCGATCCATAAAACACCAAATGAAGACAAACTAGCCAAGTATTAGGCATGCACTACGACAGCAAGCCATTCCACCAACAAGTAATCAAAAAACCATATTGAAATGCACCTTGCCCATAAAAGCTGATGAACCACCTAGTTTTGATATACCAACAGCCACATTAGCAGGGGCACCACCAGGAGCCTTCTTAAAAGCAGGCGCCTCAGCTAGTGAAACCTTAGCAACTGTCGGTACAAAGTCAATCAACATTTCCCCAAAGCAAACAACTAGCGAGTCGTTTCCTCCTTTCATATTCGATGCATGATCATTAGAAGCACCTGCACATTTCCAATTGCTTGATATCAGAACAATCTACATATATATATATGCAATAACACTCACCGAATTGGAGCCAATAGAAACACCATTCCTCCCTATGCTATTCCCATGGAAAGACGTTCTTTTTAAATCAGATTCAAATTGAAATAATTCTAACTAACTATAAATTAACACAAAGTTGCAATCTTGATTAGATCACAAATGAATACTCATTGATAGATTCAAAAAATCAATCCTCTCATTTTCAGAGGTGGCCCCTGTAAAGCACTGTAAGATAGTATAAACCATCTTCAATAGACAAGATAAAAATGAAAATCTTTCTACAAGACTAAAAACAGAGAGAACAGACTAAAGAGGCATATAGAAAGATCTATCAAAGAGAAAACAAGAAACCCAACATCGAGAGTCATACATACAAATGGGAGAGAAAAACACAAAAACCAGCGAGAAATCATTGAAAAAAACATGAAAACAAAGAAACAAGAAACACGGTATTGATCAATCAAGAAAGCAACAACTTTTGAAAGAAATGAGACAAACGAGACTTGCATGGAACGTGATCCTCGGCCATTTAACAAGCGTTGAAACCAAGAATCAAGATAAAGATGGAAAAAAGGAGGAGAATGATGCTTGGTTTATTGTTGGTGGATTATAAATAAGAGGAGTCAATGAGAAATATGAGGAGGAGATGGAGCTGGTTGTTTTGTCGAGGATCGTTCATGGGGGGACAGCTGAAATGAAGAGCAGCAGCACACCTATTAATGACGAAAAGATTTTTTTCTCCCCTTGTTTTCCTCTCCTCTCCTTTTATTTTGTTTCTTATTTCATAAATATTTTTGAAAAATATAATTTCTTTTGTTAATATTTTTAAATAACTGATATTAAAAATAATTTTAAAAAATAAAAATATATTATTTTAATACGGCAGCATAATTAGATGGAAAGTATCATCAAGATGCACGCTCTTGTACATTTGTTGGGTAGATTATTATGGTTAGGTCTCAGGTAGAGAAAACCAACCCGAATCAAAACAACATCGTATTAACTAATAAAAAAAATAAAGTTACGATAATCTGGTTTTATTTAGGTTGACATATTTTTTAATGTTTTTTTCCAAACCGGATCGCTTGAAAACCAGTTTCCTAACCAACCCATCGGCCAGTTAATGTATAACCAGACCAGAAAAGGATGGATAACAACCTGTTTCCTAACCAACCCATCGGCCAGTTAATGTATAACCCGACCAGGAAAGGATGGATAACGCGTGTTTTTGTCGGCGCGCCAAGGTCGCCAATGGTTTTACATGGGTGGCACAAGCAGTTTTTTTTTTTTATTTAGCATCCCAAAAATGGTTGGTATTTCTGATCAGAAATGCTTTATAAAAAAAAACTGAAATTAAAATTAATTAATTAAAAAAACATGTATATTTTTTTAAAAGAAAACCCAATATTAAAGTACAAGATTTAAAAAAAAAACGAGCTCGAGATAACATGACAAGCTCGTGACTCGAGTTGAGAAATATATGATGAAAAAACCACAAAGTTTAATTCTCAACAAATTTATTATTAAATGATGAAATAAAAAAAACAATATTAATAATATTCTATTAAAATAGAAATAAAAAGAATGAAAATCAAGTGCGAAATAAAAATCAAATTGAACCGAATGTTAAACGATTTCATGTTTTTTTTTTTTTGAAACTAGTTCAAAGTAGATTAAAAAAAGGGGGATTTCATGTTTTATTTTGGATTTGATAATGTTTAATATTTTGATATGATTACCTAGTAAAGGGTTGGTTTTCTGGTTTATTCAAAGGATTTGTAAGACTTTTCAAGAAACAAACTTTATTTGTAAAGAGAATGAAATTATAAATGATATTTATATATGCCTTTCTTTATCATTATTTCTGGAAAGCAACATCAATGGAAGCGAGCAGCAAAATAGCCACTCTTCTCTCTTCTATATAAATAATCATACCAGTGTCTTGATTGGGCTTGTTACCTGACCTAAGTGGCCCAATTCATATGGGCCTGGTGTTTTTTTTAGAAAAATGGAAGGGATGAATGACCTGTCGTACAGAAAATGTGCTGTTTACAGAACTTGATCATCATAGCAGTAACAAAAAAAAAAAAAACAGTTCATAAGACCTCTTACTTAAATAAAGGCTAATAATTGCCTCCTAGAATATAAAATGAATTTCTATTTTACTAAAGCAAAAAAACAAAACCTACAATTATTTACGACAACTTGCATCATAATAAGTTAAACTTCTACTCTTGAATAATCATATTTACTCTTTTTATAAACAAGGATATTGTTTAAAAGACTATGATTATGTTAATCAAGGGCTACAATCCCTCTTTGTGCAAATTGGATTAATTTAAAATAAAAATATTGTTTTTTTAAAATATCTATAAAAATATTGTTTTTTTAAAATATCTATATGTTTCATTTCAAAAGTATTTTAAAAAAATGATTTATTTTATTTAATTTTAAATTAAAAAAATTAGTATTTTTAAATTATTTTTATCTCAACAATATTATTTTAATATATTTTTAAAAACAATAATTTATTTTTGTTTTCAAACTCCGATCACTAAAAGATAAAGTATCTTAAAGTACGCGCGGCAGTCATGGATTTCCTCAACTTCCTCCTGCTCGCATTCCAAAATATCCCTCTACTGTGATCACTGCTCGGTACTTTCGCAAGAGAAGAATACACCGAAGGATTTCAATAAAAACTACCCATTTTTGTTGTCAATCAAGAAGCAATAAAAATGGCTACTTCTTGTGGTTGTTTGAGGCTTGAAAATGTGATCTTTTCATCGACTTCTAGAAAACTGAGGCAAAGTAGTGCAAATGGCAGTGTCCTCTTCTCTTCTCCGATCTCTTCTTTCTCTCTTCTATCACCATCTTCCTCTTTATTTTACCCAATCTTAAAAACTTCACATTCGCTCCATTCTTATCTTCATTTGAAAGCTTCCTCTTCTGCTGCCATTGCTGAACCTGAAGGCATCAAGGTCCCCCCCCCTGTAATTTCTGCAGAGACACATGTATATTTTATATGGAAACAATAACAAATGGGGATTTAATTTTTTGTGTTTTGCAGATTAATTCAGTGCCAACAAAGCCAATTGAGGGTCAGAAGACAGGGACAAGTGGTCTGCGAAAGAAGGTGATTTTCTGCTTCTTTTGTATGTTTGGATGCCGAGAGAGTATTGGAAAATGAATTACAATTCTGGGTTTTAGATGTCTCGATTAATAAAAATCAAGTATTTGGTGCAAGTTGGTAGTTTTTATTTTTGATGATGGGATCAGGTTATTTATTTTGGTTTCAAATTTGTGTTCTTATAGGTTAAGGTTTTCACGGGGGAAAACTACCTTGCAAATTGGATTCAGGTTTTGTTGTTTCCTTTTCATGTTTTGTGTCATGTTATGATTTAGGGGGTATTTGATAAAAGGTTTTTGGTAAAGCTTGAATATTTGTATGTCTAGGCATTGTTTAATTCTTTGCCTCCTGAGGATTACAAGAATGGAGTGTTGGTCTTGGGAGGGGATGGACGTTACTTCAATCGAGAAGCTTCACAGGTGATTGCTGTTACTTAATCAACCTTTTATGTGTTTTATTCTGTGGTTCCTCCTCTCATTATTGGAGTTGTTTGGATTTAATATGCAGATAATCATCAAGATTGCTGCAGGGAATGGTGTTGGCAAAATCCTTGTCGGCAAGTAAGCACTGTGATTGGTCCTTTTGTTGTCTTATGGAGGAAATGCTAGTATACAAAGGAAGACCGATGTAATAGATGAGTGCTGAATGCTAAGACTAATCGTTGAGACCATTTCTTGTGAACTTTGATAGCAGCTTTTAACTGATAGAACCAAACATTGAGTTGATTAGAAATTGTTTTTTCAAGTTAATTTAACTCCAAAAACCCAGAAAGTTTAATTGAGAAATATCCGCAGTCATTTGGTCAGTTTTAATAGTCAAAAGTAAGGATGGGATTTCAATTGATTCGATTTTTGAGTTTGCTAACTTCATTTTCTCCTCAGAACTCTCTCTTTTATCAGACGGTCTGCTTCATAATCATTTAAGAAAACTTTAAGTAATTGCATATTTTTCCATCTTAAGTTTTGTATGAGTGATACCTTCTGGAATCTTGAATGCCAAAATCATTTTTATGCACTTCGGCTTTGTTTACGGTGCTAATGTTCCACCATTCCAGGGAAGGTATTATGTCTACGCCAGCTGTTTCTGCTGTGATCCGAAAGAGGAAGGCAAGGACATACTTCTCATCTATACTTTGAGCAAGATTCAGCAACTAATTTCAAATCCTTCATAAAATTTCCCACTTTCCCGCTTAACCAAACAAATATTTCCGCAGGCCAACGGTGGATTTATAATGAGTGCAAGTCATAATCCTGGAGGACCTGAATATGATTGGGGTATCAAGGTGAATTGTTAACGGTCATCTCATACTCCCGTTTAACTACAGTTTCATCTCAACTCGAAACCCCAGTTGTACCCTTTTTGTAAGCTGTATAAAAACATGAAGCATGATGGGCTGATACCCACTGCCTTTTGCTACCATACTACTAGTAGTCATCCTCTTCTTCTTCTTCTTCTTCTTTTTTTTTGCATTTACCATGCCTGTTGATGATGTAAACCATCCTGAAATGTTCTAGTTTGCAATTTAGTACCTGGTTAAAATAATTTTTTTTCCAATCACAAATTAGAGGGTAGCTGAATGAACTGATGCTGTTAAGCAACCTTCAAGCAAGCCAGTTGATGTGAATTTATTTTCTTTTCATTTACCAGTTTAATTACAACAGTGGCCAGCCAGCACCTGAATCCATCACCGACAAGATATATGGAAACACCCTTTCTGTAAGTATCTGGCTATTTATGTATGGAAAAAAAAAGTATTTGACTGTTGCAATTCTTTATGTTCTGTCATTCTTCTTTCTTCATTATGGTCACGTTCTTCTAGTTTTCATGTCCTCTTTGAAGAGCTAGACTGTAATCTTTGCATATTTGCACCCTTGTACACTAGTTTCATATGCAATTGTTAAAATGCTCTCTACTGTACTATACAATTCTATGTGAAGATGACTGCTATAGATCGAAATTTTATTTTCTTCCTAAAGTAGACACCGGCTTTGGCAATTCTGAGCACTACCACTCGTATGATTTTTTTCTCCGTTTGAATGAAAAATCCTAATTTTTAAAGTTATAAACCTGTACCAAGGCTCAACCTTTGTGGTGTTTTTGTGATTTCTTCTCCAGGTCAGTTAATCTACATAAAACTGAAATCATGAGCAAGCCAATAGGTTGGCTGGTGTAGGCTAATTACTTTATAATCATTTTACTTACTTTTCTTATTTATCTATTATGCACTTCTTATGTGGGTTAATATTCACCCTTTCTTGTCTGCTAAAAAATGCTATATGCTTGTGATCTCCTCAAGTGAAGATTTTGGATTGCAACTTGACATCATCTAACCTCCATGATTATTTAAACATGCGTGCTTGATTATTTAACTTCCTATAATTTGGCAGCTCCTGCATGAATCTGAAATTTTGTAAACACTGTGCAGATATCTGAGGTTAAGATGGCGGACATTCCTGATGTTGACCTTTCTAGCCTTGGAGTCACGGAACATGCAAACTTCAGCGTTGAAGTAGTAGACCCAGTTTCTGATTATTTGGAGTTAATGGAGGTTAGAAACAAAAATGTGCATATTTAGGTGACCATTCATTTGGTTTGTGCCAGTAATTATATGGATTATATTGCAGAATGTATTCGATCTTGAGCTCATCAAAAGTCTCCTTTCACGGTCTGATTTCAGGTAGATCGGTTCTCTGCCAAGTGAAATTAATAGTTTCGTACATGCTCTTTCATGCATATGATAAATGTAAAAGACTCTATTCCCTTTGGCTATTTTATGCTATTTATATTCCTCCAAGTGCTGACTTACAGATGATTAATCTGCACTGAAATCCATATCTTATCTCAACTTGGCTCAACAAAGATTCCTTGAACTATTTGCAGTCATCTATGTAAAAGCCTGTTCCCTAGACCACTATCTTTGTGCCTGTTTTCACAGTTAGCTGGGATATTGTGTTTTCCATCTTAATTATCTATACTTTACATCATTTATTTTTCCTGTACAGAAGCATGTCCAATTGTTTTGTATTACTTTCAGGTTTATATTTGATGCCATGCATGCTGTTACTGGTGCTTACGCTAAACCCATCTTTGTGGACAAGCTTGGGGCCAGTCCGGTATATTCTGGATGATACATTTTGAAAATAGTTTTCAACTATAGTATAATTCCTGTAACAGAGGTTAGTTCGGCATGTAGGATTCAATTTCAAATGGGGTACCTCTGGAGGATTTTGGTCATGGCCATCCAGATCCTAATCTTACGTAAGATGGCTAATAAATTCTATACCATGTAGTGAATTGAAATTATTTGATAGCATATCAACTATATCTTTTACTCTCAAACAGATATGCCAAGGATTTGGTCAACATCATGTATGGTGAGAATGGACCAGATTTTGGAGCTGCAAGTGATGGTATGTCACATGACTTTTGAAGAAACATATTTTCTCATTTTTCAAGTGTTATGAATGTATGCATGGATTCATTGGCAGGATAGGCTGCATTGAGTAATTACCTTAGGTTTTGAGCTGAATTTTGCACTGAAAGTTAGTTGTTCCACTTTTGTGGCATCTACTAAATGAAGTCTTAATTGCAAATGGACTTTAGGTTGTGACCAAAGTTTTTATTGACTGACAAGATATGAAATAATGAACTCAGTGGTTTTACTGACAAATAAACTTTACCCTTTTATCAAGTTAGAAGTATTGACCATGTGTAAACAATAAGAGCTATAAGCTGAATTTAGTTTCAAACATTGATGGAAGATATAACTAAGTTTTTAATTCAAAGATGAATAGCTAATAGCACAAATTGAAATTGAATTTGAATAATTTATAATTTTGGAGAAACACCCAATTACAGAACCAAAAGTGCTATATTAATTAGTAAGTCCAACTGAATTACTCTTAGCTTGGCCAGTTATGCATACGTATCAGGAGGACTTTGTCAGTAAATGTTGTTGTCAAT
Source organism: Salix exigua (assembly GCA_032356905.1). Classification (NCBI taxonomy): domain Eukaryota; kingdom Viridiplantae; phylum Streptophyta; class Magnoliopsida; order Malpighiales; family Salicaceae; genus Salix; species Salix exigua. The sequence continues at coordinate 8,000,795 of CM063602.1, read as the reverse complement.
AGTGAAGTTACTTTATTTAATCAATCTGCAACATGCATTTAGATCTGGATTATAGTGTGTGCATTTGTTGTTTTCATACTTTTTCACTGGTATAGATGAGCCAATTTGAAATCAACCCACAAGCTACATTGTTTAACTCAATGACACCATACACAACAAGATCTTTTTGAGTCTCAAATTTGCTGTTTTTTCAGCATTTTTCGCTGCTTTATACCTAGAAGAACGGTCAAATAGGAAGGGAGAAGTTTTGTAAAGTTTTGGAAGGGCTGGTACAAATCTTGAATGGAGTGATTTGATGGCAAACCATCTCATATAGCATTTCTGCCAAGCTTGGGAAACCTGCGAAGCCAACCTTGATAAGGATAGTTGAATATAAATTAAGGTTTGATTTCACTGTAGGATGGATTATGAAATATGACCATCCAATATTTGGTTTGCTTATTTTGCTGCTGTATGCTATAGCAAAAGAAGATTTATGCTAGAGTTCTTTAAATCCTTAGAATGAATAGGAATACCACGATCTCTAATTCCAGGGCACGAACTTTGTTTCATTCCTTTGGTAAGAGTGTTTGACAAGAGCAGGGGCAGATAGATTGAAAAAGTTGAAATGAAAATTTAGGCTGCCAAATGTCTTTCTAAAACGTATGTGGGTGTAGTGCTTGCATCAGTTGAATGTGCAATTGGTGTTGTGTTTCTTATTGAATCATTTGATTCTACTTTTAGCTCTGTATGATGATTAATCATGATATCATTAGCATCCCTTTTTTGCAATTAACTTCTCTTACCATTATCAGGAGACGGGGACAGAAACATGATCCTAGGTAGAGGGTTTTTTGTCACTCCTTCAGATTCGGTTGCTATCATTGCTGCCAATGCACAAGAAGCCATTCCATACTTTACTAGTGGCCCTAAGGTAGAAAATTCTGCAGATTTTCCTCAACCTTTTGATGTCTAAAGAAACAGAATAATAAATATCCTGTCTCCAATCTTCAGGGTTTAGCTCGGTCCATGCCAACAAGTGGTGCTCTAGATCGTGTGGCTGAAAAATTGAATCTTCCATTTTTTGAGGTTTGGAAAGTCTTGGACAAAATTCTTAGTTTCATTAAAGGGGGAAAGATAGATGGTAGAATAGGGTTTGGGTCTACAGGGATGCTTGTCTTCTGACAATCTTTTTTCTTGTGTTCAGGTCCCTACTGGCTGGAAATTTTTTGGGAATCTTATGGATGCTGGAAAACTGTCAATTTGCGGTGAAGAAAGTTTTGGAACTGGTTCTGATCACATTCGTGAGAAGGATGGCATATGGTAACTATCTGAGATGCATATAATGAACCTCCCACCTATACCAGCATTAAGGCTTTTACCGGCCCATTAATGTTAACAAAAAAAGCTATATAATGGTCCAGTTGGCAAAATTGACAGCCTGCCATATAATTCTCCTTGCTTGTTCCTTGAGAAAGAGTAGAGGGTCTGATGGAAGGAATAGATTGACTGTTTGGCTGATGGAACTACAATCTAATTCAAGTGGCTCACAACTTTAGAGCTAAATTAGAATTTTAATAGTTGGTTAACGTTATTTTTGTCATTGGAAAGCTGTTCTTTAAATTGATAGGTATTGACATAATCAAAACACAATATTCGTCTCATTTCATGCTTCAAATTTTCCAACACAGGTATATTGTTTGGACTTGCTGTGTGTTGTTGTGATTATTGCAAAACCACATCAGATTCATGTTATGAACCAAGCATATTGTGAATGTTTGGTGAACCTGATTCAGTGTCACTTCTGTTCCATAAAGCTCCAGTGTACTGAATCATGATCACATTTTCAATGCAAATGTTTGGTATCTAGGACTCCCTTTCTAGGATTTTGTTGGCTTGGTTTAGCATATCTCACTTCTGTTATGAAAGGCTGTCAAATCCAATATAGAATAACAAATCTATCCAATTGCAGGGCTGTTTTAGCTTGGCTTTCAATTATTGCTTACAGAAACAAAGACAAGAAACCAGGGGAGAAGTTAGATTCTGTTGCTGATGTTGTGAAAGAGCATTGGGCAACCTATGGAAGAAATTTCTTTTCTAGATACGACTATGAAGTAAAAAGCTGATTTTTTTTTTGTGACAATAATATAGTTGTTTTGGATTTAGAGATGCGCTAAACTTTGTTTTGTTAGAGGTAGGTACGGGGTACAATTCTTTAATTTGTGTAAATTCTTTTTCAGGAATGTGAATCTGAAGGTGCCAACAAAATGATCCAGAATGTTAGAGATATAGTCTCTAAGAGCAAACCAGGTGACCAGTATGGTAAGTTCTCATCTGATCTCCTCTTCATAATCACATTCTTTTATCTGACAATGTCTAAGCATTGTATTTACAATCTGCTTTATAGGAAAATACACCCTTCAGTTTGCTGACGACTTTACTTACACTGATCCTGTAAGTTAAACACTCCATGTTTATTATATTTAACTAGTTATAATTTCACCAAGCATCTGTAGTTTGATATCACTGCCATGTTTAACTTATCTTCATGTGATCTTATAGGTGGATGCAAGTGTGGTGTCAAAGCAAGGTGTCCGGTTTGTTTTCACTGATGGATCAAGGATTATATTCCGTTTATCTGTATGTTCAGTTGATTATTTTTTCCTGCCATAATTTGAGGCTACAGAAGCTCCTGTTTTTCTTATAACTGGAATATACGCTTCTGCAGGGAACTGGATCAGCAGGTGCAACTGTCAGGATCTACATCGAACAGTATGAACCAGATGTCTCTAAACATGAGATGGATGCCCAAATAGCCTTAAAACCATTAATAGGTCAGTCACAATGTTTTTTTTCTTCGAATAAAATGTTATTTATTAGGTTTTACTTGCATATGTATTCATGATATGTTTCGCTTGTTTTAGATCTGGCATTGTCTGTATCAAAGTTGAAAGATTTCACAGGAAGGGACAAGCCAACAGTCATCACTTGAAGTTTAACAGCAGTTGTGAGTCTCACTAATCAAGTGGTATGCCAGGTTATGCTTAACGGCAGGTTGGGCTTTCCTTTCTTTTCTGGCTTATTTGCCATGCATATTTACCCAAATCAGTTTTGGCTGGTACTTTAGCTAGTATGGTTTATGGTTCAATAAATCTTTCTATGTAAAGTATGTAAAAACATATCTGTGCAAATAAAATATCTTCCATTCACTATAAATGCCCTTGTTAATCTTCACCTCCCCCATGTTGATCTGAAGTCATCATGGATGGATAGCAGTAAAAATGACGACATAAATACGGGCTAGATGTAAACTGAAACCTCATGTTGAGTATGTGTTTAAGGTAACCTTCGTCTTATCTGACCCCATGAGAAGACACCTACTCAAGCTTTTATTTAAATGAGTTTCCTGTTACTCCTGACGTTCTTTACTGGATGTTAAATCCTCCAAATTAATGTCTTCGTGCTCTCTCCTCTTTCTCAGATATTTGAAGATCCCACCCTCCAATTGAAGCATGATTTTGGAGGTCTACCTGATTTTTCATACATAATTTACTCCCCCCCTCACAGCCTGATTTTTCATATTTAATTTATTCCCCCCCTCACCCTCTCTCTTTAGTGTTTTGACCCTCATGTTCGCTTTAGTTCAAGTAAATCGTCAATAAATATCACTGGAATTTCAAACCTTTTATAGGATGGAAATAGGAAAATAAATAACAGAAAAGAGAACAAACGGAAAGTAGCAGACTGAAAAGGCTGAATAGAGAGAGCATTTGAGAGAGAGTTTATTGGTACAACCTTTGTCTTCTCATTACAACAAGATGCTATAAGACAATTACAAGGCAATACAAGTCACCTGCATAATACTGCCTTGAATTTGTAAACCAATCTACCTATATCTGATACGCAATTCTGCTTTCAATATTGCTAAATCCATATGATATATTGGCCCAACAATTTCCAACTAAGAAGATCTGGTAGTATTATGCATCATTTAGTGACCATTCTTCATGCATTTAGATCTATGATAGAGCTTGTTGCATAATCATGGCTATCCCTTCAAAAGACATGATCTGGTGGTGTGTTTATGACAAGCAAAACAGCTTCTTTAATTGTCAAGGTTGATCCGATTGGCTTGCTTTTATCTGATCAGATCATGATGAAACATCCAATGGCAGGCCCCAGCCGTCTTTTGTGGGAGCTGAGTGTACAACTAAAACAAGCATGACAGCAGTATAAGTGCTAATGGGAAAATAAACGTCTTTAATACTTCCATAGTCTTCTTGAACATGCTGGGACACTGTTTTTGTCCTTTTAAAGTTCAGATGTAGCATCAGCCACTTCTCTCTCAGAAACTTTTATACCCTAAGTTAGGATGTGACATTGTCTGCCTGCATTCTCATCTACAGAGAAAAACACTTCAGAGAGGGACCCTAGAGTGTTTTTTCAGTATGAGAGAACACTAGAGATGTAGTTTTTTTTCTTTCTTTATCCCCTTTTACTTCAAGCTGGAGCATCAGAATGCTAACCCTAAAAATCCAATAATACGAATTTTCTGCAGTTATGCATTTTAATTGATGGAGGTTCTGTACCAGTAAATCCCAGAATTATGAGCCTAATTTTCTGTTATTTTCCCCTTAAATGGACACGTGAAATTCCATGTTGAGCTGGACCAGGTTCAATAGTGTTTCCTTTGGCAAAGAGAACATACTTTTACGATCATTGAATGGAGCCCGCCTTTTTCTTCAAAAATCCAAAACCAAAATCAATCTGGATTGTCTCTGCTCCCCATTTCTAATGTGATTGAAGTCCTCCACCAGACCCACCAACAAATAATTGTGCAAACTTGTAGCGCATCATATAAGAGGATCGAACTGTGTTTGTCCTAACTGATACACACACTCAAGCTATAGTTGCTGTAATAGATCCAACCCTGTTGGGTCTCAGTCTCGTAGGATTTGCTCCTGAAGCGAACAAGCTCGATCGATTTGCCCCACCTTTTATCTGCATGACATTGTGACAACTCCACCATCATGTTAGTTGCCTCTGGTGATACACCTCCATGTCCCCTCTTTCTTTTCCACCTACCGTCCTCTCTCCTGTAGTGAGCATTTTCAGGTTTGTGGAAAGTTCTCGACCTGTAGAGAGTTTCAGAAATGTTAGTGTAAACCAATGTTGAGAGAATGGCATCCAGATTTATCTCCAGGTATTTTCTTCATAACATATTGCAGCTCCAGTCAAACCCATTCCAAAATACCTTAAGAAACATCCACGTAAAATTATTTTTCTTTTTCTTTTTTTTTAAAAAAAATTCAATCGTCTTGTCAAACGCAGGGATGAAACCATATATAAGCTCGTAGAGTTTGACCATAGCCTGTTTGGAGTGCGGTTGCGGTAGCTTTTGAAAATATTTTTCGTGCCGAAATGTATCAAAATGATATTTTTTTTATAAAAAAAATCATTTTTAATATCAGCACATCAAAATGATCTGAAAACACCAAACCGACGATTTTTAAAATAAAAAAAAATAAAAACTATCAAACCGCCGATTTCGCCGCAGTGCCAAATGGTCACCCGTGGAAACTTACTTCGATTTGAAGAGTCTTCCCCACAAGTTATTGTCAATGAGACGTAAACCCTATGACTTTATTTTGTGTGGTTTGTGTTTTGCTTAAATTATATATTCGATTTCATGAAGAATGCTATCATTTTAGGTTTGAATGTATTTCTTACAAGTTTCTACTATCATTCTTATCCCTTATTTTATGACTATCATTGGCATCAACATCATCGTATTCTAAGTATTTATTTGACATTTCGTTTCAAAAATATTTTTTAAAAAAAAATGATTTTTTTTGTTTTTTGTTTTTATTGTAAATAAAATTTTTGATGTTTTTAGATCATTTCCATGTGCTGATGTTAAAAATATTTTTTAAAAAATAAAAAAAAATCATTTTGATGTATTTATAAACAAAAAAAATACTTTTAAAAACAATTTCAATCACATAACTCATAAAGCACTAAAAAGAGCACTAAAAAGAAAATGCAAGAACTTTTGTTGTATATTTACGGTAAATGCATCCTTTTCTTCATGGTTTGTCCCTATTGATAGCTACCCTATTTTTTTTTTATTTTACTGTTTCTATTGGAGAAGTGCTTTTATACATTTTAGGGTTTGAAATGGACCTACCTTGTTACACCTTAAATAGTAAAGTCCTTAGTCATAATTCAGTCAAGACAATTAAGCACTACTCCACTATCCAATATCTAAGGCATCTTTTCGTACATCTTAGGCAATCTATTTCCCTGTAATTCTCCATTTCCTTATTTGTATTTGACTTTAGGGAACATCCATCCATATGCACACGGGTTTGACTCTATGATTTTTATTAAATCAAATCACTCTCTCCATGATTTAATGTTTGATTATTTACATTTTGAAGACCTATAAATAATTCATATAGTTGGGTCTTAAATGTTTTAGCCTAGTGCTAGTGGAGAAACTTAAAAGCAACACATATAAATAATCACTTTGAAATAATAATAATAATAATAATAATAATAATAATAATAATAATAATAATTTAAAACTTAGAAGCATGTTGGATTCATAGAAATTAAGATATGATTCCCATACTATATTAAGATAATAGTATTTAAATTAGTAGTTTGTTTGTTTGTTCTTATATATATACAATAATATCTTTCATCCCAATTTTGTTTGAAAAAAGATATTACTCTAGGAATTAATTCATAGAAATTAAGACATGATTCCCATACTATATTAAGATGATAGTATTTAAATTAGTAGTTTATTTGTTTGTTCTTATATATACACAATAATATATTTCATCCTAATTTTGTTTGAAAAAAGATATTATTCTAGGAATTAACGAGTTGATTGGCCCGCTTCGCTGGGTATTTTTATCTATGTAGAAAATTAATTGATTCTATAAATGTTGTATTTTGTTGTTTTAATATATAAGTAGTATATTGTAATTGATAAAATCTGTTAAAAATAGTTATTTTCAACCAAAATGTGATTGAGTATTGCTATTGCTAAAAAACTTTTGATAAAATTTGTTAGAAAATGTGCTAAGAAGGGGAAATGATTTATTAGGAATTTATTGTCACGGATACTCTGGTTAAAAACAACAAAACAACAAAAGAAACCCGGTTAAAAAAGAACAACTGAGTTGGACAGTAAAAAATCAAAAATACATGTGAAAAAAAAGTAACCGTTTCTTAAAAGGAAAAAACAAAGGGTCTAAAATATAAATTTAAATTCAAAAACAATTTTTTTTATAAGATTGATTCATCATATTATTATATTAAATATCTTGAAGAATGGTGATATTAATTTTTTTTTCAAGAAATCGTAGGTCATTTTTTCTCTCTTTATATATTTTTAGGCGATAATATTAAATAAATATTAAACACATATACTTAGTCTCACATATTATATAGTGTGATCGAAATGGGAAGTGAGTTTTTATATGTTTTTAATTGTAGATAACCTAGGTAAATTTGTTTAAAAATAATAATATGAGTTGCCTTTTCTCCCCGGTAATATTAGATCTGACACATTATAAATAAAACATTGCAATATTTTTCAAAAAAAGAATATATATTTTTTGCGTGCTATAATTACTTATTTGCTGTCTGAAAAGAACAGTGTAGTCGAAACAGAAAGTGGCTCATATATTTTTTAATTGTATATAATTTAGGCAAATTTGTTTACCTTTTGTTTTTTTGAGTTGCATTTTTTCCTGGGTAATATTAGATCTTAAACATTAAAAATCCAATTTGTTTTTTTCAGAAATACACTTGAACAAAAGAGCATAAAAATAAAATTCGAAGCCAATTTTTTTTTTTATAAGATTTATTTTTCATATTATTATATTAAATGTATTTAAGAATGCTGATTTTTTTTCTTACAAAAAATCTGAGGTCATTTTTTTTATCTCTTTATATATTTTTAGGCGATAATATGCAATAAATATTAAAACATATAATAATGAGTTGTCTGTTGTTTAAAAGGAACAATTTAATCGATACAAAAGTGACTTGTATCGTTTTTTAATTGTAGGTAACCTATGTAAATTTGTCTATTTTGTCTTTTATTCCAAGTAATATTAGATATAAAATGACTATTGCTATTATTGCAAAAACAATTAAAATTATAAAATTTTAACGGAAGAAAAAACACTCCAAAACATTAACAAAAGAGTAAGCAAGAAAAAATATTATTATTATTATTATTATTATTATTATATTATTATTATTATATTATTATTATTATTATTCTAATTAATGAAAGTGGCAGAAATAAATCAAAGAAAAAAAAATCGATCGAAAATAAAATTATTAGGAAAAACGTAACAATTATTTGATAAGCATTAAAAATTTAAACAGGGATATTTTATAAGATTTATTCTTCATATTATTATATTAAATGTATTTAAGAATGCTGATATTAATTTTTTTGTTGCAAAAAATCCGAGGTCATTTTTTTTTTATCTTTTTATATATTTTTAGGCGATAATATGCAATAAATATTAAAACATATAATAATGACTTGTTTGCCGTTTAAAAGAAACAATGTAATCGAGACAAAAGTGACTTATATCGTTTTTTAATTGTAGGTAACCTAGGTAAATTTGTCTATTTTTTGTTCTTGATTTGTCTTTTATTCCCATTTAAATATTACAAAAACAATTAAAATTATAAAATTTTAACGTAATAAAAAACACTCAAAAACATTAACAAAACAGTAAGCAAGAAAAATATTATTATTATGATTATTATTATTATAATTAATGAAAGTGGCAGAAATAAATCAAAGAAAAAAAATTTGATGGAAAATAAAATTATTAGAAAAAATGTTACAATTATTTGATAAGCATTAAAAATTTACACAGGGATTTAAATCATAAATCAAAAGTTGAAGGGCTGAAATGAAAATAACATTTATGATCAATTTTAATCCAAGGATAAAATTGCAAAATTAAAACCTGTGTACCGAATTTAATGACCAATTTGGACCCAATACGGAAATAAAAAGTTCCAGGACCGAAGTGCACGTTGCACTTTAATTAATTTCACCCGGAATGATGAAATCGCAACAAATTACAACTAATGTAACCGAAGTGACAGGTTCAGGAGAGGAAATTGCAAGTTCAGGGACCAAAGTGTAAAAGGTAACAAAACGGGGGCCTCACCTGCACTTTTACGTGCAGGTGAGAGAGAGAAAGGTTGCCGCCGTCTTCAACCGGCCTCCGCCACGTCCACGGCCACCGTGGGTAAACACGCGCGGCGCCGGGAGGAAGACCAAGCGGAGGCGCACCGGATGCGACGCCAGTAGCTCATTTCCGGATGCACGCGCCGCTTGAACGGGGCGTCAGGGTGGACAACGTCGGCCGCGTGGGACGCACGCGCCTGACATATTTCGGAAAATATATAAATAATAATGGTCAGTTACCGTTATGCCCCTGCCCTTAATTAATGGATTTTGTCTTATTAGGGGCTATAAACGTCTTTAGCCATTTATAAAATAAATAAAAACAAACCGGAGGCGGCGGACCGGACCGGACCGGTCCGTACGCGTGCAATTACGCACGCACCCCTCAGCCAACTCGTTATTTACCCCTCTGCCAGCCAACGTTTTTGTCCTATTACCAGGGCTGAAGTCGTCATTACACTGTTCATAGAAAAAAAAAAAGGCAGACGAACAGCCGCGACGCACGACCGAGAAATGGCCAGTCCACAGTGCCATTGGGTGTGGAGCTACAGTGCACCCTACCCCGAGCTGTTTTAGCTTATATCTTAATCTTAATTGAAATGTCCATAACCTATTTCATAATTTGGCTTCATTTATTTTTCATTTATTTTTTTGGTGCGCTATTATGTGATTTGTGTTTTGTCTCAACTATAAATTTAAAAATATTTTGTTAACAAAATACACACCATAGTTTTACATGGTTCTGCTATTTTTTTTAAGATGGTTAATTTTTTTAAAACATTAATTTTTCAAACTGTAACAACAAAAACTACCGCAATACAAACGCATATTTCAAATCCCTAGCTTTCATAAGTAAAATTGGTCATTTAGTTGACCCACATAAGACTACTAATCGGTAGTGATACTATTAAGACATCATCTAAGGATCTTAGAGTCTTCCCCACTTATTAGATTTGTTAATAATGGAGATTTGCTTAGTGCTTTACATGCAACTATAAGTCAACCAAAAAAACACCCATTATTTTTTAAGTTTCAATAGTAGATGTGACTATGCCTTAGTGCTCCACACACCCCTCCATTCTATTTCTTTCCGAAGAGTATCTAAATTTGTGTCCTTTTAATATATATATATATCATGAAAAGATACTACATTTATTAACATTTTAATTGAATACTCATTCTTTTTCCTTAGTTATGGTACAATAAATTATTGTGTTTCATTACAAGTTTAATTGATTATATCATGAATTTCACCTGAATTGATTTCAGTCTTCTTTCATGAAAAATGGTGTTAGGAAGTTGATGGATTACTTTATAATAAAACCCACTTTAATCTTATGATATGTGTAGAAATATGATGATAAAAAGCATATGTGTGCACTCATACACACATAAATATAAAATCAGGTCCAGGAATAGAATGAACAACGTAAATGGCACAAACCAAGCAATTACTTATTGAGATATATTTATTTTACATTTATGTTTTAATCTTTTATATTAAACAATTTTATATCCTCTCTGTATTTATCTTTTCTATTCTAGGGCACAAACCAAGCAATTACTTGTAGATAACCTTCATTCATTCCATTTTTTTTTAGAAATATATATATATATATATATATATATATATATATTAAGAAAAAAAACTTTATCCAAAAACTATTGAGTATTGTTTTTGGATGCGATAGACCCCGCTTTCTGAAAATCGTATTTTATAGTTCTAGATATGATTACATCTGCCTTAATTAAATTTATGAGAAAGAAATATTACAGGGAAGTTAATCGTACACTGGCTGTCACATTTACTTGTGTGGTGAGAAATTGGAAAGCAAAAAACACAATCTCTCACGACTGGATTCTCCTTTTGTCCTTTCTTTTGTATGACTTGTTGTTGGTTCCTCTGGTAACTAGTACGATGTATATAGGTCTTCTTCAACACCAAACTTTACTTCAGCAAATCCAGATGTTAGAGATTTTTTTTTTATTTTCTCCTCTCACAATTCTAAACCACACACACCCACACACACCCCCACACCCACACCCACACCCACACAAAGGTGATTGAGACCAAATAGCTGAAGTTTTAAGTGGAAATTGATTTTTCGAGGGCCATTTTCCACTAAATCTAACATTTAAAGAGGGAGTGCTGACATTTAAAGGCAAGCAAATGTTGGTGGATTATTGAAGGAAATTGAAGTATGTTGTCCTTAAAACGACACTCTTTTTTCTATTTATGGCCCGAAGAATCCATTCAAGGTGCTACGTCAGATTTAATTGGGGCCTGCTCGAGCAGAGGGAAATCATAGGCTCCGTCCATGTACATGGCATTGTTATGTCAGACCCACCAAGCCACTATCCTACTAGTTGCTTCGACCACTTCAACTTAATTGCCACCTATAACCCACCCACTTGAAACTACTACTTTCAGAGTTCGTGGCCGATTGAAATTGTCATTTAAGTTGTTTTTAAAATAATTTTTATTTATAATTATATATTTTTTATTTTTTAAAATTATTTTTGATATCAGCATATCAAAATAATTTAAAAATATCAAAATTTTTAATTTAAAATAATAAATAAATAAATTTTTAATTCTTTTCAAAAACACTTTTAAAACGCAGTATCAAACACGCTTTTCCAATGTGTTTGACAGTGTGATATAACGAATTATATTTAAAAAATTTCTTATCTAAAATCTTAGGGATTTAGATGAATGATTCCTTAATATTTAGAAAATGAACATGATTTTGTTTTTCTTTTTTAACGACCAAGTTAGACAAAGGAAAATTCCCAAAGACCACTATTTTAGGTTAAATACCATGGCTCGAACAACCTAGCAGACCGTCTCAACTTCTAACTGTTAACGTTGTTGTTCTTTATACAATAACTGTCTCCATTTTGCTTGGCATCACCTAACTTGGTTGGTAAGAATAGTTTAAATAGATATTTCATGGTTTGATTACCTTGCCAAGAACGGATGCCCAATTGCTTTACATATATATATAAAAGTCAATGTCTTGAGATTTATAATCCAAGCAAAGGGGAGATAGTACGTGATCAGATAACATAAAAGAAATAAAATTACTTAACCGCAAATTTGTTTTCTTTTCACTTTACCTCTATTGTTGTTATTCCATTTCACAAATCAATAGGTTATGTTAATATATACAGAAAATATGCAATTAGTTTTTAAAAAATCTGAAGCCCATTCTCCATAAAATAAGAAAAGTAAAGTCCCTGAAAAGTAAGAAGAATGTCCGTGCCCGAGTAACTCCAAATTCGGCCTGATAGAGCTCTGATCAATAATGGCACCACCCCGGCCTGTCCCTCCTCTAGGTTTCAGAGATGTGAGATGAAAATCAAGAAATAAAATAAAAATTTACAGCATCCATGGCTCCTGGGAGCTCGAAAGAGGTTACGCTACATTTAAAATATTATCATCCTGACAAGCAGAAGCATATACTGGCCTCATATTCAAGAAAATTAAGCAAACAACATGAAATCGGAAATCCCCCCCGTTTTTTAATTTAAATTATCAAAATTAATCACCACCCTTAATTACTTTTCAGATCAAGAACATCCCCCAATGCCCAAATCAAAACCTTGCCACCAAACTTAATAGATGCTGACTACAAGGCTACCCATGCCAAGGTCCTTGTTACAGGTCATTATAGTTTGCTATTTCCATGACAGGAGAACCACTTTACTTTTTAGTCTGTGTCACCTTGTAACTGGAAGATCTTTCTGATTCAAACAGGAACAACAATGTTTCTTCACTTTGTCTCTTTCCTTGTATCCCTACGTTGCTGTATTTGCTACAGAAACACTACTCATTGCCAAGTACGTGGCTGTCAAACTGCGAGTCCTCCTCTTAGGTTCCATCTTTTCTTGCTAACTATATATCTGCCATGGTTTTATCGATGCTGCAACTAAACTTTCTGCTCTTTTAATATATATATATATATATAGACACACACACACATACATACGCGTTTGACTTTGGGTGTTTTTTCTTCTTCTTTTCTTGAAACATTTACAGATATGTATACCAGGCCTGAAGCTGTGCTGGGATATGGGGTAGAGAGAGAGAGAGAGAGAGATTGTTTAGTGGAGAAATCTGTTCTCACAGGGTAATTAGGCCCCTCAAAAACAGATACATTATTTTTTATTTTCTTGCAAGTGTTGCCCCCAAATGAGAAAACAGAGTAGACTATGGAGGACCTAAGTCAGGTGGGGCTTTGGCAAATTAAAAACAGGGCAGGAAGTTATGGGTTTGATACAGGTCGAAGCACCCTCTTGAAACGAGACAAAATAAAGTGCCCAGCTGACACGAGCGTAGAGCATCCAAACAAAAAAAAAACATCGGGAAGAGCTTTCATGGCAGCTATAAAAAGGACAGAACTCCAAGAAATTGGACCATCACCTAATTTTCTCATTCAGCAAACCCTTACGCTGCAAATCCCCTTCTTCTCAAGCCCTTCCCTGCAAAAATAAAGTCCACGCAAAGCATATAAAGAGTGAGGGGAAGATAGCTAGCTACAAGATTCCAACATCTGGGCTCACCGGTTTTTCCATTGAGAGCGGTCTTGCCTTTTCTTTCATCATCAGCACACTTTTCTCTCTCTTTTATCTTAAATTGCAGCTAAGTACCAACTCTCCCCCTCGATCCCTGCCTCTTAAACTCCACACAATCACATACATACATACATATATATAGATATAGATAGATGGATATCCTGCCCTGCCCTGCCCTGCCACAGAATTTGTAATGCAATGGCAATAGATTGCATCAAAACCATGCCGTCGATAGCCGCCCGTCATCACCATCCAAAAGAACAAGATCAATGCAAAGATGATAACAAGCCTTTCGTTTTTGATGCACAAGTTCTTAGACACCAATCGAACATACCCCAGCAGTTCATTTGGCCTGACCATGAAAAGCCTAATACTAATGCACCCGAGCTCCAAGTCCCACTTGTGGACTTGCGTGATTTCCTCTCTGGTAACCCTGCTGCTGCAATGGAAGCTTCCAGACTTGTTGGTGAAGCATGTCAAAAACACGGTTTCTTTCTAGTTGTTAATCATGGAGTTGATAAAACACTCATTGCTCAAGCTCATAATTACATGGACAGCTTCTTCGAATTGCCACTTTCTGAGAAACAAAAGGCCCAGAGAAAAATTGGCGAGTCTTGCGGATATGCTAGTAGCTTTACTGGCAGGTTCTCCTCTAAACTTCCATGGAAAGAAACACTTTCTTTTAGCTACACAGCCGAGAAGAATTCATCAAAACACATCGAGGAATATTTTCACAACAGAATGGGGGAAGATTTCGCTGAATTCGGGTATGTTACAACTCCCCCCTCCCCCCCATAAAATTTGGTTTTGTTCAATGTTGTTTATTGAGATGGCTTAATGTTCTTAATTTGACACTAATTTCCCCCCCTTTTGTTTTCATCAGGAGGGTGTATCAGGACTACTGTGAGGCCATGAACGCTTTGTCACTAAGGATCATGGAGCTATTAGGAATGAGCCTTGGTGTGAGCAGAGAACATTTCAGGGATTTTTTTAATGAGAATGATTCGATAATGAGGCTTAACTACTACCCTCCATGCCAAAAACCTGACCTTACTTTAGGAACCGGTCCTCATTGCGATCCAACTTCTTTAACTATCCTTCATCAGGACCAAGTGGGTGGTCTCCAAGTGTTTGTAGACAACGAGTGGCGTTCGATTAGGCCCAGTTTTGACGCTTTTGTTGTTAACATTGGCGACACCTTCATGGTAAGATATTAATTTTATGTCTCTGTTCATCAGGATAAACAAATAGAATTGTCCTACTCGTACGTGGATAATAATTGACAATTTCTTTAAACTATCGCCAGATTAGCATCAATGATTACAGAAAATAGTAATATTTAGTGTGTGTTTTTTTCCCTCTCTCTCAGGCTCTATCGAACGGCATATACAAGAGCTGTTTGCACCGAGCAGTGGTGAACAGCCAAACACCGAGAAAATCTCTCGCTTTCTTTCTGTGTCCGAAGAACGACAAGATGGTAACTCCACCACATGAGTTAGTGGACACAAGCAATCCGAGAATATACCCAGATTTCACATGGCCGATGTTGCTTGAATTCACACAAAAGCATTACCGAGCTGACATGAAGACACTCGAGGTGTTCACAAACTGGGTTCAGCAACGAAATACTAGCTGAGCAAGTGGGTCAGGTGATGTGTCGCATAAATAGACTCGGGCAAAGTTATTGGTCTTTTTATCAGGAAAAAAAAAAGAAATTGATGTTGATGGGAGAGGAGAGGAGAGGGGAGAAAAAAATATGGTAGAAAGAGATGGGAGTTTTGTCAAGATTTGGAGATCATCAGTACATGAAGAGATCGTAAGAGTAATTAGAGACCAATTTTTATTTTTGTCCATAGACCTGGTAATTCCTAGCTAACTTATTTATTGGTCATCAAAAAAAAGTACAACCATAGACCAATAAAGAGTTGGATTAGCTCTTCTTTTTTCGTATTTTCCTTTATAATATAGAAAAATTATCAGTAGTGCCATGACATACCTCCCTCCATTATAAATTGCATTAATTATCAAAATAATCCATCATTAGCGAACAAAAATAAAAAAAACGATCCCTCTAGGGCTAGCTTGTTGAATTCATCTTCACACAGCATGACTAAAACACTTGTTTATATATAAGTATATAGAATTGGGATCCATCACATCAGCAATTTAAAATTATTTTAATTTAATGAACTGGGTTCACGTTAAAAAAAAATCATATTTACAATTTTTGTCCATAATCTTCAAAGAATCAAGATAAAAGAATGAGCAAAATTACCTTATCTGTAAGAACGTAAAGGTCTTTTTCATGGGGCTTGTGGATGCAGAGACTGGGCAAATGGGACAAATTGACGAGTTCCAATGCCAAAAAATTAAGACCACGAAGAAATCCAGGTGTGCTTGCTGTATATAGCTTCTCTAATGTCAATTCTCAACTGGATCCCGAAGGTATCATGCAATTCTCAACTGGATCCTCCATATGAAGAGGAAACAATGAAAATCTTAACATTTCATGGCATAAATATGGAGAAATCTATATGAAAATCAAAATCAACAATAAATTACGAGTGTCTAGAGGACATAATTGAGAAATATCTGTATTTTTTTGGATTCAAATGAAGAAATGTTTAGTTTGGAGACCTGTATTAGAAATGCTGGATAGTTTGCGAACAAGTTTGAGATGTTTTATTTTAGTTCAATTCTTAATTTTCTCGAGTGTTTTTAGTATATAATAATTATGGAAATGACCTTAAACTACCCTTCATGGGCTAAATAATTATAGCATTAAATAATTCATCAAATTCTCACACAAAAAAAAGGAAATTGTATTTATTAAATGCCCTTAAATACTACGTCATGACAACCATCAACTAAAAGCCATTCTCGGCCCTACGTGATGCTACTAGGGTTTACGATAAATCCAAAACTCCACTTATTTATTTAATATCAAGCCATGTAAATCCAGTTCAAGAAATGGCCCACCAGCTGAATGATTCAGAGGAATAGGATGCTAGAATCCATAGAGGACTGACGGAGCAATTTCTTTCTGTAATGTATTAATTCTGAGGCTGTGCCAATACACACACACACACACACACACACACACACACATACATACACATACTATTATTGTCATCTTTCGTGTCTGGAAATTTGGAAGGTTTTGCATTATGAAATTGAAAGGGAATACCTGCAAACATTTGTCGTGGTTTCTGTCTTTAAATGCTGCAACATTCTTTCTGGCTAATAATTTAAGATACTATGTGTGTGTGAGAGAAATTTCTTATGTAATTATGAGCTCATCATTTACTCCCTCCATTATTCAATCATGGATAATTTTGTTAATTATTAGGGTTATTTTTGAACTGAGGTCAGAATTACATAACCTAACAGGGATATTTTAGGACAGGGCAGGGCAGGAAAATGGAGATATGTTGAGAGTTAAATTAAGAAGATGAAGTTTGAATTTCATCTAGTCATAGTTTCTATCTTTCTTTTTGTTTTTCTCTTCGCTGGAAAGGCTTCAGATGTGAGGAAATTAGGATGGAATTGATGTTGTATTTTTTATTATTTTTTTATGATAAGAGTGACAAATATATAAAAATAAAACTTTATCTTGTTAAATATATATTTAGGATATTTTTAAAGTGATTTTAATTTTCAAAACAGCATCTCTTTTTAATATTTATATTTTTTTCTAACACAAAATAATAATTAAGCCTTTTTATAAAAAAAAAAATGAGATTTATATAAAAATATATCGGTGGATTCTATCAACTAGAGACATTTTTTAGAGATACTCTACATTTCAAACATATTTTTGAAAAAGATTTTGAAGATTTTTTATTTTTTTACTTTTTAATTAATTTTTTATTATTTTTATAGATTATTTTCATGTTCTGATGTCAAAAATAATTTTTAATAAATAAAAAATATTATTTGAAACTTTCAAAAATAAATTCAAATACATACACTTAAAGAATTTGTGATTGAAATATTGAGAAGGTGTTGCTACAAGCACACCGAATCTGTTAGACATAAAATAACAAAACGGTCCTCGATCGGAGTTCCCACAGTACTATTATTACATCGTTAAAAGGACAATCTTATCATTTTATTTATAATTCTATTTATGCATAGATTTTGTGGTCTGTCAATAGCACAATCCTAGTTAAGAAAAGGCAGGCATGAGAGGTTCAAAGTCAAGCTGAGAAAATCGGTCAAAACATGTCTTTTTGCATATATAGTTAGACAATAATCACTTGCATTTCTTTTTTTATCATTTAGACTATATTCTTAAAATGGTAAATAACGGATTTTTGTATGGTTAGACTATATTTTTAAAATTTCTGCAACAGAAAAATTAATATTTTTGTATATTCTATTGCCTCGCTTGAACATATTTTCCCTTTTTAAAATGATTATTTGATGAGAAATAATATTTGAATATTCATGAAATAAAAACATGTTATCCTTTTTTTTTTAAATTCCAATACGTACTATCATTTTTATAAACATGTATTCTCACCATTGGCCCACACTTTTTTCAAGAAAAGTGATGTAATGACAAAAAAAAAACTCATATTTTATACCACAAATCTCGAATTCGAATCAAAATATTGAAACAATCAAGCTTTAGAATTTTACTTAATTTGAATTTGTTTACCTTCGGTTCTTGCTACCATGATTCTTGAATTCCCAGCAAGCAAACAAAATAGATAGTTTAATATAAAAACCCTCGATTATATTTTATATTTTTATCTTGGACTGGGGTGCACCTGCACAGCCGCCACAGGTAAGGACAACGACAGTCCCATTCCCGTACTCCCTTCCAAAAGGCCCGCGTCACGTGGAAACACTTGTAGTTTGTCTTGGTGTTATAATCGAATCCATCTCATTTATTTCTTACAAAATTATTATTATTCTCTTTTTTTCCCCTTTTCCCAGCAAATTATATTCTCCTCTCATTAAACGACATTTCTTAGGATTTCTTCATGGATACTCCCACCTTGTATACCCCTTCTTGTTGATCTGTACTATTCTGGTGTCTAGCTAGCTATCATCTTTATAATTCATGTTCTCGTCCTGTTGCCAGCCATTGATTACTTTGTCCACACCTTTCGCCTTATCTCCACTTTTTTAACTTGGTGTTTGATGCTGTGTTGTGTCTGGAAAGTGTTTTTTTTACATTATTTTTAGTTTTTATTTTAAATTATTATTATTATTTTTATATTGTTAGATTATTTTGATGTGGTGATAATAATTTTTTAAAAAATTATTTTAATGTGTTTCTAAATAAAAATTATTTTTAAAATCAACATCAACCACACTTTCAAACATGCACTTAAGCAGTATCGTGACTTAATTAATCACTCATCTTATGATTGACCAACCTGTTTATCAAGAGATCAATGCTAAATAAAAGTTCATAACCATAATACATTAAGAGATAGAATAATCCCGAAAGTAATTGTTGTATATATGATTTTGATGATTCTTAATTTTGCCAGTTCAACCTTTCATTGTTGCTGTTAGAATCATCGTATGATAGTCCATTTTCTTTTTTTGTAATAATTATATGGCGATAGATTGCCAAAGACATGACCCATAATCTTTCAAGACCTTGCCTCTTTTTTTCAATTTTTTTTTTGTGACATACCCTTATGCTACAATAAAATATAGAGGATTTTAGAACCAATTTATTGGTTTGAGCTACTTGCATTTAAATGGTAAAACGATTTAGATGCTAGCTGGAGTTAATCAAAATTGAAAGGCGATCTCATTCCCTCGTTCTGATTTTTAAATAAAGGCTATCTGGTATTTAAATATGTGAATTAATTTTTAAAGTAAAACTTTTTTAATCAAGAACGAATAAATCTACGAAAAAACAAATTTAAAATGAGCACAACAGCCCAGAAATAAAGACAGGAAACTTTATCCATACATAGAAACAGCATGATTGAATGCATCCAGAGCCATTATATTAGCTAATTAATATCCAATTCACGTAGAGTCATTAGCAACATAGGATTTACCGAAAAAGAGTAGGGCACACGATTCAACTAGCTAGAAAGAGATGATCAAATTTGATCCCTTGATTTCAATTGGAGCTGAATTTTGTCCCCACCTACACATGTTTCCTCAATAACTAATCAAAACCCTAATAAACTCTACCATGATTCCATAGATTCAATAGATTTACTTGTCACTAGTAGGGACCAATATACATTTGTGCACATGAGGAGTCTCTATCCAATGCTTCCATGCAAAACCCTGCTCTTTTTTTTTTTTTAATTTATTTGAATTTGGTGAGGACAAAATTCCATTGTTCGCATTATAAATCGTGTCGTTGTCAGGCTGAACAAGAAGCAAGCGATGAGAAAGATAACACTTACAACGATGCTCACTCGGAAACAAATTGCAAAAACAACAAAGCTACAGTTCGACCGGTTTCCCCACAAATTATTTGATAGAAAAAAACAATAATTAATCACACCCTTTTAATTTAGCCAATCGATGCTTAAAAGTTTTTATCTTTATGATATCTCTATCAATCACGACACCTCTATATACCTAGGGCTACACCCCCATTTAGTTTTTCGTGCTTGCTGCCTGGTCATAATTAAGAAAATAAATATTTCTAGGTTAAGTTGATATCAAAATAACAGTGAAGAATGAAGGTTAATCTAGTGATAACAGTCAATAGCCAGCATTACTTGCAAGATTAGCTCACCTTTTGGCTAATTAATTTAGAGCCATTAGGAGTAGATGATGACAAACAGCATGATCAGATTGAGTTGGGATACCTCGTTTCAGATCTTTTGAAATAGTAGTTGAATGATACTTTACTTAAGATCCTTTTCCATAATTACGTGCCAGGATGTCGAACACAAAAAATAAAAATTATGATTAATCATTCACGCACCCAGAATCTTATTTCTTCTCTTTTCTTGTCGTTTCTTTTGGATTTTTAGTTTGATAATGAAATGTGTGGAGATCTTGTTGAGGGTAAACGACGAAATGAACCTATGTATTCATGCACTCCTCGTATCTCTTATCCTCTCGTGAAGCTAGAACCACTCTGTTCTTGAAGAAATTGATGTAATTACAAATAACCATTCATTCCAATATGTTATTTCTGCCCCTAATCATATTTAATATTTTTTGTTTTGGTAAATTTAGAGGATGGTTTAGAATTATAATCAAGGAAAAGTGAATGAAAAAGTATGATTATTATCATATTTGAAGTAGTAGATTAGATTTAAAAATGGGACTATAGGATAATTGTTTTTATATTTAGACAAAATAAGTTATTAGAATTTGACACACAATTAGTTGAACTTTACAAATTAAATGAAAATATTTTTATATTTTCCATTGAATTCATCTCACTAAATTTGCTTTCCTTCCTGCGTGAGGATAAGATGACACGTATAGAGTTGGCTTGATTGTATTTATGAAAATGACATCTATTAGAGTAATTTTTTTATTTATTTGAATACATATTCTTAAAATTAACCAGCAGCCCAACTAGGAAGGAAAACTACTAGATAAACAACTAGCTCTAATCAAAAGAGTAGTTTTGTGCTTGATCTATTTTTATGGTCTAATTAACTAACGGATAACAAATAATTATTTAATTTATAATTTTAAGGTGTCAAATAAAATTTATTGATATGTATATTAACTATTACACCTTTTTTTTTAATAAATTAATTCAACTAAAAAGATTAAATAGTTAGATAGAATTACTTTTAAGTTGGGCTAAGCAAAAAAATCAAAAACTAATTGTATATCAAGAATGACACTAATTTGTATTTCTTTTTCTTGAAAGTTTGTTTTTTTGTGATAGAAATATGAGTCCCACACGGCCGGTTAACATGTATAGTTTGTCGATTTGTTTTTTGTTTTTTTTTTGTTTTTTGACAATGATATCATCCACATAATCTATCTATCTATTTATCTATTTCACTGTTCAAAATATTCTCCAAAGAGATTCGATGCATCAACAGAAGACTCGTGGTAAATTATTCATATAATAATCTTGTTGTCTTCCTTTTGATTTCACTCTCGAGTATTTGCAAGTTCAAATAATTACAAAAGGAAATTGTAACAAATTAAAGGGTAAATAGCTTAATTGCTCTTATTAAGTTTGTATTTGGTAATATGATGCAAAATGTTTTTTGTTTAGAAAAAAATATTAAATTATTATTTTTAATTCCTTATATCAAGATTATAAAAAAAACACTAAAAAAAGTCAATTTAGTATTTTTTTTTCAAGTCAAACATATTTTTAAAACGTAATTGAATGTAGTTTCAAACAAAAAAACAAATGACACCAAACAAGTCTCCTACACATTTCTAGATTTCTAATTATATATCTTGTATTCTTGTATCATATTCAACTCCCCAACATATCTTTCAATCAATTTTTTAATTCTAAATTGATAAAAATTATTTCTTTTTTTCAAAATTATCTTTGGGCTATATAGATAGTATGAAATGGGACAGAATGCTTTTGCTAAAAATTCTATCTTGCAGTCAAAACTTTTTTTGAATCATTCATGGTCTCTCAAACAAGCTTCAACTAACATAATTGTAAGAGTTCTTTAAATACCAAATTCAAGAAAAATAGATTTTATATATCTTTGCACATATTTTTCGATTTGATAACAAGTTTATTAAATCCATTAGAACTCGAACTATATTTCAAGAACTCCAAAAAAACAATTTATGTATTTTAACACCAAAGATTATAAATTTATATGTAATATGTATTCATAGTATTAAAAGAAACAAATACATTAATATATTTGGATCCTAGAATTGCTAGGCTTATCCATAAAGTCATGATCCATTCTACTAAGATGAATTAAATTTTAACCATTAAAAAATTAATTGTTAGAAAAAAACAAAATAGTGCATTGTTGTTCATACAAATACACAATATTATTTACTTTATGCTAGATGTACTACAAGTGTTATTGTACTCTCTCTATATACAATGAGTTCTCTTATTTAGAATAAAAAAAAACAAGATTTCACGTCATAAAATAAAATAAAAATGGAGGATAAATTCAAAAAAAGTTTTTTAATAAAGAACAAGATTTTTTCTACCCTCACTTGAGGATCTTGATTTAGAAGAACAATCATGGCGTTATAATTATAATACACACACACACCTTGTTAGTTTAGTTTTTCTTTTTTAAATTCCCTTTCTTCTTCTTCTTCTTATTATGTTATTTTTTAAATTTCCTTTATTAAAATATCATTTGAATGTATTTCGGTACAAAAAATACTTTAAAAAACTATCACAACAGTTCTCCGAAACAGGCCGTATTAAAAAATCTTTAAAAGAGTGCATGCAAGAGCTAGTGAAGGCCCATCTTACAAGATATATTTGTGCCCTCTTTATTAGCTTTCACTGGGCCACAAAGCTGGGCTAGAAGTCTCGAATGAGCCTGGGTGCCAGAAATAGCAATGAAAAACTTGATTGGGCCTCATGGAGTTATATTCACTTTTCGGCATCTACATTAAGGAATCAATAGAAATTTTGTTTTATATTTTTTTCGTCCACAGGGAATTGAAATAGAAAAAATTAAAAAAAATTGTTTTTTAATATTTTAATCAACGGATATTAAGCCAAATTACACTCATATTAGCCTTAGTCTATAAATTGTCTTAACTAATTTAGTAGGTAAAAATGACCATGTAATTTAGTATGGAACATTGTTTAGACAAAAAGGTAAGGAAAGGAAGCCCTCCTTAACTACCTCATGAATATTGGTTTAAAAACCCTAGACGTGAGATAAGATATCCTAGAAATAATATTTATAAGTTAATCATCAAATATTAATAAGGCTTTGAACAGATATATCAACTTAATTAATTGCTACAAGAGCATAATTGTTCTATATATACAAAACCTGAATTAAGGTTGTATAACTTAGATGCTGTGTGGAGCAGCGGTTCAATCTATAGTTACGTTGAACCACAGTCCCAAACATAAACATTGTTAATTATGACTTTGGTTTTTAACCGTACATCCCACCATAAAAACTAAATTCATGTCGTAGTTTCAAAACAGCAGGGTGCTGCTTTTGCAATTACAACGTAATTAACCACACACAAACACCCACACATACTCCCCTGCATCATCTCTTCTGCTGGCGCCACGTGATATCTGTCTCCACACACAAACACCCACAAATACTCCCCTGCATCATCTTCTCCCTCTTAAATCTTCACCTTAAACTTGACAAGTTCTTAAGCCTCACCCAACTTCCACCGCAAATTCCATCTCCGCCTTCGCACTCATTGCCTTCAATCGTTTCACCGCTATCTGCACGACTAAATTGCAGCGTATAATTAGGGATCCAAGAGAATATATTATATAATTCATCAAAGAAAATTGCCTCGGTGCCAGTACTTGTCCGACCCCTGTAAACGCTTCCGAATCCGCCTTCTCCAATCTTATTATCACTATCAAAGTTGTTTGTGGGATTAAGAATCTGCTTGAGAGTGTAGATTTCCCATGGATAATGGATATTCCCTGCTAGCTATTATGATGTGCAGTATGAAAAAAGAGGAAAAATTAGTTCAAACCATTTAATCTGTACAGCCTTAAACTGTGAAAGTAGATGAAAAAACGTGCCTGGTCTTCGGTTCTTCTTCTCGGGGGACGCAGCCAAGAAGATGTATAAGCAGACAAGAAGTCTAGTTGTGAAGACAAAAATGCAACCTTGTATTCGAGTGCTTGTTAGCTTCCATAAAGTATAAACTTCCATTGTTGGGAATGTAGAGTTACTGATTTGTTCACTCAAGAATTAATCAATCTGTTTAAATTATGTAAAATACAGTTAGTCAATTGGAATACCCTAATCCTCCAAAGGAATTGAAAATATAATTTGTTTGAATAAAAGGGTTGCAAAATTATTAATTAAGAAGGCCATACATCAATTAGCATTTGTAACCATAAAAGGGGGAATGGGCCTGAAATGATTGCGATCACTATATCTCAATGCGGCCCATGAGTAATGATTTGTAGGCTTTGCATGTTAATCATTAGAGGTCTAAGCCCATCCTATGCATGCTTCCAAGAGCGGCCCATATCATTGCCATTGAAAACGACAACGTTCTCTAGAGCTACGCTTATTTTTTATTCCTGGAAATATTCTGTTGCTTGCTAGCCCTTTCTTGTCTCCTTTGAGAAATCCTTCTTTAGAAAATTATTGATTTTTCTAAATCTGTTTGATCTCATGGTTTCTTAGAAGCAATTTAGAAAGATTGGGAAATAGAATATTTTATTTGATTTATTTTAATAATCTATTCCTAATTGAACTTCAAACATATATTATTGGAATCAAATTAATCTAATTTGATTAGGTTTGAAGGCCTTCTCCTTACTGCAAGCGTTGTTATTACTTTGGAATATAAATTTAATAAAATATACAAACCTGTCTCTTTGGAATCGAATAATGACAAAAATGTGGGCATATTTGTACTTATCACTACTTCCGAATATAATCCCATGAAAGCAAGTGGGGATACGGATTGAATTTTCAATAATTTAGGGTGTATTTGTTTATTATATATATATATATATATATATATATATTATTAAAACAACATTAAAAGGATGATAACTGTGAAAAACTTACAATGAATGGATAAATAAGGAATTGATTCAATTTCACAGAAAATGAACGAAATTCATCAATGTGGTGAATAATATGATCCTCTCTTGTTGAGACTACCTTGAAGCATTAACCAAAGGCAAACATCCACTTTAGGAGGCATCCAATGCTTCCAAAGCGAGTAAGAAAAAAGAGGCCAAGTTACTGTATAAGCACCACTATCCTCCACCCTCTAAAATTTAACATTTGATCCACCTATAGCAATGTGATTATATCTACATAACCATTCATCACAGTGTGATCGTCTCAGCATGAAATTAGATTGTCTCATCATGTATTTTCTAGAGTTTATGTGAATGGAACCAATTTGAAAGATGTTCAACACTACTGGTCGATCATAAATGGCTAAATGCTCAGTTGTAATGTTATAGAGTTTGTATATTCGATTCTTTTCAAGTCCACCGGACATGCCTGTCTCTAACTAAACACCCATATCAAAATTTGGATGGGTCAAAAGTTCATCCTCATATTTCTCCTTCAACTGGTATTATATGTTTCCTAGAAATAAAAAAAAATAAGAAAAGATTCAATGAAATAATAAATTGAAGAATGTTGTAATCCAATTTTGGGTCATGCCCCAAAGCTTAAAAAAAAAAAATATATATATATATATAATAAATAAATAAATAAATAAATGGGGGGTGGTATCGGGAAGAAAATCAAGTTAAAATTTTGGACGTCTTTGAAAGTTCGATTGTACCATTTTTGTGCCCAAAAATAAAAAAAACGCGGATCCAAAGCTAAAATAATTTATTATAAGATAAATTTGCGCATAAACTAAGTCATTAAAATATAATTATATTTTTATGGACCAATTTGATATAGTCGTTGGTTTGATATAAAAGCATAATTATATTCAGGAATTAATTTAGGTCCAATTGGAGAGTTTAATTAAGTTTGACGACTTAATTATACTTTAAATTGATCAAATTAATTTCTATTAAAGGCTTAGTCAATACGAAATCAAGTTCTTAAAATTAATTCGGGCTCAATTGGTGATATTTGAATTTTCGGTGATCAATTTGAATTTTTTTCAAGCCAATTAAGCGAAATCGGGGACCTAATTGAACAAATTAAGAGTTTTATGGTCGAGTGGGGAACTATATTGCACAGATAAAAATCAAGGACCAAAGTAAAAAGGTGCGCAAAATTTAAAGTTAACTTTGAATTTTTCACAAGGACATAATTGCACAAGATCATAAATTTAAGTTCAATTAAGTGTGCAATTAGAGGAGTAACAAATGGAGGGACCAAACTGTATTTTATACCCAAAAAACAACAAAACTTGAGCCACCCAAAACCCCCATTTTTTCAGACATAGCATGCAGACATAGCATTGAGCCACCCGAAACCTCCATTTTTCAAAAATAGCATTGAGCCACCTGAAACCCCCGTTTTGTAAACCTCTCGTGGCTATATAAAGGAAGCCCGTAGGAAACGAAGAAGAAGAAAAAAGAACCAGAGAAACCAGGGGAACTTCACGTAAAACCTCATTTTTTTCGTTCTTTTTCTTCACGACTCTGCCTTCATTTTTCTGGCTCGGTTCTGTTTCTCCCTCTTCTAAAAACCAAGAAAAGCAAGGGGAAGGAAAATACGTAACAAAACGACGTGAAAAAACTGAGGGAAAGGAGAGGATTGCACGTAAAATCTTTAAATTTTATTGGCTTCCATCCTTTCGTCTTCCTTCTCTCTTTCATTCCTCTGTTCGCTTCGTTCTTCCTCTCTCTCTCTCTAAAAAAAACCGAAGCTTCTTTCTCCCTCTCTACATTTCGGGTCAGTTTAAACCATCACCTCAGGCCACCTAAAACCACCACCTTTCACCACTATTAGCTTCCCACGACCCCCAGAAGCTCAGCCCTCGTCTCCGGCGAACCAGCAGCAGCAGCAGTCCCGTTGCAGCAACAGCCACGCCACCTTCCAGCCCTTTTTCCGGCGAGCTCATACCACCATTCTCTATACCATCACGACCAAAAGAACCACCTCGACGTCCTCTACACTAAGGTATTAACAGAATTCCCATTCGTTGTACTTGAAAAATCCTCATTTCTACTGTTTATCTTCTTCTTCGTTGCGAAAATTCCGGTTACTGTAGCTAACCGGGTCGGGCCGGGCTTTGTGCCCGGACCGGACCCGCGAGATCGTCTGGTCCGAGGGCCCAGACCCCGAGACCGTCTGGGCCACGACCCAGACCTGCTAATAAAGGTCAGTTGGCGACTCAGATTAGTAAAGGGTGAATGGCGATCCACTCACCCAAAATAATAATATAATAATAATATAATAAAATAATAATAATAAAATATATATATATATATATATATATATAAATAAATAAAAAATATTTTTGTTTTTTATACAAAAAATCTAAAAAAATGTGTTATTTTTTTGCATAAGGCCAATACACTAGCATATTTTAAAAGTTGTTATTCTTTTGAAAATGTATATATTATCTTGGTTTTTGAAGAGAAAAATGAGTTTTAGCATGGATTTTGCAAAGGAAAAAATCATTTCTTGCATTTTTGAGATTTTACAACATGTTTGTAAAATCCAAAGGGTATTGGCCAATATTCAAAAAATATATAAAAACTTTTCGGTGATTCATATTATTCATGGTTCGGAGTTTGGATAAACAAATTCTATTCAAAATATTCGGTTGGAATAATATGCTATTATTCATGGTTCGGTGTTTGGATAAATAAATTCTATCCAAAATATTCGGCGGGAATAATATGCTATTATTCACTATCGGTGTTTGGGTGGATAAATCCTAAAGGATTGCTATCCAAAATATTCGGCGGGAATAATATGCTATTATTCATGGTTCGGTGTTTGGATAAATTCTATCCAAAATATTCGGCGGGAATAATATGCTCTTATTCACTATCGGTGTTTGGATAGATAAATCCCGGTTGATATCCAAAATATTCGGCAGGAATAGTATATCATCAACATGTAAATATATTTTTCAATATCTTAGCAATCATAAGACAAACAAAAACACCAAGCAGCTTACCTTAGGTAGGGCGTACTAGGGGTGCTAAAACCTTCCTTTACGCAACCAGTCCTTTACCCTAGAATCTCTGAAAGACCAGTCCTAGGTTTCCTAGTAACCATAATACTAGGTGGCGACTCCCTTTTTAAGAAAATAAATAACCCCCTTACATTTAATCTCCCCGCTCATGGGGACAAGTTGCCACGACGCCGCTCTCACCATTTTTAGGGTGCGACAAAGAATACCAACATACCATAAATTGATGAGCACGACTATCTTGTAAAAAATAAAGTTGTCGATCAACTTGCTACAAGTAACAGTAACAAAGCTTCAACTCCTAAAATAAATCCATCATAAATAACTAAAGTTGTCATTTATACATCAACTATAAGTCTGAATCCCTTTCTTCTTCTATAACTCAAACCACCCATCAAAAGCAATAACAAAACTCATTTAATCTTCATAAATACCCTTAATATAATAGGAACCAAAATAATATATTTGGACGAAGCAAAGTAAAAAAGTGTGACATCAAAACCAAGCAAGAAACTCTATTAACTCTTTGTTTGGCAAGATTGTTAACCATATGATTTGTTGATCTTCAAATATTACAATAAGGTAGAAAAAAACACAAAATAATATCATATTGAGAGACAACCCAAAATAATATATTAAAACATGAATGAATAAGTCAAAATATTTCCAAGGTCTTATAGGATGCTTATTCATCCAATTAACAAAAAAAAGGCAAAATCAGACTAAATATGAAATTCCTTCTGAAAATCAATTCCTTTTATAATTTAATTATAACAAGCGGTTCAACCTCACTTGAATTTTTTATTCCTATAAAGGCTGAAAAATAAATTTGATCCATGAAGAGGATAATTCAAAGGCTTTAATTACTCTATATGATTGTAATAATGAACCCAATTCTTCTTCGATATATGAGACCTTATAGAGAGTTAACAAACTTTGAGACAATCCTTCGTGAGAGATGCAATTATGTTCAATATACTCATATTTATAATTGCATAGTAAGATCAACCACTAGATGTTACATGATGCTTATTATAATTTGACATAATTAAAGACACAAATTAGCAAGTTTTAAACTTATATATTAGAGAAATAACTAAGTAAATCAATACTAGCTAAAAAAAACCTTAGTAAAACACTTTACATCTCTCCTTAGAGGTATACAAAAACTAATAAAGGTATATAAAAATGAGAGTTTTTCAACCTTGCTTATAAATTCTCATCTTGTTTGGGTTCGATGACTTACTCTTATATTTTAAGTGAAGGCAATTATAAAGCATATGCTCTTACAAAACAAGGGGTTAATATACAAAGTGAGATTGTAGCATGAATATGATATTCTTTTATCCACATCCCTGATGAATGACTAATGAGGCTAAGTTACAAGTATTTTTTACTAGCTTGGAATTGGATTTTTCCCTTTATGAGAGTTAATGTTCTTCTAAGATTCTTTAATGGTGTTGGGGTTTTAATGTTATATGTTTTAAGATAGTATTATATTGTTAGATCTAGACTAGGGTTTTCCTTTCATCTTTTAAGAGACTTCGGCTATGTGTTAATTTATGGTCTTGTATCTTATTTGGCAATATTTTCTACATCTCACTCCCTTGCTTATGTTATTTCTAACTCATTAGGTTATTTGTGCTAGAGAATAATATAAATCATATTCTGCGACCTCACCTAATAGCTTAAGTTTATAGGTGAGATGATTTTTTAACATGGTATCAGAGTCATGTTAACTGTATTCAATCTCACCTCCATTCTATTGATAGAACTCAAGTTTATAAGTGAGATGTAAGTTTCAAGTTCAACATGGCTTTCTTAACATGGTACTAGAGCTTTGTTGACTTAGTTGTTACGAATTCGAATCTCACCACCTCTATTCTATTGGATAAAAAACAAGCACAGAGTAATGTAGGTCTGTGTAAGTTTCAAGTCCAAAGAGTTTTCACTTGAGGGGGGTGTTAGAAAATAATATAAATCATATTATGTGACCTCACCTAACAATTTGAGCTTTTAGGTAAGATGATTGATTAACAATTTGCTTGACCATTTGGCTAAAAAATATTTCTTATATAAAAAGGATAATCATATAGAAGATGCCATGAATTGTTGGTGATTCGGTAGTTTTGGCTTTGATATCTCATATAATCCAAAATGTTTTAGTGTGTTGTGTTTGATTCTTGCTAGGCCATCATAAAAAAATTAGGGATTAGGATCCTATTACGTAGGGACAAGAATTTCAATCTCATTAAAATTCAGGAAAGGATAATTTGTTAGATGTCCATTGGAGTTCTTTATTTGGGTTGCAAGGTACCCTATGCCAAATTAGGGTTCAAGTGATAATGCATCGGGAGTACTTTTTTTAGCAATGTGGTGAAATTCTCTATGGTTTTCTGGTGTTGATATGGCTATGTTTGAAGTTCGGATAGTTCTCAAAATCTCAACCTTGTTTCTTTGTAATGATAATCGAGCGAATTTAATAGGAAAGAAAGCCATTAAGCTAAAAGTTAGAAGAGTGCAAATTGGAAGTACTAAAAGATGAAAATAAAATACGAAAAGAATAAAGAGTAGAGCATAGGAAAATAGTAATTTCTTTCAGGGGTTTCTTTTGTTCCTTTGAGCATAGTTCATATAGGCTTCAATGCCTGTTGCACTACGAAATAGATTACATCCCGAGTAAGTGAAGTTTTGATCACAGGCTTTAAACCAAGAGGACACACGATAACAAGAAGAAGAAAAACCCTCCATCCCAATCAACCATGCTTGTCAAAACATAATGGATCGTGCTCCTAATAAAATCTTAACCACTGAAAACTGTTTTCATCTTCCATTCAATTAACTTCTCCTATTTTAATAGCTATTAATTATCAATGTATGAGATCAAAACTTTATAATGGATTGAAACATTCAAAAATGTAGATTTTATAGCATGATCAGTCGTGTTTCAGGAACGTGAGAAGATCCAAATCAGAAGTTACACATCTCAAGAAAAAAACTTGTGGCCTTTTAGGTTCATACCCAGTCACTCCTGAGTGTTCGCTTCCCATGAAGATCAGCCTTTGATGTTTTATGTTAGTGGTCTTACCGGTTTAACCTGAATTCTTCTGCTGGCACAGTTTGCAAAGAGTTCATAGATTTCATACGATAAGTCTTATCAAAAGAATTTAACCTGCAAAGTTGAAACATATAGTTGCAGCAAGCTAGCATATATCAGCACAACTAATTCAAATCTAGGGTTCATAAACAAGGCCAATATTGACTAGCAAAAGAGAAAGAGAAGACATGAGTCATTTCAACGCATGCAGAGTGTAATGTTGCCAATCACTCGTCGTATCTTGGTAATGAGATCACATCAATTAGCTTCCTCTGCAGCCCATCTGCATCTATGTAATTCAGATTGCTTGCCTGCAAGGAAAATTCACCAATGGAAGACTAAATGTTGGATCCAGCAGTACAGTTGAAGCAAATTTCATTCGATCACGAAACTTAGAAAGAAATGAACTTTAGCAATTGCGATACCTGACAATGGATAGTGGTAAAGTGCCTTTGACCTTTTCGGGTTGAAGTACATCTGACAACATCAAATCCCTCTTCAGCCACTGATTCTAGCACTCTTGATAAACGAATCCCTTCCTCTCCAGAGCCTCTAGTTAAAACAATCTCCACTCCATCCAAATAATGGCGGACAGTAACACTGTCCAGCAAATCATGGTCTGAAATCTCGGTCCCTTGCTCAGAAGTACTTGAGCTAGGCAAGTTCTTGAGCCTATCTCTCTTGACACTTAACTCATGGATGTTGCTCTTTAGATGCTTAATATATTTCACAGCCTCGTTCATGTGATCAGAAATTGAGCGCTTTCCCTGCAAGACTTGTCAGTATCAAGAAAAAACCTAAAAGCATGATTATGTGTAGATCAAGAACACCTAGGCCTCAAGAGAAAGAGTAGGTACGTAGCCATTGAGACAATATATATGTTTAAATATGTTAATTAGGGCAGTCATTTCTCACAAACATTTGTTTTCTTTTTGTATCTGTAATATTCTATTCCTGCCAAATTTGTGAGAACCTAGCTAGTAAATCTACATAATGAAGGAAGAAATAAAGTGCAGGAAAACAGTTTCATTGCCTTGATAGAATCAAGAGGGAGGAGGTTTCGAAGTGAAGCATGAAGGGTGGACATCTGTTGCCTCCTTTGCCGTTCGATTTCCTTTCGATCAACCTTCTTCTCTTCACATCCAAGATTTCCAATACCATCATTAGCATTTGAAGTTGCTAATGCTGTATGTCCCTGCAGGACTTCTTCCACTGACGAGCTGGTTAGGTTACTAATTCCATGAAGGGAATCTTGGCCCAAGATCAGATGCTGATCTTGATCAATATCTTCTTGGTAGGGATTAAAGGAGATTTGGGGCCAAAATCCATCACCACTTTGCTGGAATGGAAACATTGAATAAAGACTAACTAATCAATGATTTTAAACTATATCCTGCAGCAATATCGGGCATAAAAGAAATGGATACGGTTGTTCGAAACGATCCTTTGATCAGTAGTCTAATAGAACAAGATTTCCCACTGAGAAAAACCTTGATTAATTACAGTCAAGATGGAGAGAAAACGTGTCCAAAAGCTTGGCTTGTGGGGCGCTTTCACTTTGGCACTGGAGAAATGGCAACTCCATAGCGTTCACATTTTGGTGGACCAGCATGTCGGTCTCATAGTCTGGCTCATGCATAATAAATGGGGACTCTGGTGAAATATGAAAGGAAAAAGTATATAGCCTGGGACATTTTGTCAAAAAAAAGAATGATTATTCAACTTTATGTTTAGGGAAGACAAATAATTTTGATTTTAGACACGAATCCTAGTTAACAATGAACCGGCACAATTTCGTAAGACGTTAAACATTTTGGTGAGTAGGATTGAAAATGACTCGAGGCTGATCAGTGATTGCCTATTGAAACTTGATGATGGAGTGTTCTATTGGAATCCAAATACAAAAATAAACTTTGAGCCCGATTATTTCCCTTGTTTTGGTGTCAAGACTCGATCATGGTCAGCGCGATGCATGTGTTATAGCTAGTATATATGTATATATATTGATTGGATAATAAATGGCAGGCAATGTTTTCTTTTTCCTAAACTAATTAATGGTCCACACACATCATATATGATGATAAATAATGGGATTGAGCAATCTCATGAAAGATAATATTAATTATTCTAGCATGCAAGTGTCGCATTTTATAGTGAAAAATATTTTTGTACTTACATGGTTCATAAATATTTGTTAACAAAAAATATGTAATTAACTGCAATTTGTGTAAAATACTTGTGTATGCTTTGAGGACCCATGAGCATGGATGATTTTTCTTATCAATATGACAGGCTTGGGTTAAAAGATAAATAAATAAATTAGGCAGCTTTTATTTTTTATTTATTTATTTTGGTTAGGAGCAAGGCACACAACTTGAAAAATGTGGATTAAAATTAAAAAAAAAAAGTTATAACCATCTTCATGAATCACTGGTAGAACATGCAAAAATTACGATAGAAATAATAAATACTACGATGATTAAAAGGGGAAACCAGTGGGCTTTATAACTAGTGCCTAGTACTGGTCAAGGATGAGTTGTACCACCAACTTTCCTAATATATTTTTCATAGAAAGAGACGAAAGCTACCTTCAGCTTCCATTCCAGATCACCCAAAATGTTGCCTGGCTCTACAATATGTGATTAATTAAACAAAATCTTGCGTTCATTTTTTATTTTATTTTATTTTTATAAATGAGATGTTATGACAAAATCTCTTACACTAATACTAATCCAAGCCTTTAGTTAATTATTTTATTAAAGACAAACTATTTATATCAAAATTAAATTGAAGATTTGTGAGAATTTTATTTTTCATGAAATTTGAAAGGGTTTGGAAGAGTTTTATTTTTATTTTTTTCTCCTGCATCAAAAAAAGTTAGTCATGCATATTCTAATTGTGGCACCATCCTTAGTCTGCAAGAGACAAAAAAAAAGGATAATTTTTTAATTAAGAAAATCTTGGATGGGATTAATTTTCCTAATTATTAAGTCTTTAATGAAACTCTAGCTATAATCTTATATTATTTTTTTAATACACTTGTGAAAATCCTTTGAATTAAAAACTCAAATAGATGCACTATTATGACCGTTATCTTGTACTTAATTTTTAATTTAACTTTAAGGAATAGAATTTGAATAACAAATGATCGTTTACTTATTATAACTTTAAAGATAAAAAAACATTAATATCTTATACTTAATAGCGTTTACTCTTTTTCTGAAAATATCACATGTATTTTTTAAGAAAGAAAAAAGAAATTGTGGCCAAAAGCTGCAAGATTTTTAAGCAACAATTAAATTCAACTAGGTTGGATCAATTCTTACTTGTTGAAATCAAATAATTATATATATATGAAGTGGTGTTTTCACATAAAATATTAAAGGTGGTCCTTAAAAAATGATGTGGAAATGAAATATATATGATACTTGTAGGTGTGAATTGAAAGTGTTAAACTGCTTTATTTCTCAATGAGTACAAGAGATAAATTGCAGCGACGACTAATTTTTTTTTCTCCAAACTAATGAGGCATATATCTTCGTACGTGAATAAATTTTGTCTTGAATTCAGACAGAAAACGATTGTAAGGAAATAGGGTGGTTGTCATTTTCACTAAAAATCTTTATAAAGAGCATGTCTTAAATATAAAATTCATTTTGACCTTATTCTTTTAGTTATGTTGAAAACAAGTGGGAACTAAGTTCTGCAGAACTGATTAAGAATTATACGCATTATTACCAGCAAATGTCTGAGCGTCTCCTTTCCCGATACCATTTCCCGATACCATGGTTAGACTCTTGCTAGATACGCTTGTCATCCCTGTAATATCTTATATGTTTATTGGATTTGTAGGATATTCAATGGATCCGGGTCAATGGATTCGGGGAATAGTCAAAATGCACGCAAACTGTCCCGGACACCCCGGTTTTCAAAAAAAAATAAAAAAAAATTATAGACATTATGTACGTAGAAATTACTTCAATAGAATGTTTGCAGCTACAATATTTTTATGACATTACAAATTTAATTTGAGTTGATGCAATTTTCTCTTACTTTTAAAATGCAATTTTTATCATAACAGCTCTTAATTATCGTTTATTATGAATAAATTGACTATCTACTTTACTTTTACGAGATTAATTATTGTTATTTTGTTGTCATTAAATTTCGAACTTTTCATCTGAGCGTATTATAAATTCAACGATTTGCATATATATGTTCATAGAGCCTACTCCATATCTTAAATTGTTTTATTGATATAGTTCCTTGTACGATATTAGATTATTATTGATTAATTGTTTATATATTTTAATCTCATCATTTTAATTTTTTAATTAAATTCGGAAGCACTGCATGGATATACAATTATTGGAAGTACAACCGCTGGGGCATCCAGACTATTCTGAAGGAAATCTAGATATATGGCCATGCCTTTTTTAGACATGATAGGATCGATCTTTGATAAGATTCAACAAGAAAATACCGTTTTCATTTTCTGTAAATTTCATCGGGAGAGAGAGGGAGGGGGAGAGAGAGATGAGAGATGAGAGCATGTACTTCCTACAAAGATATATCCTGCTAAAAATGTTTGTAAGCAGATGCCACAATTTATATTTTATAGATGCAACAATTAATAAAATAAAATGTTATATCGATTGTGTGTTAGAGATTTTTTGGAGGAATTGTTTGTATTCATAGATTAACTCAGGAAGATAACATATATAAACAAAATGAAATGAAATCCGCATTCAAGGATAAAAGTCGAACCCGAGACTTAAGCTCCCCCATATACTAACACCAACCCACACCCCCTCAACGATGAAATTGATCACCGTGATAGTTAAGGGACTAAAGTGTCACCTCATTGCATAATAACACCTGTATATGGATCAGTATATAATGGTGCTTGTCAAAATGCAAATGGGGTTGTGGTTTGCATGCAACACGAGGATAGATGCCATCACCATTTCAATGATCATATTCCATGCAGGGAGGTTGCTAGGCCTTAACCACAATAATTCAAGCAATGGGAGATCTTCTAAGAATACAATATGTAGATTTTAACAGGTGTAGATCTTTTTTAGCAGACATCCCAACAGGTAGATCCCATTATGGGGGTATTTAAGAGCGGAGGGCTTTAATGCGACCTATAAACCGTGGTACATGCCCCCACCCAGCTGGCTGCCGGCCGGCCGGTTGGTGGCACACCAAATCTGTACGTCATTATGCTTTACAACTAAACACAACTATTTTTACGATAACAGAGATAGCATGCCAATTTCAAGATTGATGTTAGTATTTGAATGCTATATCTGCTATGCAATCAAAGTAAATACAATAAAAAAATTTGGCAAGTCAAGGAACAGTTCAGTTAGATAGAAATGGAGAGATTAACAAAAGTAGAGCTAGCTACTAAAGTTAAGTTACAAAGTTGACTAATTGATATATAACAAGCAGAGTTTCTATGGATAAAACGAGAAAAGTTGCGGGAACTTTAGAGAGCAATTATATAAATTAACCATGGCCGTGTACGTTGAGTTCAATGAAGTATGAATTCTTGGAACCAAGAATGTTGAGGCAATTTCACCCTTGGGGATTTTCTTTAATAGATTTTAATTTATAAGCTCAAAATGGACTTGCAATACTCTTTTTTTTTTGTATAAACCACGCAGTGTCCCAGACGTTGGTCTAGACTAATCCACGTTCGCACTAGGTGAGCCTCAAAGGGATGAAAGTGCTCTCCAAATAGCAATCTCCATACAAGAGAAGGGGTCGAATCCCTTACCTCTCTTAAGGGACGTGAATGCCCTCACCATTCACGGCAGGACCCCTTAGGTGACTTGCATTACTCTTAATTACTAATGAAATAATGAGTAAATGGCCATATAGTAGAGCACAAAGAAAAATAAGAAGAAGAGAAATAAATGTTATCATCAAATTATGTAATTAGGAAAAGGAAATCTCAGGCAATGATTCCATGAATACAGATCAAGTCTATGACCCAGCACTATATTTGTTTTGGTTAAACAACAAATCAATTCCCATATTGTGTCCTCAGAATATGATGGTAGGGAAAAGAAAATAAATCTTCTCCCTTTATTCCCAAATCCATTCACCAGTAATCTAGTCCTCAGAATCACAGGTTTTTCACACAAAAATAAAAATAAAATCAAGCAGAAAATATATTTCGTATTAATGCAATGCAGCACTCGTAATTACAAGTGAAATCCTTCAAGTTTCTTGCCAAATAAAACAACAAATTGTGCAATAGAAAAGGCATCCAAGTTACAGAATACTTCTGGTGTACTGCATGGAGGAAAGATCAAGAACAGCATGGCCACCCATTGAATTGAACACATAAATAAGCCTTTAAGAGAAATTATTTACAGAATACTTCGAGTAAAAGCACTTTGATTCTCAAAAGCACAACCAAGTTGATCAGAAAAGTGTTCAGATAGTGTTGCAGTGCAAGATGTCAATCCAAGAAGCTAGGACAATATTTTACTTGGACAAATCACTTGTTGAAGAAACTAGTAGGGTTAATTTCTGCCGCAGCTCGGATAAATTTAAGCATGTAGGATCATTGACCTGTGGAAAAGAGAACATTACAACTGAAGCTTAGAAGCTGTTCTTGGGATTAGAAAACAACTTAAGAGCATAAACATAAAACCCTAAACCTTGTTATTGTTGATAACAATGGACTGTACCTCAGTTTGGACAGAGTGGAATAATCGTTCATTCACTTTGGTGGAAACACAGTTAATGACAGAAATTCCTTCTTCAACCAACACTTGCAATACTTTTGATAGGGGCAAGTTCCGCCCCATTAAATCACTAGCAAACGTAATCTCAATACCACCTGGATATGGATGGAGAGCTAGTGAACTTGAAGAATATTTGTTAGAACTTCCACTTGGTGAGGCGACGAAACTGGAATTGGAGAGTTTCTTTAGCCCATCTCTCTTGGCACTAACTTCTCTGATCTTCTTTTGGAGGTACTTTATATAATTCACTGCCTCGTTCATGTGATCCGATATCGAACGCTTTCCCTGAAATCCCAAACAAACCCTAGTAACCTAATTATGGAACCCCAAGAACATTTGGAAAAAAAAAACAGTAAGCAAGGCCTGTCAAAGGGAGGAATAGAAGAAAATTGAAGGTTTCTCACCCTGATAAATTCAAGAGGAAGTAAAGCTCGAAGGGATGCATGATGGATTGCCATTTCTTGCCTCCTTTGTCTTTCAATAACCCTATGCATCATCTTCTTCACACTATTGTTCTTGTTATCTCTAGCAACCTCATTACTGTCCATAGAAGTTAAATTTCGCCGCCGACCATTCTCCATAGTACTGTTGGTCATATCACTTCCATGGATTTCAGCATATTGAGCAGGAATCAGATCTTGTGGGATATTGTCTTGTTGGTGTGGACTGGGGGAAATCTTGAAGCACAGCTCGCCACCCTGGTGTAAAGGGAACATTGAGAGAGAGAAAATTCTAAGACCTGGAGTTTTCTTTGTGTAAGGTGGCAATGGAGATTAAAGAAGAAGATACGTTTGTTAGGGTCTGTGATCTTCTATGGCCCTGATTTGCCAAAGATCCCTTGAAAATAAAAAAATCAACAAGAAGAGAGATGATTGGTGATTGTTAAAGCTGTTCTTCCTCGAGGAACTGTAGCTTTGTACGAAAGTAAATCCACTCATTTGCTTTCGCACGTGTGAGCTAAACTAGGTTTTGTTCTCCAGCGATTTCTCTTTGGATTAATGATTATCTTTGCCGTCCATTGTAGCATGGTTTTATTGATTTTGAGACCTAGTGTCGTCCGTCCGATTAGAGCAATAAGTTGGTTGACTAGGAGTTATGGGTG
This sequence comes from Salix exigua, assembly GCA_032356905.1. NCBI lineage: Eukaryota > Viridiplantae > Streptophyta > Magnoliopsida > Malpighiales > Salicaceae > Salix > Salix exigua. Next base: position 7,961,319 of record CM063602.1, on the reverse strand, counting down.
GGAAATGAAACACGTTAATTTGTCTACATCAGTAAGCAATGTGATTTGCCAGCTATCTTATGCATTTAATACTAAGATAATTGTACTCGCAACACTTATCAAGACTATGATGTATGGAAAACGACGACATTTTGGTACTTCTCTTAACTATAGACTTCCATTTCACCCAAGAAAAAAAAAAGGGCATACGACAGATTCACTTCAAAACAAAGGATTTTTTTGATAATCATACATGAAATCTTTTAACAAATGTGAATTATCACGCTATTCAGGAGTTATGATCCCATGAAAAATATTTTTAACAGAAAATGCTTGAATTGCTTAATAATGGATATGAATTTCATTATCTAATTATCAAGGAATCATCTTATCTACAAGATTAAGTTGTTAGGTGAGGTTCTAGAATATGATTTCTATTATTCTTTAACACACATCTTTAAATGAAAACTCTTTGTGCTTGAAACTTGCACAGAGTACTCACACTATCTCATGCTCTATTTTTATTAAATAGAATGGAGGTGGTGAGATTCGAACTCGTGACTGTTGGGTCAACAAGGTTCTGATACCATCTTAAAGAACCATCTTATCTAAAAATTTAAATTGTTAAGTAAGACTATAGAATATGATTTATATTATTTTACAACACTAAAGACGTCATGCTGGGTGAAAATTCATGAAAGATTGATCAAAATAGGCAAGAGAGAACACAAATCTACTGTTATTCATGAAAGATGAAAGCTTGCTACCCTAATGTCTACTGTTATTCAAGATCTGAAAGTGTGTTCGAGCACCTCGATCGAATCAAGCAAGCTAAGAGCTCAAATCTGGCTTTCAAATGATCATGTATATCTTTAGAGAACATCAAGGTGGCGTTAATGGTGGATCGAGAGGAGCTGAGTAGCACGTACGGATAAAAATGGAAACCAAACCGGTTGATAGAAGACAAATTATGTGTTAAATAGAAAACTACAGATGAAAAAATATTTAATTAAAAAAATTTATCTGAATCTGATCACCACTAGTTGTGAGTTGGAAAAAGATTTTTCTTATTTTTTTCAACTTCCCCTCTTTCTCTAAGGACAAGTAGTTATAACATGTGCATTTTAATAATTATCATAGGTTATAACATTATTTTTTATTAATTTAGTGTTGGTTAGGTCATTGTGCCCTGACTAGGTAGGTGAGTCAAATTGCAATGTCTTTGTTAAATTCTAATCCTCTGAAGTCAATTGAAATTATTTTTGAAATTATTTTTTATTTTTAAAAAATTATTTGTGATATCAGCATATAAATATTATCTAAAAGCATCAGAATTTTTAATTTAAAATGTTGATTTGGGTTTAAGGTTGGGTTTGAAGATTTACATTGTATCACTCATTTGAGCTAGTTTGGTTCAATATTCATCTTATTTATGCTAAGTTATTATCCCTATTATGAATATATTAGTTCATATATAAATATAGTTTATATAAAATGTGATTGAAAAAAAAAGAGTCTCAACACATTGAAAGAGGGGAACACACTAACAAAATTATTAAAAAAAATATTTCGTATTTCAAAATGTTTTTATTATTAACACATCATAACTACAAAAAATACTACAAGGCTAAAATATTAAAAAAAAATCTTAAAAATACAGTCGAACAGCTATGTAAACAGTGGATATAAGTTTAATGTTAGGAAGGTAGAAACAATCCTAACAACCATATTGCAAAGGATTTTATTCTCCGGTCTGGTTTTTTTATAAGTTGCTTAGTTGTTCACAATCTTATTAATTAGAAAGAAAATCTCTTGGGACGAACAAATGAGATTAAAGATAAGGGAGCAAATGGTTATATTAATTACAAGTTAATATGATAAGAAGATACTGTGTAGTTGCTCACACCAGATGATTTTATTGGAATATATATAAAGATTCTGTGATGATTTTGATCGGCTAAGATTGAAGCTTTAGTTTGCACCATGGGCCTCAACACACATTAGTTTGGACGATAAAAAAAAAAAAAAAAGTTTCCTTTTCTTCTTTGCTCTCCCTTATCAATGGAATATAGGAAACTTGAACACATGGAAAACAAAATCATTAAAAAAATATAAAATATTGATTGCAATTATAGATCGCGATAGTGCTGTCGGACTTTTTTAATACAAGTTATGACTCTTTTATATATTATATATATACATACACCCACAACATGCAAACAATCCTGTTGTTTAAGGAGTTCATGGGTGGGTTGGGCTTGGTTGAGTTCATAGGATAAATGAAATGAGGATAAGAAAATAAATATATTTGATTGGAGGAAAAAAATTAAAAAAAATCATTTATAAAATAATTTAAAAATAAGTTTATATGTTCTTAGAGTTAAATTACATAAAGATATATTTTATTTTCCTTTACTTATTGTTTTTTATATGATGAAATAATCACAACCAATTAATATCTTAAAAATACAAATAACCTATCTCCACTTGTTGCATCGGGAAAAAAAATACATAACCTCCTGGTTAAATTGTCACCCCAAATTGAAATGATCCTATAAAAAATAATATGAACTGGATTAAATTCTCATCCCTAATTATAATTATAAAAAAAAAAATTAAAAGCAAGTGGATGGCAGGCAGCACACTTGTCAAAATGGGCTTATTGTGTCCCATGGATTGTCAGAATTAACTGGGCCATTTCGTTGGGCTAAGTTTCAGTTCTTACCCAATATTGCCAACAGCGAATACAAGCAGCAGCCTGTCTTGTCCAAATTATCAGCGTTAAGTGTTTCAGTGGTCGTCTGTCTCTGTCTGATACAGAGTCTTCTTAGAAAATGAGCCCGATCCCACATAATTATCATATCAATTCACATATTTGAGTTATGATTCTAATTTATAAAATCCAAAACAACAGTATATTGATTCAACGGGCAATTTAGATTAGATTTATCAACCTGATGATACATCAATTCATAATTTAACCGAGTTCATATCAAAATTAGTTCAAATAAAAACCTGGTCAACTTGATCAAATCATCAAGCTCGACCAGGTGGTGGTTTAATGACTATGGTTTAGCTTTGCTCCACCTCCATCATGGTGATTTCACAAGTTTCGCTTCTCCCGAATCAGCACCGTGGAGAACAGTAAACAAATGTGTATACTGCTAAACTTGACGGTTGTGGTAAGAAATAAGGAAACAATGATGGACGAAACAGAGTAGAAAAACAACATCAACTACAGGAAATAAAGTAAGAGCACCTAAATGCTATAAAACCACACTCAATCGACGAAAAAGGCACGATCCAATACAATTCTTCTTCCTGTACATGTTCTAGTATGAGTTGTAGCTGCAATTAAGGCTGCCCGTCAGCGCACTTAAAATGTTTTCTCCAGATTTATGCAGGAGTCAATCTTACACTCTTCCAACAATCAAATAGAGAACGTTTAGTGTAACTCTTCCAAACACTGGCAAGGCAATGTGCATCTATCATGTCAGACAAAGTATATCAGATGAAAACATAAACTTGAAAAGAGTTCTGATTGGTAAACTGGATCGATCAAAATCTTTCTACAACAACGCTGAATTGTCTTGCCCCGAACAGTGTTCCCAATAATGTATGCATTCCTAGCTTGTGATGTGAAAAGTGAAACCTTGCATGTATATTGTTTGAGAAGCTCATCGCTGTCCCAGCTTCGCCATGCTAGAAAAGAAGCCTTGATGATATAAGCAAAGAACTATTTTGTGGCCGAATCTTACAGGGGGGGGTTCACAGAGGATCAAATTCATTTTCTCATATCGGGTTTGGATGTGAGCAGCATCCGCCGCCTTACCTGCCACTCAATATAAAATATTAAAAAGCCTCGACCCATCTCTCAAAACTGCCAAACGTCATTCAGAAGGGCAGTGGAGAGTTTTCCACCCATGATATATACCTGTAGCAATTTGGATTTACCTATCTGGTAATCTCTCACGTTTCTCCCATATACTTTGTGGCTAAAATCTGCACCTTTTGGGGCAAGGTATATTGAAATGCAAATGTTCACCAATTACCAATAAAGCAATTATATCAACTGCTATGGCTGATAATTCAAGCCTGCCCTAATAATTTGGAGAAAGCAAGCAAATATACCAGCACAAATAAATGAATCCAAGCCTAGTGATGATTGAATGGTCTCATACCATGACAAGGAGCCATAAATCATCAAATTAAACACCAGCATGCAGAGCTCCTAAGTTCCCACATCTTAGAAGTTTGGTATACAAGTGCATTTGTTTTCCTTTTTCTTCTTTTTTTTCTTTGCAATTGACCAGGTACAGCGATAAGGTACTCCACATCTGGAACAAACAGTGCACCGGCATCCTTGCCAACACCAAACAAAGAATATTGATATAGTTAGTAGCTGAAACTACAGATTATACGAATACCTTTGGCTATAATTGCTTGGCCAACTTATAAAAAGTGGCAGACAGGAGGGGGCAACTACTGGAGCTAAATTCGCCAAAAAGGATAAGGAAGTTGTTTATACGAATCCGAAGAACCAGATGAAAGTTACTAGGATAGCCTTGGTGGTGAAAACATGGCCTCTATCAAAAAAGCCTAATCAAGCATTGGTAGCATTTCTGAAACTCGTCGTTGAAGAAGAAATTAAGTGGGTATCTTGCTGTTGCGAATCTATAATGACTAGAGAACAATATGATATTAGCAGCGGATTGGTAGGCCATACCAGCATCCACAGGAGCAAGTAAAACAAAGTTCTAATCATTTCATTTAAAGATGACATTTTTCTTTACACCTATAATGGTATCATCCATAAGCAATATACTGCTGCTCATGGAGATCAATTTTGGACATTATAGCTTACCGAACCTTCTTATGTGACTTGGACTTGAAAGGGACCCGCGTGGGAGGCGAGGGAGAAAATTCAGTTGGTAATTGAGGCGCCTGTGACTCTCCAGAGAGCATCCCCACAACCTCCTTCATTGAGGGACGGCGAGCAGGTGACTTTTGCAAACAAATAAGAGCAACGGTGATGCATAATGTAGCTTGGTCAAGATCCAAAGACTGTACAGACGTATCAACCAATTCAAGAAGTTTTCCAGCACGGGCAAGATTACGAGCCCAATGCATTAGATTTGCACGATGAAATTTAGACCTTGGCGAGGTGGTAACCTGGAGTGGACGCCTCCCAGCAATAAGAACTAGCAATAAAACTCCAAAGCTATACACATCAGACTTTTCTGATAAATTCCCACCACCACCATACTCAGGGGCAACATAACAAACAGTTCCTCTCATGCTTGGTGTACTACTGATTCCACTACTCTTTGGTATCTCTCCGCTCAAAGAATCATGGCTATTCTGATTGCCTCTAAATAGCTCACCGCTAAACCATTCAATACTGCCCCTGCTACCTCTACTTCTACTCCTCTTCTTCTTTCTCTCACCGTACATTTCCACATCTCTTGGCCACCAATCCTCTCCTCCATTATTGCCATCCCTAGTCATCCCCATTTGTCTCTTATTTTTCTTCTTCTTGTTCTTTTTTTCTAACTCTTCACAATACTCCTCCTTCCACCATTCCCTCGGCAACCTTTTCTTCTCCTTCTTCAAAACCTTCTCATCGTTATCATCATCTAATGAAACCCACCAATCCAATCTCTTTCGATTCCTCTTCTTATCTATTTTCCCAACAGGCTGGCTATTTGATGACGATGAAGCTCCAATCCAATCACTATTTGGTCTCTCCTTCTTTATCTCCGTTCCAATCCATTCCGTCACATAATCCTTCACTCCCCTGTTCTCCGCAGTGGCGCCACCATTTTCTTGCTTCCACCACCAATCCTTTCGAGACACACTCTCTGTCCCTTTCCCACTCCCCTTCTCCCCATTAACCAATTCTTTCCCACCCTCAATACTACCCCCATCCAAATTCCCCTCCAGAAAAACCCCCACACCACCAGCCTCCGGAGAAGCACCCACAGCCTCCAAAGTCTCTGGTGAAGTCATACAGACCGGAGACTGATCCACCCCCAAATGAAACTCATCAAACCCAGTAGTCACACTCTCAGTCTCCTCCACAACAGATCCATAATCTTCACCTCCATTATTACTCTCTAATTCAGCCCTTTTCAACTCCATCCCGTCATTTATTTTATCACGCTCTCCCCCCTTAACCCCACACTGGTTCTGATCATTCTGGTTACTCTGATTACTATTATCTATCTTCAACCAAGCTAATCCAAAATCAGCAACCTTGGCATTAAAACTCTGATCAAGTAAAATATTACTAGGCTTAATATCTCCATGAATAACAGGTGGATCCAAACTATGAAGATACTCAATCCCTTTAGCAATATCAACAGCAATGTTAAATCTTTTATTCCAATCAACCAACTCCACACATTTCCTCTGAAGTAAAGCATCCTGCAAGTTCCCATTTTGCATAAGATCATACACTAACAGCAAACTACGATGCTTCCTATCATAGGAAAAACCAATAGCTGCAACAATATAAGAAGAATCAAGCTTTGAAGCAAAAAGCAACTCGTTTTGGAACTCTCTTTCCCCTTGGAGAGACCCCGAGTCCATAACTTTAACAGCAACGTTGAACGCATTAGGAAGAGTTCCATGATAAACTGAGCCAAACCCACCTTGGCCCAAGCGAAGAGAAGGGGAGAAGTTATTCGTGGCGCGGCGGAGAGTGGTGTAGGAGAATCGGTGCGGGGGTTTGGAGAAGTCGGCAGGGACAGTGCGTTTACGAGTGATTTTGCGGAAGCAGATGGCGAAGAGGACGAGGACGGAGAAGGCAACAGCGGTGGCTGCGGCGAGGGGAGCTATGAGGACAGTAGAGTGGTGACGGTGGGGGTGGGAAGGGGGAGGTTGGGGTGGGAGTAAAGGAGGGATTGGGCGTGATGGCATGGTGGTGGCGGTTGTGATTAGAAAACGACTAGAAAGAAAGATTTGAGAACGGAGCAGCGGAAATGTTTTGTCAATGGAAGGTGATGTGGACTTCTTTTTTTCTTTTTCTTTTTTGTCTCTTGTTTTCTGTTTCCTTAGATTTTCTTTTTCTCTCTTTTTATCTTCTTTGTTCACTTTAGAGTTTGGATGCTCTAACACTCCACGTCTCAACTCTCAACGTACAGAGGGAGTTCGAATTTTACCGTAAGAAAATAGGGTCGAGGTTGTCCAAACCTTGAAAAATAAAAAATACTAGGTTTTGTTACTGATTTTGTTATTAAAGAATATTCATTTTATATTTTTAATTGTTTAGTCAATATCAAATTAAATTTAGATAAAAATAGCATGCGAATATAGAAAATATAATTTCAATCTCGTTAAAAAAAATAAACTCGGTTGTATTGAATAAAAAATAGTTGATGTGTGGTTCTTATTGTATACATATGGGATCAAATAATTTTGTTTATCATGGTGAATAGTATAAGACAACGCAATAAAATTTGACCTAGAGGTTAAGGGCATGTTTGGTGTTGTTTTTACTTTTGTGGTGAGGTTTTAAAAAATAGTTTCACGAAAAGTATTGTAGTTATGATTCAAAATAATTTTTAAAGTGTTTGGTTAAAATTGTGGTTAAATTTGAGGTTTGTCGCACGTCCTCGCTAGCGGCCCCGGAGGGATCCTGCTCTCGCAATGTGGAGTTTTGATTAGAGTCGCCACCGTGTTGTTGAGGGTCGCTAGGAACACCCGATTTGTACTGGTCTGCTCAGAGATTCAAAGGTAAGGGACTGGTTGCGTATAGGGAAGGTATTAGCACCCCTAATACGCCTTACCTGAGGTAAGCTGCATTGTCTATTTAGATGTGATTTAAAATGTTTCAATAAGTCATATTTATTCACAAAAATATAACAATTAAAAAAATCGATTATTTCTTAGAAAATATCCAATGAATTTTATTGATTATTATTATCATTACGGCCGAATATTTTGGATAAAATCTTTAGAATTTATTTGTCCAAACACCGAAAAGTAAATAATAGCATACTATTCCCGCCGAATATTTTGGATAAAATTTATTTATCCAAACACCAAAAAGTGAATAATAGCATACCATTTCTCCGAATATTTTGGGTTTAAACCTTTAAGATTTATTTATCCGAATATTAGCTGTGAATAATAAATTCCAAAAAAAAGATTTTTATACTTTTGAAATATTGGTTTTGGATTTTTACAAAGAAAACACATTTTTTATTTTATATTCTTTTTCCTTAACAAAACAACATAAGAGATAAATAAAACACACACACGCACACAATCTCTTTTTCATTCTTTTTTTTCATCATATTTTAACAATAAAATACAACTCACACACACATTGTCTTTTTTTATCTTTTTCATTACACTTTCTAACAATAATTTGAAATACAATAAAAGTTCAAATAAACACATGAATATAAAAGAAAATGACAAAAAAGGGCCTTAGGGAGCATTTTTGGAGCAATGGCCGCAGGAGGAGGACTGTGGCGCGTTTGCCCACGCGCCACCATCACTGGCGGCGCATGCGGCCACGCGCCACCATCAATGGCCGGCTGGACAAGGGGCACACGGATCGGACTCTTCTCTTCAACCCCTCGCCGGTGATGGCTTTCCGGCGACCTGCAAAACTACAACGACCAGCAAACAAGACCCACAAAAATAAATCAAAAGTCTCTTCAGATCTGCCCTTCTTCTTCTTCTTCCTCTTCCTCTGCTTTCTCCCTTCTCCCTCTCTGTTTTCCTCTTCTTCTCGCCGGCGTGGAGCTCATAGTGACCTGCAAAATACAAGATAAACCAAAACAAGCATAAAATCAAAAAAAGACAACGTCTCGGCTTCCTCTTCCCTCCGGATCTGCATTTTTCTTCTTGGTTTATTTTCTCCTCTGTCTTCAAATGGTTGAGGGCGCTGTGGAGGAGGCTGTCGCTGGTCGAGGCGATGGTGGTTGTCTGGGCCGTGTAGATCTTCCATTTTTTCTTTCCCACCGGTGGTGGCTTTCAATGGCCATCTGCAATACAAACCCAAAGCACAAAAACACGAATACAAATCAATCGGTTCTCCTCTTCTTCAAATCTCGGGTTTGTTCTTCTTCTTCTTCAAGGCTGGTGGGCTGCTGTGTAGGAAAGAGAATGGTGGCTGGCTGTGGCTTGAGCGAAGGGAAGAGAAAGAGAGCAAAGGAAATGGGGAAAATGGTGATTGGAGACAGAGAGGACTTCGGCTTCGGATGACTGGCCTGAGGGAACTGGAGGGAAGGAGAGTGAGACCGTGGTGAGAGGTTGTCATGTTGTTTGGGCCGCAGACTTGAGGGAAGGTCGGTGAGAGTGGAGTCTGTCACTGGAGAGGGAAAGTGAAGAGGTCGACCGGAGAAGGAAGCTAGCGGGGAAGGCTGAAAATAAAAACAAAAAGACAAATGGGAAATGGGGTCACGACCACGAGGAAGGGAGATGGAGACGAAAGGAAAATGGTGGGACTGAAATGAGAGGATGGGGTGCAGACCAAACCTCCAGTAGCAGTAGCTGCAGCATGGAGAAAGAGATATTAGGTTTTTTAGTTTAGGGTTTTTGGGGTAGGAGTGAGAGTGAGAGTCTTTTTCTTTTTCTTTTGGTCCCTTTTATGTTGATTAAAACCTCTATTTATAGACTTTTTCTATGCAAAATTCTAAACACAGTCTTCAACTTGCACGTTCTTTTCAATTTAGTCATTTGATTTACAATTTTCACAATTTGACTATTAAACTCTCAATTTGCCCAATTTTCCTGTAACAAGATATTTTTGGGTTTTTGTTTTTTTCTATTTTTCTATTTTTCTATTTTTCTTTTTCTTCGAAACATAAAAAATAAGTTGGTCAAAATTTGGGTAGCGACAAGGTTAATGAAAAGCAATTTCAAATGTTTGGTTACAAGTTTTTCATATTGCTTTCAACTTGTGAAATTATTTTAAAGTGTGTGTGTGTTGTCTTTTAAATATTTAATAATTATAATAATAAAATATAATTAATAATTTAAGCAAATTAGACACTTGTTTTTATTCTCTCATCAAACTACTTGTCATTTCACCACGAACTATAAATTCATATGTGAAGGCCCCTGTGATCCCGTAACAAGATATAGTAAAATATCATCTGAAACAAAATTATAATTACAAATCAACCCCAAAGCAAACTCAAGATAAGCAGCCCCAGCAAAAAGAATAGTTGTTTTTCATGCAACCAAAATTTGTTTAAATTTTGAGATGGGACCCGCATCAATTTTCCAGCTTATCAACCATAACCAAACACTAAAACCATATTTTTTGTCAAATTTTAGTGCAACCTCAATCCCAAACTCCTTTTAGGTTAGGAGATGAATCGGCTAAATTGGTTGACCTCGAATATAGATTGATCCCGAGTTGAAAAATAAAAGAAAACGAATCGGTTTTATCAAAAATCTAGATTGATTTAGGACCTGATAACACGAATAAAACTCTAAAAAAATATTAGCTTGAGAAAATGGTCAAAACAACATCATTTTATTTTTTAAAATTAAAATAATTCAATTTAATTCTTCTAACTTGCGATCCAGTGTTGCCCAATGTCGAGTTTTAAATTTTATGGCCTATAATGGTGGATTTCAACAAAAGAATGTTATGGAAAGTAAGGGTTTTTATTAATCAATAAAATAGTAAGATTTAAATCTCATGTGAAACTATATATATAAAAATATCTTATGAGACTATAAGAAGAAAACTTACATAAATCTCTTAATTTTAACATAGATGATTGTTTTTATCAAACAAAAAAGATAGATCTAATTTCGATTAAATTTCAATCCCAAAGTTTACACGATGGCTTCACATATCCCAATCTTATATAAGCAATCACATAACTTGTTTGAGTGATTTTGTAGTTATTATAATCATGTTTATTTATATTGTTTTTGAAAAAGAATGGTGATAGATCTCCTATCTGCTAACCAAATTTTATTTAATTTATATAGAATACATTTTTAAAAAAATTGGTGTTCAAGTGTTTTTTATTGATTGAAGCTGAATTTAGAAAACTTTATTTTAAACCTAAAATGTACATGATTTAATTGTTTTTTCCTAATAATTGAAAGCAAAGCATGTACTAGGAATGCAAATCACATTAACATTTGGTATCATTAAACCAAAACCAATCCCCTAACCTCCAAATTCCAATGACTTACACTCCGTTTAAAAATATAATTAAAATTATTTTTTGTTATAAAAATACATTAAAATAATATATATTTTTAATTTTAAAAAATTATTTTTAACATCAACATATTAAAATAATAAAAAAAATATAAGACACCTTTGAAACACAGTATTAAACATAGAACTAGTGTGGGTGTCTAATTATATGCATACGTGCTTTGACAAAAATATTTTTCATATAAAAAAATAAAATTAATATACAATATATGAACATGCATTTAACAAAACCATATTGAAATTGCATTATCAAATATAAGACCTAAGATCTTAATTGCAATGAGACTAGAAATTAGTTTGATTAGTGTAAAGGAAGATTTATTTTATTTTAATATGTGAAGCAAAGACCAAGTCCTCGTGTCATTATGTCAAAGTCATTTCCAGTCCAATCCATCGTAACATCAACTTGTGCAAAAATCATCTAATTTAGGCATTAATCAAGCAACTGGGAAGCCAATCAATAACAAATAAAATACATGATTCAGTGCTAAATTCCCGAGCCTCTTCGGGAGGGTGGTTGCAGTAATTTTTTAAAGTATTTTTTGTATTGAAATACATTAAAATAATTTTTTTAAATTATTTTTAACATCAACACATTAAAATAATCTAAAAACATCAAAATATATTTATTTAAAATGGAAAAAAAAATGAAAAGCATGAAAACAACTGTTTGGCTACAGTGTCAAACGGCCTCTTAGAATTGAAAGATTTGTTTTTAATGTAATTTCATATTTGCGGTTTCTAGTTGTTAATATTATGATCGCTATAGACTTATATAATCATAAATTTAGACCTCATAGAATTAATCAAGTCACGTATAAATTGACCTAAATATCTATGTTAATAAAAAAATATTAAAATTATTGACTTTTACAAGCTGAATGGGGGAGAATAATGATAAGATATGGACTATTGAAAACGATTTTTAGACTCATTATTACCCTAAAATTACTTGATATTTATTGTTCAGATACTCTTGGAATTTTAAACTACAATAAAAAAAAATATAATTTATATTTTAACCTGTTATTTTTTCTTCAAAAAAACGCAACCGCAAAAACTATTATCATCAAACACGCACCTAGGAGGAAAAAAAAAAAACTAACCATTTAATGGCAATTTAGGTGCAAAAATCCATGTTTAGGCCATCCATTTAATAAATTAAAGGGAATGAAAGTGGAGCAGGTAAGCTTGTATCACACGGTATTGCCTGGCCCACACTAAAGCAAGGTTCCACGAACCAAACCCTTTTTGTTTCTTCCTTGCATTAGGTTTGACATTTAATTTTCTTGCCTTCGTCTTTCGTCATCTGATAGAGCACTCTTGAGTTAGGCCTTGGCAGGAACATGAGCCTGCTGGGAGATGGTTTTAAATGAATCCAATTATTATTTTATAAAATCACTCAACAACTACTTAAAATATTTTATTTATTAGCCCATTTGCCATTTTTATTAATCCAAGCTGGTTCACAGCTCTGTTTAAAATAGAAAATTTGGATTGATGAAGAGGGGATCGAAGTCAATTTTTAATAATGTTTATATTTTAAGGGTCTAATTCTTGAAGGCAGGCAGGATGATATTGAAGTTGAAAATTATTTTAATTTCATTTAATTCAGGTGATTACTGTAAAGAATGCAAATTTGAAGAGGAAAAAATGGATGTGGAATTATTTTGAAGTAATTATTGCCACTTTTGCATTTAAAAAAAACTGGACCTGAAAAAGAATTAGCCACTACCTTGAAAAAGGAGGGCAGCCAGGGGTCATGATCCATTTGGGAATCAGAGAAAAAGTGAGGGAATAAATTTTAATTCAAAGAAAAAGAAAAGAAGGAAAAATAGCTATATTTTTATCCTTATAAATTCAAAAAAAAAATGTTGGCCCTATAGCTTCAATTTTCTTAATATGTCACCTATACTTTCCAAAAGCTTGAACGTTACCCCAGCTATTTACCAGCTAATAAAATCCAAGCACTGATCCCACTTCTTTTTTTATAATCTCTTGAGATTTTGATTGTTGTAATATGCATGAGAATTTAAGAGGACTAAAAAAAGTAAAAGGATGAAAGCACGATCCTTTGATAAATTACGGATAATATTGAACTTTGTTTTTGGAAATAATAGTTGTAACATTGAGAAATTTAAAATAAGAAGTGTAGAAATGAACATCAGTAAATTATAGTGGCAATTGTATAATTATGGTTTTTTTCTGGAGTGTAGTATAGATTGGTTTTTAAAATATTTTTGGCTAGAAATGTATCTAAATAATATAATTTTTATTTTTTAAAAAATTAATCTTAACATCAAGGTATCTAAATAATTTTAAAAATACATACAAAAAAAAACAATTATTTTAAAAGTAAAAAAATAAACATTTTCAAAATAATCAATGCAAACAGAAATTGGCCAAAAAAGGAAAAGGAAAAGAAAGAAGAGATTGACGTATCAATTGAATTAGACCGGTGGGATTGTACGTTGCCCCTACGGCCGACTCCAAAAGACGACCATATTGGTATAACATTTGAAGTGATCCAATCCAATATTCATAATTAAATCATCTAAAAGACTTCATGTATATATATATATATATATATATACACACACACAACAAAAATGTAGCCATCATTATCCTGCCATCAAGTCTATCAACCTAACACATTTGAGGCAGTTAGATGATGAAAAAAGTATCATCATCGTAACTTAAAGAACACATTACTTTAGTCAACCTTCAAAACCAACATTTTCCTGCTCACATGATCTCAAACCAAGAATTTAATTAGTTTCTTTATTGAAGGACAGATCTGGTCCATCACACGGCTGTAGTTAACACAAGGGAGAGAGAGAGAGTAAACAGAGTCCCCTCTCTGAAAGGGCATGGACAAATGGTATAAATTATCCTTTAGGTGTACCCCCATGAACTTAGAAATTTGTTTTCTCTGAGCTCTTCAAAAATTCCTGTGGTCAACGAGGATTTCCAGAATTACTCAAGACAGTTAGCTGTTAGGTTGGGCCATGAGTTTTATTTCTAGTAATAAGTAGGAAGACTTAGCTGTCTTCGAAAACCCAAAAGGTAATGAAATTTAATGACTGAAAGAACTGTGACATTCTTTTTCTACCACCAGAACCTTCCTACTTTCTCATACATACGATGGGTGTCTGCCTGCCTAGTCCTTGTTGGTTCAACTGCAATGACTAGCAGCAACTTATTGCCTCTGGAATCAATCCTATAAGCTGTCATGCATGTTTAAAATCTATTGTGATATCACAGGGGAGAAGGAAAGTAATGTTGTTAAAATAGCGTTTCGACCGGTAAAATCATATGATTTTACGAGCTAGACACATAAACCTGGTTAGTCAGGTAGAAAATCAAACCCCGTTAAAATCGATTCTGACTCGGTAAAATCGGTCTCATATAACTGAACTGAGCTCATCCTGGCTAGATACCCAACTAGGAATTGAAGAGGATAGTTGGTGAAGTTTTTTGAATTTTGATCCTCTTCTTCTCTATTGATCAATGTCAGAGCAGAATTAGTTGGCCAACTTGAGTGAAACTACTGTGTGGAAATAGTTATGAATCCCCTTCTAGGCCATCCTGACAAACTGGATCTGTAACCTTCTTCCTATACTTCTATTCAACATGACCAGAAATCATGTCTTTTAATATGGCACCGTCAATAAGAAAGTAAAAAGTTTTTCACTCACGGACATCAATCAAGACATATTATCCCGTCATCATGCACCAAACAAGGGGCCTTCGTAATGAATCATGCAGGTAAAGGCTTCAGAGCACCCTGCTTAGGCGCGCTCGGTGGATGAACAAAGCAGCAAAATAATGTCATAAGCAGCGGTTAAACCCATTCCATGAAGAAACCTTACCGCAAAAAAATAACAAAGTCTATTCAATGCTTTGCATCTATATAAAGATGTTATTCTACAATTAACCCTATCTGTGCATATTGATTTGTAGGAGATGCACTGAGTTCAGTTCAAATTTTAATGATCCCCTTACCTGGACCTCAGCTACTTTTGAGATCAACAACAATGACACTGATGTTGTCACAGCTTCTCCGTCCTAAAGCAAGGCGAGTAAGAAGGGCAGCAGCCAACATGCTTCGAGATGGATACAAAGCTCCAGCTTCTTCATCTTTGATCTGAGAACCAGCATTGACAGGAGGATTATTTTCTTCTCGGAGGCACTGCCGAGCTACCTTACAAGCCAAGTCACCAGACAAAACATCCCATAAGCCATCACTTGCAATAATTAAGCAGTCATCTTCTGATTCTCTTTTTGTAATAGTAATCTCAGGCTCTGGTATTACAAATGGCTTTAAATACTCATCCCCTGGCAAAAAAAAACACCGCAAAAGAAAAACAAGTGAGCAAGTATTTTAAGCACTCTTGCTTTAGAAAGCTAAGTACTTGTCCATATGTACGATACCAGGTAGAAATATAATACCATCACAACCAGAACAAGTTGCAAACTAACCAATTAGGATCAAGGAAAACCATGGTCAGACAATTAACACAAATAACTGATAGACAATTGAGCATTGCTGAAGCTAACACGCATTTTCCAGAGAGTAATATATATATCAAAACACTAGATAAAAATTATGATACTATTAAACAAGTTAAAAAAACTAAGCAAAATATACAAACAGCCAGGTGATTGTACACAAATGCTTAGTGGATATTTGAACACAAACGTTTAGCATGCTTCTCTTGAAAACAACAAATACATAACTTTGTAACAAATTTCCAGAAAGAGATTGGAAAACATTTTTGTTTTCTTTCGCGACTGAAAAAAAAGGTTTTATTTCAGTTGAATATTGAGAAAAATAAATGAGTGCCAGATGCCTAATGTTAAGAGTAGCGTGTAATCATGCCAACTGCTTTGCCAAACAGATATGAATATTTATTTTCCATCTATAGCATCCCCAAACAGAAATCTTATTATGTTTTCACTAATGAAGTCCGATGTGCTATTGATGGTGCACGTGCAATCGCAAACAAAAGCATGTTTTGGTTTACGTCAAGAATCTAATCTCAATCTTGCCACGCGGAAGCCATGCAGGCATCGGTTATGATTTTTGGCAAGTCAGATCGAGATGCATTATGGAGAATTCCAGAACCATGAGAAGGGTGACAGCCAAAATAATACCCAACTTTACCGTAATGGTTATGGCACACATTCTAATGTTTAACAACAATAATCAAAATGGGGTCCTTCTAAATGCCATCAATGACCATGGGAAAATTTCTGGCAGTAAATTTGAAGAAATCAAAGCAGAACAAAGTCAAACTACCAACTTTTTTGTAACTGTGCATCTCGTCAGACATTAGCACTCAACTTGACAGCACCATGGTTTGTCCTGATTGATACAGAAACTGCCAACCTCCTAATGAAAACCAACACACAACCCATTTTCATGTTGAATGTCTCATGATTAAAGGTTTGAGTATGCAAGGATTATCATTGAGACTTTAATGTGTATCGCAGAAGTAACATTTTGCCAACTGTGAAAACAACATATATAGCATGTCATTAAGTAGCAAGATTCATCATTATTAGGTTAGTAGCAGTTGCTAAATCAAACTTAATATGGAATGTGATAAAGTATGCAGTGAAGCCACGCGTAGCGACAAGATCTAACTTTAACCAGGAAAAAGTAAAAGAACTAAATAAATTATAGCATAATATCTAATAGGGAAAAGTAAATAGATGCAAACATCCAATGCAATCCACAAGCATTCAGATGACAAGTAACCAGGATATATATTATCTAGATTTTTGCTACTTTAGGTATGCTGCCTTTTGCAAATTGAAGGGCATAGAAACTGTAGCGCGTTCTATTAATCGAGGTCTTTCGATTTCGGATTAAATGCCTTGTGTGTACTGTGGCTTTGATGTACATAGCATGGATATGACAGCCAAGGGTTGGTCTCTCAAACAGCGTTTAAAATACAACGAACTACAATGAACTTAGATTCAGTGTGTTACTCTAGTTAGTGTTACGTAAAATATATGGCACTAATTTCAGAATCACTACAGTGATGGGGCACCAAAAAGAAAAATGTCTCACAAATATATGTATAACAACCTAACTCTCATTGTTTACTGCTCTTTCCTAGATTAGGAAATGAAACAGAGAGGCAAACCACATATGCTGTGATAATCCTTCGTATCCTAATTAGTTGTATAAACCCTATGGTTTCTCTATTACATTTTCCAACATTTAGTTGAGTATTCAGCTCATCTAAGAGAACTATTTTTACAAGGTATGCATCAGACAATCTTTACATTCATTTAACCAACTCTTAAGTCATTTGAAGTTGAGATGCCATTGCCTTTCTATTGCTTTCATAATAGCCAAACAAAAATGAGCATTAGTTTGGATTTCGCAAGACTCGCCACCTAATCCTCGCTCCTAATTGATGCCTTTAGTTTGCTACTTTTCCTCACATTCATGAATCTACATAGTTACTCAGGTTGTTCTGTGTCTTTTTCTTCATGCCTAATATGGACATGGAACTTAAATTCACCCAATCAACAAAAAATCAAACCATACCAATTTGGTTTTACATTTATCGTAAAGCATTTTACTAAATCTAAAGAGTTGTTTCCAAACTCCTTGTTATCATTTCTTGGGTTGAGACAACAAAAAATTCAATTTTACCATTATATCCCCAGCTCATAGATTGCCAGTCACTTCCTTCTTATTTTGTCCCAGCAAATTGGATCGCCTCTTGGAAGTGTAGAGGACAGCCTGATACCTTCCATTATCCATCTTTCTGAGAGCATGAGGAAATACAATCTTACAAACAACATGCTATGACTACCACCAGGTATGTTATGACCAGCATGCTACAAATACTAACACCCCAAAAAAAGAAAAAAGGGAAAAGAACATGAAAGTATGCTTGCCAGATGTAGTGTGACCTCAAACAATCATACTTCCCAAACTTTCCCAAATCCTTAATTGCTCTTCATTGACATCCTTGAATACAGCGAAATGCATATGATGCATAAATATATGCCAACCATAATGAATCATAGACCAAAACATGAATAACAATGAGAGGCATGTAGAATTAATCAAGAAGAAAAAATGACTGAAATCGTAGTGGTCCATCTTTAATTCCTCCTTTGTTCCATCTTACCCCTCCTACTATGAACCATGGAAGGAAAAAGATCAAAGTTTCCCTTTGTTCCATCTTACCTCCCCTCCTATATAAAAGGTTCACCAGTGAAAGTGGAGCTATAGCACCGCACATCACTGGCATGCACGACTCATCAATTGCACTGCCTAACACAACCAGTAACAAAATTATTTGCTGATATGAACCAATAATTTTGGTGCATCCAGCATCAACTTAAGTTCTCTCATATGCTTAGATGAAGCACCCTCATAAATTGATTGCAGGTTAAGTGAGCACTAGCTCATGCTACCTAACTATACTAGAGCAAAGCCCTCTTCCTAGTCAATTTACATTTCCTTCTCTCTCACTCAAAAATAGGTAAATTTTATAAAAAAAAGAAAAAGAAAGCAGAATAGCCAAGCATTTATAGTTGCTTATTGGTATCCATTTCTGTTGAGGGAAGGGAATCATAAAATTATAGGCCATGCAATTTCCAGTTCTAGACCAACATATTACATACGTAAGTTGAATCTCAGGTTGGAAACCAATCCATATCTGAAAGGAATATGCCAGACTTGATAAATCATTGCCAATCGACTTCAAATATAAATAAATTTTCTTTTGTTAATATAAATGTTTTATTTAAGCATCATAATCATGTTCATTCTTTTACTCTTCTGGATGAAACAATATTTTGCACAACGACTTTATAGATTTTCTTCTCTTTTAGATTGCTACACACCACTATCTGTCCATTCGTAATCTCTATTGGTACACACCACTATCGGTATGCAACAAGTGCACAGCCATTGATGGGTATTAATTTATTGTAGAAGTCCAACAACTGCTGAGAGAATGGATGTCCTAATTATTTGAATGAACCTGTACAGAAATCAATTTTTTATATATAAAAAAAAAACTCAACAACTTTTGCTTGTTTTTTTCAAAACAAATGTTTTTGATACAATAAGAGTCAATGGATGAATTAACTTCATATTTTCATTCTCTTACGGGTAACTACCCCATTCAGCTAAAAAAGGAAAAGGAAACCTAGAGCCCACAAACATGGATTTAAGAGGCATAGACTAACCATTTTGCTCAATGAATTCAGCAAATATTCATCGGCTAGCAAATATAATAATGTAAACATACAGAATATAAGGTCAACAAATTTAAAAAACTCTTTCCTTTCTACTCTTCAGGGTATCAATGACCCTCCAAAGGTTAAAGCAGAACATTGCATGCTTATCCCTGAGCAAACTTATAAATGGAAAACTAGTCAACATTACAGCAATAAAAAATCAGAGAAATGTACTGAATTTTCAAAATGCATAAGTTAGAAATTTGACTTTATTCGACCGGTGAAATTGAAAATAAAATAAAATAAAATAATACAAGGCTATTTAACATAATAAAGCGAGACATATTCAACATGGATGCACATCCAACTCTGCAAGAAAATATGAGTAAGAGTAGTTTGAGCAGAAATGAAAACTAATCAACTAAATGTGACAGGTGCTTTTTTCTGCCCTCATTTTCATGAGATAAAATTAAGCATATGTCCCAACAACGAGAGTGTGTGGAAATAATAAAAACAATTCAGCTCTTGAGGTTTATACATCACATGAGGATGAAATGTAGTAACTCTGGAAAACAAGGACGATGATACGGTTGAACCTAGAATAAATTACCTATTGCTCGAGACATAGCGAGAATGCCTTCAACTCGAGCTCCATTCAGGTAGATCACTCGACCTCCAGCAGCTTCAATTCTTGCGATTTCATCTTGCCTATCCGGCTGCAACAAATGTTGGGGGCAAAAAATTCATTAATCAAATTAAAGAGTACTAAAAAAGATAAAAGAGAGAGCAAGCCAGCTTTGACCAGAGAGGGGAGAGAGAGAGAGAGAGAGAGATTGATTTAAAATGCTTTTACATCTCAGGAAGTAACCATCTATTGGGAAAACGGATAACACGTGCAAACAAACTAGGCAGTGGAATTATTGATGGAATGAAATTCCTCCTCGTTTCTTGCTTAATATGATTTTATTTGTGATGGTATTCTCATATGAGCAGACTAAAATAAATGTAGTTATGAAGTTTATCTCAATTGAATTATAACTATAGTATTATTTTCTTTGCCATATACTAAATAATTGTTTATAGTATAATCGTTTATTATAAAAAAATCCCTGCATTAAAAATAAATTCTACTTCAGGTAAAATTAAGATATAAATCTCATATGAAATTTCTCTAACCAAACAGGGGCTAAACCCTGCATTAAAAAAAAAACAAGGAAGAGTAAAGGCACTCAGAATTAATATGTTGGTAGCGTGAAGTTGCGCTGGCAAGTATTTAATTTAAACTTCCATCCCATGACAAATGGAACATGAGCATTGGAATATGTGCACCCATAGTCGCATGTAGGTCCAAAAAATACATACCATGATGTTGCCTAAAACATGCAAACAGTTCTAGGTGTCCGGTCAAAAGGATTCTTTTTATCAAAAACGGAGCATCATAACTAGTTCCTTCATGCTTGCCAAATGTCAAATGCACGACTTTTCCACAAGCAAACATGTACACCTGGTCTAAAGACCATCATCTAAGAAACGTCCCTATTCCACCCTGGTCAACACGATGCCACCTGGTATATACAAGTGGTAACGTTTGGCAAGGTGGCAAATCCATGTGTTTCATATCATCAGATACATGCAACATCCATTTGCGATGAAGACAAATTTTCAACAATCACCATCATCATATCATGACCAGAAATGGACGGCCTGGATTAGCTCATACATGCATTGAGATTTCCGTAATGTTTTCCGAATGAAAAAACTAACCTTATGATCAACACTAAGGGGAATGGCCCTTCTACCTCGTGATAGGACGGCGCGTGAGTCGCCGCAATTAGCAACAATTATATGCTCCTGGGTTAACACAGCCACCACCGCTGTGGAGCCACCAAGTATCATCTGGGCAGGGTGGCACTCACATTGGATACCCTCACTCCCACATGCGCAGGTGCTCATTGCCACCTCATCCATTCTCTCATAGCTTCTCTTCAACACTCCCCTCCACATTTCCTCCCACTCAGCCCCAAATTCGCCACTCTCACCACCCCCGCACGTTGAGTCCACGCGCTTCAATTCTTCCTCTATTAACACGTGCATCTTTTCCCTGCATAACGCTGCCACCTGCGAAAAAAGAAGAGAAATGAAAAAAAATAAAAACTATATATATTTTTAAATGACGAAATTACTCTTCCCAGAATAGAATTGAATTGCGTTTTTCAGTAATTACGTGATGACCGCCATGACCGTCAAAAACACCAAACAAATGCAACGGCCTTCGGCGGTTAATCTCCGGCAGGCAAAAGCTAGTACGAACAGAAATCGCATCCTCCATCTCACGTGACCTCCCTGGCACTGACATGCTCCCAAACACCGGCTCCGCCGTCTGAATCTCACTCACAGTCTCCACAACCCGCTTTCCCTCAGAGGTTGAACTCGAGCTCCCCTCCCCCGTCCTCTGGCTCTTCTCTTTTGAACCTTTTGTGTAAGTCGGCTGAGAACCACGAGTGTTTGAGATAGTGGCGAGACGCCTCATCTCGATTCTCCTTCTTCGGCGCTCCCTGCATTTCGCCACCGAGTCGTCTTCATCGTCGTTCGACATTCCTCGGCAAACTTCCGTCATTGCATTCAGTGACGGTTAACAGTCATCTTCGTTTGACATTGACAAACAGAGAGAGAAGGAGAGTGAGAAACAGAGTTTTAAAGGGGATTTTATTTATCTAACAAGAAGAAAGCAAAGGCAACGTGTTGTGTTTTCTGTATTTCTGGTGTAAGAAAAGCATGAAAGGCAAGCCAGCTCGAAATTGCCTCTTCATTTACCTATATTTGCTGTCGTTCCTCCACGTGTCCACCTGACGCTCCATCTTTCTGATTCTTTTCCTTTTTCACAAGCGCCGTATGATAGCGTAATTTCTTTGCCAGGCCATCTAATCAAAATACCCGCAATAAATCATAATCTCACATAATATGTGAATTTATCGCTCTTATTTTTTCGAAAATAAGTTGCCCACGTCTTAATTAAACAAGATTTATGAAAAATAATATAGCCGGTAAATTTAAATATGATTCAAAATTCAATTTTTTTTATAAAAAATATATAATAATAATTAGTTTGGTAAGAGGTATTATCCGATATAATTAGAAAAAATGAAGAGGTAAACACTGTTCGCACGTGAATACATCTTAACTTTATTCCTTTTCAATCAAATCCTTTTTTATTAGGTTATTTTTTTCACTCGTGTCTTTTTGATTGGGTACTCTTACTATCCATTGAACAAATGTAATGCGATTTTGTAAAGTTAGTGCATGAAATTGTTTATTTTAAATTAAAAAATAATATATAATCTAGCATATTGGTTAAATAATCTCTAAAAATAACATTTTATTAGATGATTAAGATGTTTCAGTAATCAATACACGACACAATTCATATTTTCGATTCTCTTTCTTGCAGTCCGTTTATTATTGATAAAGACTAAGTTCGTGAAATCTAGAAGAGAAGTTTATTAAAATGGAGCTTAAACTATACAAACGGCTCATGTTATACCACAAGATTTATTGTTTTTTCCAATTTAAAAAAGAATGATCATGCGGTAGCAACATTTTAAAAGGACTAAAGCAAGATTTAAGAATTTCATAAATAAAAGAGGACGCACGTGTTTATAGGAGTAGTGAACCGGAATGTAAACAAAAAAAATATCATAAATCAAGCATCCCATGCTTACACTCGTATATTTAATTTAATTAAAAAATGAAATTACTTTTTAAAAAGATAGATTCAACTAAAAATATTGTTGGATGAAACTTTAAAAAATAAGTTTAAAAATAAAAGAAAATCAATCAAACTTGAGTGAATCTTGTAAATTTGGGTTAGTCTTTCAAATATATAAAGCATTAAAATACATAGTCTTAATTAAGAAACTCAATACCCGCCCTAATAAATGCTAGATGTTAAAACCAATAAATCTGATTTAATTAAAAATAAATAAAACAAGATTCACGAGACAACTCTTGTTATTTTTTTTAAAAAAAAATAGATAAAATTTATACTATTGGATGATAAACTTTAAAGGGGGGGAAATGATTAATTTCTTGATCTGGACCCTATCCAAAATCTCAGCATTTAAAGTTTAAATAATGGAGGATAAAATCAAATAATTCAATTTAATTTAATCCACATTTGAAATTGCTTTTAAAATAACTAGATTCAACAACAAAAAAAAAACCTGAGTCAGCCCGTGTTGTTTTTAAAATGTCTAAAAACTTATATCGAAAATGAATTAAAAACAACAACAAATATTATATGATGAAGCTAATAAAAAAAAAAGGAATATCAGCTAGACTTTGTAGACCCGAGTTGATCTCTTAAACTCGCAAGCCATAAACATTTAGACTCGGGCTCAACTAGAAAGCTAAACACCTAGCAAATAAAAATATCATAGGACGAGACAATAAAAAAATCAATCTAGAAAAATCCTTGAGGAAGAAACAAAAAAATAATAATTAATTGTGATAAGAAAAAAAAATACAAGGTTTAAAGTGTGAAACAAAATAAGCAAAAATCATAAATAATAATAATAATAATCAAAAGAATAAAAACTAGATTTGAAATATGAAAGATATCTGCGTAGAGAAAAAAATCTATAATTTCATTAATCATTCTAAATAAAAAATATATTTAGAAGAACAGAGACGAGATCTTAAGATAATAACTCGAGGAGTCAATTTGATTTTTTTTTATAAGAATACATGAAAATTGACTAGGAATAATTCAAGAATTAAAATACTAAATGGCTATAAGTTTAATTTTTGCGAGACCATGATATTCACTTGATGCAATAATTTTCTTTTCTTTTTTCACTTTAACCCCTAAAATAAAAAGTAAATGATTTTCTTTTTTTACCGTCACGATAATTCTTTATAAACCGAGATTGTCTTGATTTCATCTCCTTAAATCGGTTATATACGGCGAGATTTTGAAGATTTTACTGGGTAGCAGGCAGAACGACACGTGTCTAATAACCTGACAAATGCAGCTTCCTGTACTTAACATTCTTACAAGTGGACTAATGATAGGTTACCACGCTAAGGTAAAGGTACTCCTATGGCCCACAATAGGTTTCTCGTTTTTCAAACGTTGCTTTTGTCTTATCTATCCTGGAATTTCGAAGCCGTAACACACGTGTCAATCTGTGGACCTACCTCCACTTCGAAAGTAACGTGCCTGGCCCATCGTTGACACGTATGAATGCGTGCTGTCCGTGAAATAGAGATTAGCGTTACCGTAGTCTTCGTTGGCGGGTGGTCGCCATGACCTGGTCATAAACTGTGGAGAGCATGCGTTTCCTCATGCTGACTACAGCGCCTTATTTTGAGTCAAACACTCAAGTTGGGGTGAGATACAAAACTTAGTCCTTGAAAAATGAAATTTGTTTCGAATCAGTCCCTTAAACATAAGATTTTTATTCTTGAACCGGTATTTATTTTCCTTTACTTCCAACTCCAAGAGGTTTCAGCTAGGTTCGAAACTTTCATCCATGTTAAGAAAATATATAAATGGATATGAATCTTGTATTTTAAAGCTTCTAGATTCATTAAATGTTTGTATACATGCATGTTGAGAAGACTGTTTGACTGTGCGGTATAAATAATGTCTTGACAAGTTTTTTTTTGGATTTATTTTTTGGTGTTTTGAATTATTTTAATATGTTCACGTTAAAAATATTTTTTTAAATAATAAATAATTAATTTGATGTATTTTTATGTAAAAAATATTTTAAAAATTAAACAATTGCCACTACACTCCCAGACATTTTATTGTAAAAAATATGATACAAATAATTGTGAGAAAAAAAACAGTAAATATGCTATAACTTAGTGTATTTAACCTACATTTAATGTGACACGCACGCATAAAAAAACAGTAAAGGCAATGAATTTTATGAAACTCGATGGAAGACTAAGATAATAAAAATAAAATATAGTACAAGGTATGCGCATTGCATAAATTGTTTATCATAAGAATAAAATATAGTAAAAGAAAAGTGATGCAGTTCAAAAATATTTTTGAAAAAAAAATGATTTTTATTTTATTTTTTATGTTTTTTAGATTCTTTTTATATGTTGATGTTAAAAATAATTTATAAAAAATTATTTTAATGTATTTTTAAATTAAAAAATCATTTTAAAATCAACCTTAAACACATTTCCAAACAAGCATGAAAAGAAATAACTTATCTTGAAAATACTATCAGAGGGATTATTTTTTTTATAGCAATTAAGGGAATGGACAGATGATAAATTGGTTGATGTTTTTATTCCAACCATTATTATAAACATAATTAAATGAACATCCATTCAATCAATGACTAACTATATAAATTTCCATACCAATAAACATAATTACATAATAACAACATGAGATCAAAGTCACTAAATCCGTAACTCAAAAATCCATTTAAAACTAGCTAATCATAAACAAGGTATACCATTAAATCAATGAGATCAATCATAACTACTTACTTTTTTACACTCAATAGATGAAGAATAAAATATCTAACTCTTCTAGGACCACCATTCTCTTTATTTTAGCTCCAACTTAATTATGTCCTTTTAGACTATTTTTGGCATTACGTTTCAAAAATGTTTTTGAGAAATTTTGAAATTATTTTTTATTTTTTTTATCTTTTTAGATTGTTTTCATGTGCTAATATCAACAAAAATCTTTCAAAAACAACCTAATCATACTCCCAAACAAATATTTAAGCCTTTTCATCTCTAGTTTTTAAAAGAGAAAAAATATCACACAAATCTTCGTGAGATCACTTTTTTGTTCCTTTTCTTGTCAACTTACATCGAGCAATGAAGGTTTTATATTCAAAACTTTCCATTAATTATGCTTGAATCCTTCATTTAGTTTACATGGTCCTAAGACTTTACTTCTTTTATTTGATTTTGATCCATAATATTTTACATTTTCCCAGCTCCAACACTTTTTAGTTAAAATCGACCCACCTCCAAATTTAAATATAGCTCGTCTAGTTTTCCAGTATAATTTTAATCTATCATTTAAAAAAAAAGGTTAAACTGAGGTTTACATTTAGTCCCTCTTATTTTTAATTGCAATTATTTAACTTCAAGTAATTATTTCAAAATGGAAATTGTTTTCCATTTCATCCTTTTTTTTAGTTTTTTTGCATCTCTTAGATCTAGTCTCAATTTTTTTATTGTCATTTTTTTAGGTTATTTTTCAAGTTGATTTTTTGTTGTAATTTCATCTTCCATCTTTTTTTTTCCTTTCAAATTTGATCCTTATTCTTTTTGTTATAGTTTTTTTGCTGCTCTTTTTTTATACATACATACACATTCAATTTCATCATTCAATATTAAATTTATTATAAATTGGACTTCTATGTTCAACACGGCATACAATTTCACACCTTGCAAATTCATAAGATTAACCTAGATACAAAAGATTTGGAGCAGTTTTGCTTGACTTTTCATATTATTAAAAGAAAACCTAACTTGCAATATAGCAAGCAAGGTAGTTAAAATCACGAGTCAACTCGCAAACTCGTACGAGTTTGCGAGTTGGCTCAGCAAACCGGGTTGAACCGGAAAGAAAAATTGAACCGGTCAAACTCAGTCAAAATCGGACCAGTCAAAATTCGGTCCGATTTTGCGAGTTCGACTGTTTGTCCCTTTTTATGGTGTTGTTTCTTCATTTCTCTGTTGCTCACTCTCTTCCATGATTTCAATTTCTCTGATTCTCTCTGTATAATTTATGATTTGAACTTGAAATTCTCTTCTCTTCTCATTCAAAACCCCCCAAAATTTCTCTTCTCTTCTCAATCAAAAACCCTCAAATCATCAGCAAGGTTGTAGCTTCATCTGGGCTACCCTTGGATATCTTTATTCCTTGATGAGACTGGACATTCAACTCAGCTATGTGCTCAAATGCACTGAGGATCTGGGGTTAGAAAAGGATGAGGGAGATGATGGAAGAGGGCGGTGTGAAGAAGAATAGATTTAGGCATTTAAGCATTTAGGGTTAGTAAAAGTTTTGCTTTTACAGGGAGGGTCCAGGGTTGTTAGTTGTTACTTGTTATAAATTAATAATAATGACGATGATGATGATATATACGGGGGATGGCTGGAGGGGTTATAATAATAATAATAATAATAATAAGGTTTATAATAATAATAATAATATACGGAGGGGTTATAATAATAATAATAATAATAAGGTTTATAATAATAATAGTTAGCATAAAAAATAATTTTAAAAACAATTCTATTAATTTAAGATAATAAATAACATTAATTAATTTCAAATACAACAATCATAAAAAAAATACAATTACTTGTACGCCAGTTGAAGATTTATTTTAAATTTGTTAGTTTTTAACTTATGAACTTTTAGAGACATAATTATTTTGTAATGTGTTTTGATGTTATTTTACATCATGTATGAACCTAAGCTAATTAAGTTTTATGTTCATAATTATGCTATTTTGTATTCAAAAATATTTTACATATGATTTTACGATTTTTCTTCTCACACGATTTTAGTTGTGATTTTATGATTTTTGTACGGATAAATTCGAGTACCGTCTTACAATTTTACGATCTGATCTTACAATCCGATTTTTCAGAGCCCCTTCCGATTCGTGTCAAAATCTCAATTTTGACAACCTTGAAAGCAAGAGTAAAAAAAGTAAAAAAATCTAAGCTACTACTTTTTTTAAAAAAAAAAATTTAAAAAAAAAAGTATACCTCGACTGCAGAACAAGAATATTTAGGTGACAGATTTTGGGAAATCGGCCCAATGAGCAGCGAAGAGCCGAAGACATTAATAGCCCATACCAATTTGATTTTAAGAGCTGATATGAAGCCTCTAAAAGCTGTGCTTGGAACCCAAAATTATTTTAAAATAAAATAAAAAAATAGATTTTCTTATCCGGCCAGAACGTGCGAATCAGTACAAGATCATGGATAGGGCTGCTGTCTTTCAACAAAAGCTACAGATGTGAACATGGCTTTAACTCTTCGAAGCAGGCTTGGAGTCTGAAACCAGACATGAGATCTTGTTCTCCTGTCTGGAAAAATCTGTACAAGGAGGAGGAAGAACTAGGCAGCATGGTGGTTGATAGATCCGACAGTAAACATTAAAGGCACCAGCCAATCTAATTACCTGTGCATTAATGGTGCATTAATTTAGTCGGCTACATTTCCCAGAAAGAAAGGTACAAAGAAATAGAGTCAACACGACATCCAGTGTGATCTCGTGTTGTGGTGCTATTTTAGCCATAGTAGCCTTAGTTGCTGTGCTTCTCCACATGATGGAACTATTTTTAATGCATGTTTTAGAATATATAATAAAATAATAATAATATATATAAAGTATAAATAAGAAATAAAAGGGAGTGTTTGTTTTCAGCTTCAAGAGTGTTTTTTTTTATATAATTTTTACGTGAAAATAAATTATTTTTTTTGTGTGTTTTTGAATGATTTTGATAATGATATATTTTTTTAATAAAAAAACATTAAAAGTGTATACATATCATTTTAAAAGATAAAAGTATCAAATTCAAGCCCTACAAACTATGATTGTTTTTTCTCCAAATAAGGTATTTTTTACATGTTTATATATCTATTATTTCACTATATTAATTGAATTAGTTAGACAATAGACTCACTGATTTTTATATTAGACCATCTCATTCGGTCATTTAGTGTAAATGTACATAAATATTTTTTGATAAACAAATGGAATTACTTTATAATTATTTTTAAATATATTATCGAATTAAAATTATACGGTTTGATTTATCTCAAGAGGATTGCACAATCTCATTACTCACGACTATATGGAATTCATTTTCATAAAAACACAAATAATATAGACTTCATAAGAGGAATCCCTTTGATAAAGGGGTCATGATGGGATATCAATTGATAGAACCAGCCCACGGGCCTCTATTGGACTCGCCAATGATGGGCCTCAGACATTCCCACACCAGACTACAGCATTTTGGCCCAGTTCCAATCCCAAGTAGCCACACCTTGTCACCTTTCTTGACCATCTCCTTCGCTTCCAAATAGGCTAATTCATACCACAACGAAGAAGAAGACTGGTTGCCAAACCTACGCAGTGTCATGAAAGCAGCCTCGACTTCCTTCTCGCCAAGCTTCAACCCTTTCTCCATCTCTCTAATTAGTGGACTCCCTGAAGTTGGCAAGCAAAAATGCTGTATCACGCTCTTAAAATTTGGCACATAAATCTCCTCAGACCTGTTAAAAAATCTCTTTCTAATGATCGAAACAGCATGCCAAAATTTCTCCAAAGTAGGCAAGATCTGTGCACCGAGAATTGTTACGTTAGACTTGAGAGTTTCTCCAACAATTTGGAGCAAATCTCTGTGGATTGTAACCCCAAGTTTTCCTTCAGAATCTTCTTCACGAACTGCAGCGACATAACTTTTGTCCTCAAAGGATCTTTGGTTTCTTACTGAGAAAAAAAGCTTGTATTTTGATGACTTTTTGGCTTCATTTTTGTTTGAAAGCAAGATGGCAGCACCTCCCATTCTAAAGGTACAGTTAAGGAGTAGCTTGGATTTCTCATGACCAGGATACCAACCGGTTGATAAAATTTCAGTGCTAAGAACAACGGCATAGGAGTTCTTATGAACTTTCAAGAGGTTCTGAGCCATGTCAATGGCTATAGCTCCTGCGCTACAACCCATGCCAGAAAGGCTAAAACTTTTAACATCGTCTCTCATGGAGAACTTGTTGGTGATTATGGCTGACAGGGAAGGTGAAGGACAGAAGCCACTACAGTTCACTATAAGTATATCAATATCTTGAGGAGAGATTTTAGTTTTGGAGAGGAGGTCTTCCATGATGGGAGGAAGAACCATTTCGGCTTCTTTAATGGATTCTTGTTGATGGGGTTTTGGAGGAATGCAGTGTAAGGCTGGAGGGAGATAAGTTTCTTCACCTAGACCAGAAGATGTGAGGATTTTGGCCATGAAAGCTACACTTTCTTTATCAAAAGACTCGATTTTTGATGCATTTTCAAGGAATAAAGAGAAGGGGGTTTTACAGAAATCTGGCGGTTTGAAACATGAGAAATCTACAAGGTAGACTGGAGTGGAACTCAGGAAGAAGGGTTTGATGGTGAAAATGAAAATGAAAATAGAAAGCAAGAGGAAATGGAAAACGGGTTTCCATTTTTGCAGGATAAAGATTGCTTCTAGTGAAATTACAAGTGCAAGAGTGGAAAATCTCAGAACTTCCAAGAGAGTTGTCAGGAGGTGCTTGGATAGCAGATTAATGGTGTAAGAGCCAGGGCCGCCATGGATGGCCTGAGAAAGAGATTCCATTGAAAGGGATCGGTGAGGGGGATGGAGTCTGCAGCTATGGCCGGGGTGGTGGTTTTCCTGATCAAGATTCTTTCTGATCGGAAGGGTTTATATAGAAGGTATCGTGACGGTCCGTGTGCTGTCTTCCAAGGTATCCTTAAACCATTTTTTTGCAAATCCACATTAATTAATAAGTTTTTTTTTACGTAGATAAATTAAAAAGTTATGATCCGGAAATCTCAAGTTTGAACTAATTACATGTATTTCTTAAATTAAAAATTAAGACAATGTTTTTATCTAAACTCACAGAATATATTGGATCTCTCGTGCTGCATGCATCAGCACACCACCTAGCTAGCTAGCTAGCATGATTAAAATAAATAAATAAATAGATAAAATCAAATAATTGATCTTATTCCAACTTGCAGAGAAAAAGGGCAAGAACACGAGGGATATCTTTGAATTTCAAGATATATAATAATGAATATAAACCCAGTGGGAGTCCCCAGGCTGGGAAGTGCCGTTAATTTTCAGGCTGTTTGGCACAGTTATTCTTGTTGTGGTTGAGGTTGAAAAAAAGCAGGTTTATAAAAAGCGCTTTTAGCTGCGGTTCGTAGCTGAAATTTGTGTTTGGTTAAAACTGTGGTTGATGTTGAGTTTAATGAAAAGCAGTTTTGTGTGTTTGGTTACCATGCTTTTCATATTGCTGTCAACTTGTAAAATTAATTAAAAATACACATGTATGTACACACATACATTTATATAAATATTTTGTTGGAATAATTTTTTATATTTATTAATAATTATAGTAACAAAATGTTTGAAATAATTGATGTAAATTAAATACTTGTTTTTATTTTCTTATTAAATTACTTGCAATTCCATCACGAACTAAATTCATACGTGAACATATCTGTGACCCCTAACTATTTGATCGAGGAACAACATCTGATAAAATATTTTCATGAATAAAATTAGAATTGCGATCATATTCGGCAAAAACATTGTTTTGAGCTAATTATCAAACCCAATTTTTTTTTCTTATTATGTCACTCAATAAAATTAACAATATAAACTCATCATATGAATATATATAATATCCAAAAATAAAAACCTTAACCTGACCTAATTTAACTAAATCGTTAAGACCAGAGAAAAAGATAAGTTGTTAAAGTTTATAATTTATAAAATATTATACTATAATTATAAGCTGAAACATGATCTAAATATATAAATGAACACCCAATGTATATTCAATCTCTTATACCATCCTCCTTCCAGGCATGTGCGAGTGCCATTGTTGATAAAAGAAACAAAAATTATTCCATCGAAGGGAAAGCCTTTCTCCAAATTAAGAAACTAAAATAGATTATAATTGAAAATGCCAACGTAAAAAGAAAACACGATATTTTTCTCAAGAAAAATAAATCATACGATTATCATAGGATTGTCGGTGAGTAAGAGAGGGAGGTGAGGCCGAGAGGGACTAGGAGATGGAGGTGAGCAGAGATGATGGAGGTGAGCAGAGATGATGGTGGTGAGGCAAAGATGATCAGAGAGAAGACTGAGATGTAGCATTTTATCAGGTCTTAGGACGTGAGACGCGGATGCAAAAGCATCTGAGAGATGCTTTTGCATCCGCGTCTCAAACGTTAATTAAATGGCGGGACCCACAGAAATAATCTGGGGTACCGTTTGGTTCTGGTTGCGTTTGGCCCCGCTAAACGCAGCACGAAACCAGCCAAACAGCCACTCTGACTGGAAGGCATGGGCATGGGCTCCTGGGTCTTAATTGATTGCCGGTCGAACTTCAGACAAGCCAGCGGTTGGCTTGAAAATTTATAGCATGTTTTCAATTATATTTGTAATTATTTTTTATTTTAAAATTTGTGTTTAACAGTAGTATATTAAAATAATTTGAAAACACGTAACAAAATATATTTTTTTCCAGAAATATTCTGAAACGGGCCAGCAATGGTGCAAGTTTTATACGGGATCATGGCAGAATTTTTATTATTGTATCCTAATTTTCTAACACAATTTATATAATTTAAAATATATGATTATTGTATAATATAATATGTTTTGTATTCAAATGTATTTTCTAGCACAGATCTTCATTCCTATTTTAATGCTACTCAGTACTCAGTTGATTTCCAGTTTTGTAGTCATGGATTTCCTATTTGCAGAGATTGACTTTCAATGGATTCCTTGAATTCCTCTTCAAGCTGCTTCTAATCTTGGAGAGTCAACCACAACTTGGTCACCTTCCTTATCTTTTCAGATATCATCCTTATCACTTCTTGCCATTGACTCAAGGTGGTTGATGGGAGATATGTTACGTTTAATAAATATGTCATGCCATACTATTTTCTATATAAATATTTTATATAGTAGTAACTTGTTGCTATATATATTTATATAAATATTTATTTTTATATAAATATTTTATATACACATTGAAATGTTTGTTGAATTGAAAAAAATATGGGATTTAAATTATGAGTGATGCTACCCTTCATAAAATGATTAAGTGATGTTATTAAACATGATTGCACCATTGATTTCAGCAGTTAATTTTACTCATAAATTTAATAAGCCAAGTTGGATTAATTTTTGTAAAATCTTTACACAATTGATCTTTAATATCAATTAGGTACGTAGTCCAATTATTGATTTTTTTGTTAATTATTTCATTAAAAGACATGTGGCATGCTGTAATCAACACATTATTTATGATTTCCCCCCATAGATATCCATTATTTTATATTTTTTTTAAGTAAATCATTTCTTTAAAATTATCTTCGAACAATTGCACCATCACATTGACTATGACTTCATGGGAGGAAACACCTTTGATCAAGAGCTCGTGATGGGATATCAATTGATCGAGTCAACCCGTGGTCCTAAACTGGACTCCCCAAATATGGGCCGGCCTCAAACATTCCCAAACCAGACCACAACATCCTGGCCCAGCTCCATCTCTCTGATCAGTGGCCTCCCTCAAGTTAGCAAGCAAACTAGATGGATTCAAGTTACGTTTAGATATTGAATTACAGGGTGTTTGAAAGTGAGATAATTATAATTTTCTAGATTGTTTTTTTTAAATATATTCAAAAAAATACCTTTTTATTTTAAAAAAGCATTCTTGATTTTATCACAATCAAAATAGTATGAAAATATTGCAAAAATTAATTTGATTAAAAAATATAAATAATTTTAAAATATTTTTGTAATGCAAAAACAAACAGATGCATCGCATTAAAGGAAGAGCTGTGTGTATTTTTTAATATACTAATACAATATATTTTTTATATTAATACATTCAAACAATCTAAAATACTAAAAATAATTTAAAAAATAAAATAAAAAAGTTTAAACTTCTTTAAAATAATTTTAAAAATTCAAAAACAAATAGTTTGTAATGGCCATCTAACGCTCAAAATATTTCCACCGCCAGCTCTATAAATTCACAAACCCTAGCACGTTTTGCCTCCTCTTCAACCTCCTGCCCTCTGCACCGCCACTTCCACACTCTTACGTAGCAGGAGAAAACAATAAAACCCCACAAACCCTAAAGCCCCAGTGCATTACAGGCGAGAAAAAACGATGCCTTCAATATCTCTTGCCAACACCAACAACTCTTCAGATTCCAAGAAAGAAAAGAAGATGAAGAAGAAAGTGGCTCTTGAAACCCAAGAAATTGACCCCTTGATGGTTGCAAACAAGAACGAGAAGAAGAAAGAGAAGGAGAAAAGGAAGAGAAAAGCTGCAGAGCTTGATGATGATGATGAAGAGAGGAGTGAAACAAGCTCAGAGCTTTGCGAGCCTGTAAATTTGAAGAAGAAAAGCAAAAAAGATAAGGAGGAGGAGGAGGAGGGTGAGGAAGAGGAAGTTAAAGCTGAGGATCCTAATGCTGTGACGAGGTTTACGATATCTGAACCGTTGAGGGAAGCATTGAAGAAGAGAGGGATTGAGGCTTTGTTTCCTATTCAAGCTAGAACTTTTGAGGATGTCCTTAATGGGTGTGACTTGGTTGGTCGTGCTAGAACTGGCCAGGTATGATTTTTTATGCTTGTTTATTGCTGAATTTGTTAGAAAAGCTTGATTGTTTTAACATTATGAGATGGTATGGTATTGTTATATTCAAATAGTGAAGTATGATATTGTGACTATTTATTTATTTATTTATTTTAAAAATGTTCATTTTGTACATCTAAAGAGCTTATGCTACGATCATCATGCACGGCTAGACAAGTATGATTGTGAACTGTATTTCATGGGTTTAGTGGACGACGTGTTGAAATTATGGTGAATTTGTAAAAAGAAATCTATCCAATTATGTGCAATTTAGTGTTGGTGTGTTAGAAAATGTGCAAACCGGTCAACTAAGCTTTTGGGCCCGTGCTCCATGGGTTTTGTGAATGGTTTTCTATTATTTGGTGAAATTGGAAAATAGCTACGTGCAAAATGGTTTGAAATTGAGTGTTTATTAGCTCAACTTGATTTCTCTGGTGCATGCTATTTTATATCTCTTGAGCCTAATTATGTTCTCCAAGTCCAGCAGAAATGCTTTTTGATAATTTAAAAGGTTATTGACATCCTACATTTATGCAGGGTAAAACGCTGGCTTTTGTTTTG
Source organism: Salix exigua (assembly GCA_032356905.1). Taxonomy (NCBI): domain Eukaryota; kingdom Viridiplantae; phylum Streptophyta; class Magnoliopsida; order Malpighiales; family Salicaceae; genus Salix; species Salix exigua. The sequence continues at coordinate 7,925,922 of CM063602.1, read as the reverse complement.
CCGATTTTGGAGTCCTTAGTAAATGGTCCTACAAAAGCATCAAGGAAGACAGGCTATGGCAGGCCACCTAGTGTTTTGGTTCTCTTACCTACCAGGGAATTGGCCACTCAGGTATAATAGAACACAGTGGATAAATCAATGGGATGTCGACTTTTAAAGTGATTCTTTTTACTTAGTTATGTGTATCCTTTTCAGGTGTTTGATGACTTTAGAGTTTATGGGGGCGCAATGGGCTTGAATTCTTGCTGTGTGTATGGAGGAGCTTCATACCAGCCTCAAGAATTTGCCTTGAAGAGAGGGGTGGATGTAGTTGTGGGAACACCTGGCCGCATAAAGGTATCATTGTTTCAGAATGTTATTTGGATTTTTATTCCAGATTTGGAATATTACAAGCATTTGAAATTCTTTGATCTAACATTTTTTTTCTATTTCCATTAAACTTGGTACAGGATCACATAGAGAAGGGGAACATTGACTTGAGCTTATTGAAGTTTCGGGTCCTTGATGAGGCTGATGAAATGCTGAGGATGGGTTTTGTTGAAGATGTTGAACTTATTCTTGGTATGTATCTGCATGGTGGGAGACTTGGGACATGTTATTTTGACGTGTCTTGAAGTTCAATTATTAATTACGTAATAACTTTGCTGTTTCAAATTCCTATAAACTTGTTGCTGTAATGTATTTGATTACATTATAGATGCTTGTCTCTAAACACATGCTGATGTTGCTTGTCACTTTACTCTGCTGTTCTTGCGTAACTGAAGCTAGGTGTTAAGTTATTGCTCTCTTTACTAGTGTATTTTGTATTTTGCAGGAAAAGTAAAGGATGTAAGCAAAGTTCAAACACTTCTATTCAGTGCCACCTTGCCTTCTTGGGTGAAACAGGTATGTTCCTTACTTTATGAATAAGAGATATAAAGTTTGCTTTGTTATCACTAATTTTTGCATTGCATTGCCAGATCTCTTCTAAGTTTCTCAAGCCAACCAAGAAAACTATTGATCTTGTTGGCAATGAGAAAATGAAAGCTAGCACCAATGTAAGGCATATTGTACTTCCCTGTTCTACTTCTGCCATACCTCAGGTTATTCCTGATATCATCCGATGTTATGCCAGGTTGGGTTTTCGTACAGTTTGTTTGTTGGTGATTTTTTTTGGGGTCTATTTCCACGGCAGCTACTTCCAAATACACGGCATAGTAAATTTGGTGGGCATTTTTTTTTATATTTTAATTTCTCGAACAAAACCCAGTATTCCACTCTGCAATCCTCTTGTCAATCATCACTTCCACCCACAGACCATGTCAGGAAAAAAGCCAAATCCTTCTCTCTCTCCAATACCTGTTCTTGCTAGAAGATGTCCTTTCCAAACTGCATCCATTTCCATTTGTCAATGCTTTTGATTCCTCACACTGACATCAACAAACAATGAACACAAGTACAAATAGAACTGTTCAACTTCTTAGAAATGAACACAATCGAGAGATCTGTTTCCTTTGAGAGAGAGACCAATGATATTCACTTTTGCGTTTTGAGGATGGTCTGTTTGATATGGCCGTGGAGACAGAACTGGCTGTCGTGGAAATTGAGGCACCTTTTTTTTTCCTGTAATTATTTTCTCTCATCTTTACCTTTGGGTTGGTTTTAATTCAGTGGAGGCCGCACAATTATTTTCACGGAGAAAAGGGAATCTGCAAATGAACTTTCTGGATTATTGCCTGGAGCCCGGGCTTTACATGGGGAAATACAGCAGTCTCAGCGTGAGGTGATTTTTTGCATACAAGCGGTCCCTTGTACTGTTCTGTTTTTCAATGAGCAGCATGTTTCCTTTGCAACTCTTGTTCCTCAATTGTTTGAAGTTCTCTTTGGCCATGTTTTGTTTTAAGATATTTTTTTAGCATGGGAATGAGCTCAGATATGATTTCAGAACTTGGATGTCAATAATCTGTCCTCATGCCTCATCCCCTTTCAGTGGTCAAGGATTCCTTTGCTTTCCAAGAATGACAGCTGTTGGCTTATAGTCTCAGCATATGATCTTTTGTGGCATACAGAAAGTCTTCTGGAAATAAAGCAACCTGATAAAATAGTTTTGTATTAGTTGTGTATTAAAATATTTGAGGATTTAACCCCGTGAAGAAACTCCATGAAGAAACTTGCCCAGTCTCAATCTCTTTCTTACTTTTTCCTAGCTAATTTCTAATGTATGATATCTGCAGGTGACTCTTTCTGGGTTCAGGTCAGGCAAGTTCCTGACCTTGGTGGCTACAAACGTTGCTGCAAGGGGATTGGATATCAATGATGTACAGTTAATCATCCAGGTGTGCCTTTCTCTGCATGGTTATGTTTGCAGGTGCATGTTATGAAATTTAATATTTGTATTTCAAATATACTTACCTCAAAATTTTGCCTTTGTAGTGTGAACCTCCAAATGATGTAGAAGCTTATATACATCGGTCTGGACGCACTGGACGGGCTGGTAAATATCCATATTTATGACTTGTATTTTTTGAGTTTATGGTTTTGATGTTCATGCTAAAAGATGTAGCTGCTTTATAGGCAATAGTGGTGTTGCTGTGATGCTCTATGATCCAAGAAGGTCAAATATATCTAAGATCCAAAGAGAATCTGGTGTGAAATTTGAACATATAACTGCCCCTAAAGCTGAGGATATTGCTAAAGCAGCGGGTGTGGAGGCTGCACAAACAATAACACAGGTTTCCGACAGGTATACTTTTTATGTTGGTGTTGGTGAATACTTGACTTGACACTTGTACCCTCAGATGTAACATGTAGCAAATATTGCAGTGTAATTCCAGCATTCAAATCCGCAGCAGAGGATCTGTTGAATACCTCAGGTTTGTCAGCAGTAGAACTACTTGCAAAAGCAATTGCCAAGGCAACTGTAAGTTCTGTTTACCAATGCTGTTTTTCAGTTAGACATTGATATTTTAACTCTGGCTTACTGCCTTGAGCGTAAAAAATGTAAATACAGGGTTATACTGAGATCAAGAGCAGGTCACTGCTTACTTCAATGGAGAACCATGTCACATTACTTCTTGAATCTGGAAAACCCATCTTTTCCCCGTCGTAAGTCCTAAAAGCTTGTACTCAAGTTTTCTTTTCTTAAATTCAACCCTACAGAATATAAGATAATGAAATCTTAGCCTTGCTTTTATCCAACTTTATCAAGAGAAATTGATCATCTTTTAGAAATGTTGTTACCCAATGTGTCATTGTTAGTCATCGTAAGTGAGCAGGACTTCAGCAGACCTTAATACCACTGTTGCTGCCTGTACTATTGTTAGACTGTTTGCATGTTACTGAGGGAGAAAGTTCCACTAATTACTGCTTTGGAGCGATAGTCCTATGACCTGGCATTTGTGATCCAAGACCAAAAATTCAGACAGGTCAAATAAAGGTTCAACAATTGATATCTATGGTGAAGGAATGCAGGTCTCAGGAGCCAATTCCCGATAATAGATCAATTGGTTGCTTGTCATACAATAGTTGTACACCCAATTCATTTTAGGATTTCTAAAAGCGAAGAATTTACTTTTGATCGAACTTTTATTTTCTTCCTATCTTGTCTAGGTTTAATAAGTTACTGGTTATGAAAATTTCTGTACTTGGTAAAGAGTGCAGAATATCTCTATACAAAGTATAGAACAGGTTCCATGAAATAAGTTGGTTAAATTCCTTGTCTAAATTAGTTGCCCCTTTTGATGCAGTTAATCTGACATGCAGTTAATCTGAATTGTCAAACTCTTTTGCCTGTTTCTTGAATTTTCTCAGATTCGCTTTTAGTGTCTTGAGGAGAATCTTGCCTGAGGACAAGGTTGAGTCTGTGACGGGAATGAGCCTTACAACTGATGGAAATGGTGCTGTTTTTGATGTGAAGAAAGAAGATGTCGATGCATTTTTAGCTGGTAACATTCCATTTTATAGGTTAATCTTATCATTTCCATAGCTTGGCAAGTACTTCATTGCAGAGCATGTCTTTTGCATGAAATCTGTGCTCTTGATTTTCCTTCTATCTGTTTTTATTTTTGGCTGGTGTTGACCTTGAGTTGTGATGTGTGATATCAGTGTTCACTATTCTTTTCTTTCTTGGTGTTGCAGCTCAGGAAAATGCCGCTGGTGTTAACATAGAGGTGGTAAAAATATTGCCTTCTCTGCAAGAAAGAGAGCAACAAAGGGGTAGATTTGGTGGTCGTGGTAGAGGTGGTTTCGGTGATAGGAGTGGTGGCAATAGGTTTTCAGGAGGCAGAGGTGGCAGGGGTGGTGGATTCTCAGATCGAAGAAACAGCTCTGGTGGCTTTAAAGGTCGCAACAATGGGAACAAATGGTGAATGCTTTCAACTGCATCAAATTTCCATGGATGCTGAGAGCGATCCTTATACAAGCTGAAGAATTTTTTGATGGTGAAGAAAATTCAAAAATACAGCTGGCTTGCCTGGGGAATTTATAATCTAGGTTGGCTGGACATAGATTTTTCCTGCGAGTGTATGATGTTAGACTTGTTAATTTATATTTTTCGCTTTGAGCCGAATTCATATAATTTTCTGGGGATTTTTGCCGTCTTCCCCATGTTTGAATTTCACTGGAAATGTAAGCTGAGGTGACAAGTTCCAATTTGATCAATTATTGAATAGTGCAAACCTATAGAACTTTAGCTGCATATCAAGTATACCTTTCTTGTAGCTGCATTACGCGCAACAATCTTGTACACAATGGTATTGCATTACAATCTATCAGCTAGCTTACCCCAGATAGGGATTGACAAGGTATAGTGGATTATACTAATCTGACAGCTAAAAATCAAAACTCTCAAAGGTACAGAATCTATGTAGAAATGTTGTTTTTTTGTTGCAATTATCGTAGTAACACTGGACACTTGAAAACGATCAGATCTACTTCTCAGTGCTGGCAGCAGGCTCCACCGTTTCATCCTGTCGAAAGATATGGAACGGTGGAGTTCAAAAGGGCATATTAATAGATCTCATTATGATCCATTTATTGGTAATGGTATTGGTGCAAAGTAATTTTAATTATGCTGACAGTATCATGCACTGCATTTTAAGCCTAGAAGGCCTGAACAGTGGCTGAGGAATCCAAAAACTCTGTTGATTATTGTTTTGGTTGGTTATATCAAGGTTTCTTTTAGATAAAGGAGGTAGGGATGCAGAGGCAATCAGTAGATTTGCCTTGCCTAGACAGACATGATCTTTCTTAAGCAGGATTAATCTGAGCACCTGCTTGGGCACACAGAGAAAGACAAGATAAAAGAAGTAGAAGATGAGATTGTTCGGTCGCTGATAGAGGCTTGTCTTGTCAAGTACATTTCCCAGGCTGTAACACTCAAGGGTAAAGCGTGTGATCGTGCTTCTTTGCCTTTCATTTCCATTTCTTATCGGACAAGTGGAACAAAATGCTACTATGTTACATGTTCGTGCTACATATTAATATAAATCATATTTTGAAGTATTATATAATAATTTAAATTTTTAGGTGAAATGATTTATTTACGTGGTATCAGAGTCTTGTTGACGCAACAGTCACGAGTTCAAATCTCACCACCTCTATTGTATTTGATAAAAATTAAACACAAAATAATACGAGTCTGTGCAAGTTTCAAGCTCAAATGTTTTTTATTTAAAAAAATATATTAGAGAATAATATAAATTACCAAAATCTCAAAATAATTTATATTGTTATTTAATAGCGGCGGGCCAGCTGGCTGCCTAAGCAAATGTTGAATACAATGCTTATTGCAGCATGTTGATGCTCATTGCTTCTCTGTCAGAAGCTTATATGATGAGTAAGGGTAATAATAACATGACAGATTTTGGAAAGAACATTTCTAAATCTAACTTTAACCTCACGAGGCTCCATTCTGGGAAGAGACGGTGACTTCTTCAACCTCCCTGAAACCATCCTCAGCCTTGTTCTCTCCAGATGCCTTTGCTGTGTCATAGGAGGCATGTAATCCAAACAGAAAGTAATATATCAACAAAAATACAGTCCATATAGCAAATCTTTCAAATGATTGCACATCTATTGATCCCAGAAGAAAAATGTTGATGAGAATTGAAGCAGATGGTAGCCATGGCACCAATGGAACACCCCATAATTTTGGATCCTTTGCTTGCGGGACAAAAATCTTGAGTGCTAATGTAGCAAGGAACCATATCGGTATGGTGATCACATACCCGATCCAACTATCTTGATCGGCCGTTCCCCAAATAAGAGCCGTCGCGATTGAAGAACCAAGAATGATCACAATGAACACAACGAGCTTGGCCCGATTCACAGGTGTTGTGACACCACTAACATAGTAGCGGCGCACAAGAAGAGACACGGCCACAAGCATGAAGATAAAAAGTGTGGAGATGGAAAGAAGGTTGGATAGAATATCAAGCTTGGTGAAGAAGGCAATGATAGCAGTTGCAGCAAGCATGACAACAGTGGCATTTACCGGCGTCCCAGTCTTGGCATCAACGTGAGCTAGCCATGGTGGCATCATGTGAGTCCGCGCAATATGTGTGAGATACCGCGCCTGCCCCACAGCAGATACCAGCAAAACCGATGTCATGCCTTTCAATGCACCGGCAGCAACAATGTACTTAGCCCACCCCCAACCCACAGACTCAAATGCCACTGAAAATGGGGCGTCCACATCGATCATCTTGTATGGCACCATCAGACACAATGTCACTGCTAGCAAACAATATACTACTATAGTTATGGCCATCGAGCCAACGAGACCGATCGGGATATCTCGAGCAGGATTCTTGGTTTCTTCTGCCATGGTCGAAACAGCATCAAATCCAACGTAGGCAAAGAAAAGCACCGCTGAAGCCGTGAAAATACCACGGGCACCATTGGGAGCAAAGTCAGCGTAATTCTTCGTGTCCGCTTTGGCAAGACCAGCGACAACGATGAAAAGGATCACTACAAAATGGATGATGGAAGAGACATAATTGAAGCGCGACGAGCCCTTGGTACTAATGACAGCAAGGATACAAACCACAGCAGTAACCACAACAGCAATGGGGTCAAGGTGGCCATAGTCATCAGGAAGGCTATGGGCTATGATACGATAATCATCTGGTTTGTGGTTACAAAGAGTGGCAAAGTAGGATGTCCATGCCCTAGCAACAGCAGCACCACTAATGACATACTCAAGCAAGATATTGCCAGCAGCGATGAAGGCCATGAAGTCCCCTAGCTCTACCCTCAAATAAGCAAAAGAGCCACCTGGAAATGAAGGAAAACACCAGCAATTCGTCGTCAATTATGATATTTATTTAGTTTTGAGTTTTTGGAAGCTGATGATAACTAAAACCTGGCGGAGTACGTGTTTGTGTGTGTCTTGTCAGTACCAATCTTCTTAGGCAAACGAACATTTCTAGACATGTGGATTAATTAAAACTCGGATCTTGCTAATAATTTTATTTTTATGATTGTCAGTCTTAATAAATTAAATGTAGGTGCATTTATTTAATAATTTTTATTTTATTTTATTTTCCTGTTGAATTCATCTAAATAACATTTCATTTGACCTGGTGTTTTTATGTTGATTCAAATACATAATATGCTTGTTTTCTAAGTTTTTCAAATACACCATGTTTAAAGCTAGCTTTTAAATGCATCCTAAGGTAAAACTACACCATAAAAGAAACAAGACGATAATGATTAGAAAAATATGCACAAAAAATATATAGAAAATGCATACCTGCAACAGGAATTTCCACAGCAAATTCGGTGTAGCAGAAAACAGAAAGCATGGCAGAAACACCAGAAACAAGGTAAGACAAGACGACTGCAGGGCCAGCATGATCTCTGGCCTCAAGCCCGGTGAGGACGAAAATGCCAGCACCAACGACAGAACCAATGCCTAACCATATGAGATCCCACCAATTTAGGGTTCTCTTCATCTCATGCTCACTTCTGGCCTTGATCTCATGGACCTCCGTCGAGTCCTTGGATCGAGTCAGAAGCCTATCTTTGAACCTCATGGGAGTTTCTGTAAGTGCTCGAAGATAATTTCCAAAGCTTTGGAATGATTCCTCCGGCAAGAAATCGTTCTTCGAGCAGCTGCATCCACATCCTCTCCTCCTCAGCCCTTCTTCTTGATGATCAACATGAATGTTGCCATCCCCCATTTTTGCAGCTAATAAAACGAAACAAAAGAATTCATTAAACAAACATTTACCTGTAATAATATCATATTAAAGATCAAAATCCCATTTGTCTATCCAGTAAAAAGAAACTCATTACCAGATAAACTAGCAATATCATAATAAAGAACATAAAAGCACACACTGAGAAAGCTACCTTAAGGGGTAGAGAAGTGGAGCCGAGAATGTTTTCTCTGTACGAGGTGCCAGGCAAGAGCATATATATATATATAGAGAGAATAAATAAATGGCGGGATTACGGTATAGTGGTACTGATGGGATTATATAGAATTTTTCTTGGTATCAAGATTATATAGAGGTGCCCACAGCTAATCGGTGTGGCTGTCAATCCCCAAAAACAGAAAAGAAATTCAATTTCATTAATTTTAAGGAATGAAATCTTGATACCAAGAAAAACATTAAATAAATAAATGGAATCCGAGTGATCGTTCAAGAACCGGAGGAATCTGTGTAATTAATTTAACCTTCTATATATATAGCGAGTCTTTAAATACGAGAAACAGGGCGTCATTTGCGATATATACATTCAAAATCCCCCTCCTCTCTGATCTATATATAGCAAGTAAAGCTCTTAGACTTTTCCACCTAAAACATTTTGCTCATGTGAGAGCTCGTGTTTACATCCATATTTAACGCCAAAATTGATACTAAATTACGAAAAATGCTATATATGCTTATATATATATACAAATAAATCATATCAAATTCTTGTACAAATTTAGGTGATGAGTGGTGAAATTTAGATCTTGACAGCGGTAGAGGGCGGCCAAGATTAATGCTGAGGAGTACTGGATTAAGAATAATTAATCATAGGAGTTCGAAGGAAGAGAATGCATGGATCCAGTTGATGCCCTCGTAATTCAAACTAAAGCCTGCTTTCTGAAGTAGGCATTCATGTTCTTCAGCTACCTGTGTTAGAGTATTGACAGCTTCTACCAACAGATCAGGAGAAAATATCCTTACAGCTGTGGCAGGATCAGGATTGCCAGCAGATGAGGAGAGTATTTCGAAGACTCCATCGGCAGGACACTAGCTAGCTTGAAATTCAAATTTGTAATCTCTAGTTTTTATTTTCCTTCAAATACTCAAATATGGGTTTAGTATACGAATCTGTGTAAACCTACACACACACACACACACACACACACACACACACACACACACACACACATTTGAGAATAGAAAGATGTAATCAGTGAAGGCATTCCATTGTAGAATACATATCTGCAGAATTCTCTTTGCTTCAAATTTTCCAGTTTCTCTGGCCCCTGTAAGAAAACACCAAACCCAACACACAGCCATGGAAACCATAGCTGTAGAGAATTGAGGGTCGACCTTGTCCTGCTAGCATTTCCTCTATTCCTAGAGGGGTCAAAGACACCAAGGAAACAGAATTGATAACTGCTGTCAAATCATTAAGAGATGAATTGTCCAAAAAGAAAATTATTATAGAATTTGGCTCTTTGAATGTGATAAATTGAATGCTTAAACCATGCACTAGACCATTAGAATCTCATCAGCTTTTCAATTTTATTGCTCATTTTTCTTCTCGATTGGGTTCATTTATTTTCTCTCATATTTTACGCGAGGCAAACCACTTGGCTGATGGCTTTTCCAAGAAGAGAGCACAATCCAGGAGTGGTGATTTTGCTGCATGAGTACTGTTATTATGTAGAATAGTCTTGAGGTTTTATATTCTGTGAAGCAAATCGTGGTCTTCCATTCACAATGGCACGATCTATATCTGATTATGTGATATACTTATACTCTGGTTCGATTATGGATTGAATTGATGGAGATTCATTATGTTTCCAGACTTTTACGTGGGTGCGCGCATGATAAAACGAATATATCTTGACAATATATATTAATTAATATGAAACAAATTCACTCTGTTAATTAATTAGCTAGTTATAATTATAATATGATCGTGTGGTTGTTGGCTTGTCTTATACAGCTCATAAAAGCACTGCCTTTTATTGTTTTTATCTAGAGATGATTTTCACGTTTTGTCTTCTTGGGATTCTTGTGGCTGTCAAGTTTTTTTTTTTTTCTCTTTCTTTTTAAACCCATCGCCGGCATTTGTATGGTTGCTGTGACCCGGTGGCTGTTCCCTCGAGATAAAATCATGATAATAAATAATTTATAATATAGACTATAAATCTCAATTTCAAAATAGATTTTCTAGGCCACAAAATGTGAAATTAGGTTTTCGGGCCGGGGACTAACAGCCTCACACTGACCTTTTTGGAACTGTTTTCTCTCAAGTCCGTCCAAAAATAGGGTGGTTGTTTTGTCGTCTGTTACGAGAAGCTAAAACTCAAGGGGATGGAAGGTTTCAAATTTTTAATAATACTGTAGCCTGAGAAGTTGTGATTACTTTTATTTTATTATTATTATTACCATGATTGTTCTTATGTCTTAAAACGATTTCTAAAACATGTTTATTCTTGTTTTAAATTATTTTTTCAAAGTTATTTTAATGTGTTAGGTAAAAATAATGTTTAAAAATAAAAATATATAAATTTTAAAATAAAAAACTCTGAAAATCAATTATTATCGTATTCTCAAACTCCGAAAAGAATGTTATTGGCCTAAAATTATACACACACACATATACACTAAAATATAAAAGCAGCGTTCGATTTTCTTGTGTTAATCCACGATAATACATACTACTATTATATTTTCAGTTAACAATGAACAATCTGTTCAGGTGGCCGAGTTAGTTAAGACATGCGATTAATAGAAAGGATGCGAGTCGAATCCCACCACAGTAGTTTCTGATTTTGCACCACAAAAGTGAATACGTTTAATATATATTGTCGTTAATAATTAATGAGAAGTTTAGGTAGCCGAATTGGTAAAGTCACGAGGATTATTAGAAAGGTCGTGGGATCGAATCCCACCCTTAGGAAGTTTCTGATTTTGCTTTAATATAATTTTTATTTTGCTTGGAAATATGATTGATTTTTTTAAAATAAATTATTTTTAATATCAGCACATAAAATAAAAATAATTTTAAACCATTAAAAATATAATGTTTGGACAATGTCATTTTACATCAGTATTTATTTATTCATGCTTTTAGATTATTATTTTTTCAATTCATTTTTTATCGGAGTTTTATTTTTATTTGGTTCCTTTCTGAAATTTTAATTTATATTGGTGATAATTTTAAAGTTAATATTGCTCCTTTTTTCCCTTTGTTCTTTTTTTGTGCGTGTGTTTTGTTTTTTATTTGTTTTTGGATCAAATAATTTTATGATTTTATTGTTTTATTGTTAAAATATTTTGATTTTTATCTTTTGGGGTAATTTAATGATTTCAATTATTTGGGCAGTAATGTTGATAATAATTTGAACTATTATAGTAATGAAAATGAAGGTAATGTAGGGATATGAATTTTCAATTTATGTTTTTGTTTTTGTGGATAGAAAATTAACTACTTATTTGTTATTTGATTATCACAACTCTTTTCATAATTTATATATATATTTTAAAAATATGATTTAAATTGAATTATAAAATGAACTAATTTTAATACAATGAATTTAATAATTCAAATATCCAAATATTATTGCTTTTTAACGATGATGATAATTTTATGCTAATTATTTCATTAAAACCTACTAAACAGATAAATTTATATCAATTTGAAATTCATATATTTTATAGAAAATTTGCATCTCATAAGAATTCTATACTGATTTATTATTTTGACTAAATTTATATTATAACAAAAAAAACACAATTAATATTTTTGTATGAAAAAATATTGTGTCACCGGCTAGTGTGTGTATAATGCATTTCCAAATAAAAACACCAATTTTACTATATTTACACTATTTAACAACTTAATTTTAAGGTCTCTTAAAAGTTAAAACAAATATATCAGAGAGAGTACGTAGAGTGATGTTGTGAGCCCCAAAACCAAATCCTGAAGAGCTCTGGATGAGTTGAATTTACTGTTTTCTCTCAAGTCCGTCCAATTATAAGGTGGTTGTTTTGTCAATGAATTTAAAAATAAATTTTTAATATGTTAGTGTCAAAAATAAATGTGTTTAGAATGTTATTTTAATGTATTTCCAAGTAAAAATCAAACGTGATATTGTAAATAACCATCTCAATTTAATTGTGTTTAGATTGGAAAAGAAGATTAATTGATTTATTTTGAATAATTTTCCATATTTTTTTATTTAAGAAATTTAAAAATACTTGAAGTAGACATGAATGCAATAATAACTACACCCTTGCATTGCCAATTGCTATTAAACTAGCACACACATTGCACATAATTCATCATAAAAAAAAAAAACATTATTTAAAGCACCATTACAACGTACGGGCATTTGGTGTTGAACAATCCAGAAATAGAAAACAGAAGCAATAAACTATCTAGAAACAGACTGCGATCATACTATACTGCTGGAGGGTGTTGTAGCTTGTTAATAGGACGAGAATATGGTGGTGGCTAGAAACCCTAGAATGAAGCACGAAAACCATCCGGGAATAATCTGTAGCCGGAGTGCTGAAGAAGGAGGAGGGGCGGTGGGAGTGTGCTGGCACTTGCTAATTCCATACCATTCACCTTCAGGCACGGTGGTTGAATTGAAGAAAAACAAGGCAGGAGTTGAAAATGAACCGTAAATCTCAACACTTTGTGGAATCCAGCCGACTGTTCCATTTCTGTAGAAATAGACATAACATATCTGAAGTGAACATGATCCAGTTACCTGAAATGTGTTCGTCGAACATTGTTCGAATGTGGTTGTAAATGGATTGACCAGCTTCGGATCATAAACCTGGTGATTAACACACATCAGAAAGAAAAAAAAAGAGGGTAAGATGATCAGATTGTTTCTGAGCTAGTTTTCTGGATTTATTCTTGATCTCTCCGAGAGAGAGAAAACAAATTCACGAAATTAATTCTTTTTTGGGCCATGCAAAGCCATGAACCGTCACTGACATTCGTGGAGATCGAGGTGATCACCTTCATCATGGCCTTTACAAGATAACATGGCCATCCATATTATTGGATATATTATTAAATTTCGATATATATATTTCTTTTCTAAAAAACTTGAAAACAAAGCAAAGAACAGAACATATATACATCTTCTTGCAGAAACCTCAGTACCCATGCATATATGATAAGAAAAAAACAGATTACCTGGTTGCCAAAAGCATCGCCAAAAGTAATACTGATCTGATCAGTTGTATATTTGGGTGACAAACAGCTTGTGGAAATAACAACCGTGTAAGAACATGTCGCTACAGTCTTCAGAGAGAGAAAACAAATACAGAGAGAGAATTATACAAGTTACATGGAAATCAAAATATAACGAAAACACTACAGACATTATATACTAGGGGTGGTAATATTTGCCTGCTGGATTAAACCGGGACTGAAAGAGTCATGAACATGAGGTTGGAACTTGTTGATTCGCTGATCAGCTTTTGATACAGCAACAAAAATGAAGGCGGAGAGAAGCAGAAAAGTGCAATGAGCTCTCCTCATTTTTTCTTCAAACCAAGAAGACAGAAAGATAGATGAATGGGGGTTACAGTACCGAAAGACTTAGCCTGGTATTTATAAAGAGATTTTTGTAGGGTTTTTGGTGGAATGGTGGTTGCATAAGTGGCAAACTGCCTCTGATTTTTATTTTATTTTATTTTAAAAAAACACCTTTTGTTGTTTTTGTTTTACGATCATGCAAGGAAATGAAAGATTTTCTTGCACAGGACTAAGATGTTATCATGGCCTGTCAGGTTCCCATAAGCAGGGAGCAGTGACCTAGTCGTGAAGGAGAATAATCTTTTTAATAATATTATTGTTAGGTAGAGGTGTTTGAAAATATTTTCAGTAGAACTCGTAACTCTCTACTTCATTCATGTAATTAAAGTTCATATAATTTTTATTTGTATTTGTATATATAGTTTTTATTTAAAAAAAAAACATATCAGATGTGATTGTCGCCAGCATATGTGACTCAATTTAATTAAATAAAATATAGTATTTTCGATACACAAAGCAAATCAAAAATAATATTTTCTAGTTTAAAATTGTATTATTTAAAATGGAGCAAAAAAGAAAGTAATTTATTGTTTTTCTTTTTTATTTGTGCACATTATCTTTTCTCCTGCAATCAACATGAAGCTTGTCTCGCATGAAAAACTAAACCTACGAACAAAAACTATATTCGAGTCCAGAAACCTTTGAGCACAAAAAACTAACAAATTAACCTCTAGCTTGGTGAGTCAATATTTTTTACTCAATATTTTTGTGTCTTAAAAAAGCTCAAACTCATAATAGGGTGATAAATTAAGGGTCTGTTTGGGAGGGCGGTTGATTTTGAAAGTGTTTTTTATTTAGAAATACATCAAAATGATATTTTTTTTATTTTTTAAAAATTATTTTTGACATCAGCACATCAAAATGATTTAAAAACACTAAAAAAATCATTTAAAATAAAATAAAAATTCAAATTCAAACAACTTCTAAACCAATCGAACATGAGTCTGGAAAAAACTTTCAGACCTAGCTAGTATGATGGAGTTAATGAGAAATAAGAGCAAATTTAAAAAAAAATGCGTCGAAAATTGGGCAAAGTCATATATACTCTAGTCACTAGCTGGGTTTAGACGTGTTGATTATCTTGTAAAGCCTGGTCAAGGAAGCCATGGAAGAGTTAAACAGAGTTTTGATCAAAGAAACCATGGCAGAACCGCCAGTTCATGGCTTCAAGCTACGTACAGTGTTTCTTTCCCCCTCTCTTTTTTTGTTGAATCTAAAAAATTGAGATATCATTCTCTGTCTTATTATTGTTATTATTTTTCTCTTAAAAATGATCATTCTTCTTCAACATTTGAAAAGTTTTATACCCTTTCACCCACCATGATTTTAGATTTTTTCACTTTGACTAGCTGGTGTGGTAACAGCACTTCAGGGCAACGTCTTTCACCAAGCAGTCACGTACTAGCAAGTATCAAATTGACTCTCTCTCTCTCTCTCTCTCTCTCTCTCTCTCTCTCTCTCTCTCCTCTCCCTCTCTCCTCTCTCTCTCTCTCCCCTCTCCCTCTCTCCTCTCTCTCTCTCTCCCCTCTTCTCTCTCTCTCCCCCTCTCTCCTCTCTCTCTCTCTCTCCCCTCTTCTCTCTCTCTCTCTCCCCTCTTCTCTCTCTCTCTCTGTGTGTGTGTGTGTGTGTGTGTGTGTGGGAGAGGGGGAGGGGGAGGGGGGGAGGGGGAGCGTGTGTTAAGTGTTAACCCGATGAAAACGTGGAACCAATTCCGATATTCTATCAACTACAAACTATCAATTAAGTCCCTATACTGCTTTTGTTCTCAATTAACCTCTACAGCATCAAATATCACACCCTTCCATCCATGTTTCTTATTGTAATATTTCAGGGAGTAGAATGATAAATCTTCCTTCTCTCTTAATTTTTTACTATTTTATTACTATACTTGGATTTTCTTACTTTTGGCACGGGCATCGTTTTGCGAGACCATTCCTGTTGACTCATCGCTAGGCTTTGAATTTCAAGTAGCATTTTTGGAGGTATATTCGAGAATATGTACAGTAAACGAACTTTGTATGGAGATTAATAAATAACATGCCTATATGTTAATTGTCCTGGTGTTCAATTATTTCTTGACCAGGATATTATAAATTTATTTTAAATCATGATTATATGATATGTTTAAAAATAAATTAAAAACTAATTGTATATTAATCTCCGACAAATATATTTTAATAAGAAATATTAAATTAATTAAAACAAATTATAATCAAATAAATAATTCATTTAACATGTTTTATAAACTCAAAAATTATTAATTTTATATTGAAAGATTGGATGGTGATTCTCTAGTAACTTATATAATAAAAAACAAATTAAGAAATTAAAAATAAACTCGTAGCACCAAACTTTTAAATGAGATAGGCTTTCAGCTCTGGGCTTAAGCTGCATCCATGCTCTCCCTCAACCTCGGGCTTGCATCTAGGTTTACTACAAATTATGTTTTAGCTAATAAAGAATTGATTTTTATAATCTATTTTTGATTTAGATTTATGTATGCTGTAAGAAAAACACCATCTATAGAAATTTCTATCGCCGAATCTGGCCTCCAAGAACGATAAAGCTTACTAGTTCCAGGAATAGCTAATTATGACTTCCTTTTCCAGCTCAAACAGGTTGTGTATACTCAAGTCGCCATCCCTGTGATCTGAACATATAAATTACAATTAACTCAGTAATTCAAGCACGCAAACCTTGAACATGGCAGCAAATATGGTGTCAGGATTCGACAGAATGGAAGCACAGCACCCCTCTTTTCTGGTCTAGCCGTCCAGGCAATCAACATTTGGCTAAGTCTTTGGCGATCATCGAGAGAGATATCTTTTTTGCCTTAGCAATTGACAGCTCTGCTTCATTCTCCATGCATGTTCTGCTGCCTGTACAAAAACACAGAGTTCCCGAAAGCTTTCCGCCATGCATGAAGATTTTGAGGTTCGTTTGAACTTTATCACGTACCAAAGTCTAAATAAAAGTGCGAAATTAACACTTGCAATTGAACACAAAACTCAAGCCATAATTCCTTGGTGAGGAAGAGCTAGCAGGCTTATCTTCTAGATTTTGTAGAAAAATTCAGGCTTGAATTCAATCTGAATAATTTATATGATGATTCATGCTTCATCCCTCCTGTATCGGTAATCCATCATTCAGGCTTAAATTCAATGCGTTAATCTCCCCTTACTGAAGTCATCCTTCCCATTGAATGCAAAGAAAACAAGATTTTTGTACTTGGATAGACCTGGCGACAGCTGGGAACGATGTCCTGTCTTCTCGGAGACTTGGATTCCTGTAGGAACTGGTAGATAGAGCCTTAAAGATTCACAGAATGCCCCGTACGTGTCGATAAACCAGCTTCTATGTAAAATGGGTTCCGTTTTTCAGCTTCTCATGCAGTTGCTTCCGGCTCTTCTCCATTAATGTCAAGGCTGGCAAGCATGACATTTTAGTTATCATAACGGGTGTATCTCATACTCCTCATGATCTGATTTTGATTCCATGCTATAATCTTCATTCATGAATATATGATGTTAACAGATCATTACCCTCTGCTTCTTCTTCCATAAACTTTGTTTTTTTCCTTTCCTTAGCATAATATCATAAACTTGTTGACCTAGCAGTTACGAATTCAAATCTCACCACCCTCATTCCATTTGATAAAAATCAAGCACAAGATAATGTGTCTCTGTGCTAGTTTCAAACCCAAAAAACTTTCACTCGAGGAGGTATGTTAGAGAATAATATAAATTATATTTTAGGATTTCACTTAACAGCTTAAACTTTTAGATAAAATGATTTATCAACATTTTCATTGCTCAACTCTTCTTTCTCCCTCAAAATAATTCCAATTACAACATGGTCGAGTGTTTCCGGCTCTTTCAAATGCCCTAGTAGTGTTAATAATAATTGAGGGAGAAATGTAGGAAGACATGTCACTTTCTTATCAAGAGAGAAAATCTCGTGGATTACAATACTATATATTAACACATGTATCTACAGTAGTGATAATTCAAGACAACTCAAATTATAAACAAATCTTTGATGATTATAGAAAGACAAAAGGGGCTGAAAAAAGTACTTGGCGCTCGAAATCAATTCCAGCACCAATTTCATTAACATCGCATACCTACTGAGCGGCTCTAAGTAATGGTTTGATGGTTTTTTATTTATGACTCATAATGAATTTTACTGTGGTAAGATGACAATTCAATACAGAAATACGGATCGGCTGCCTGAAAAAATGACATCTCATCCGTGTCACTAGGAGTCTACTTGAATGGCTGGCATTGCATATGCTGTGTACGTAAGGCTTGAATATTGCAGACAGTACTAGCTTTTAAGACAGAATAAATTTTACCACCGGCAGCTACTTAATTTTCCAGCAATGGTCAAATATGTTTCTTGTATTGTTTCCTTTTTACTAAAAATACAAAAAAAAGGTGAGAATTCTTCAGCTAAGTGAGCCTTTTACACCCTGCAAGTAAGCGTTTCTTTTTATGAGGTATCATAAATCCAGTACCCGGCCGATGGAAGAATGGCGAGTCCCTTTGGGGAAATCTGGTCAAACTCGAAAGGATGGAAATAAAAATTAATTTACTGGGCACTCTGCATAGCAATGCTGCTCAGAAGTTCTATTTTGCAGTCACATATTCATAGCAAGATTGATTTAAAATGAACATCAGAAATTTTCACTCAAAACAATTTGTGTAACTGGAACATGAGTGGCAATGATTTCAAAAACAAAAACAAAAACAACAGTAGTAGGGATACATAATTAAGAACATGAGCGGCATTGCCATTGGTTTCAGAAACATAAACAATATCAGGAAGACATATGATAAGAACATGAGTGGAACTGGAATTGTCGCTGAGGATTAAAACCTGGAATCCCCGTATATTGGCATGGTTTCTTGATCAAGCGCATCTCTTAGTAAGCTTAACTTTCATGCCATGCTTCATGTGAAGAATAATGGACTGGCTCGGGGTTATAGTGTGTTCATCCACTACTTGAACCTGATAGTTGTAGATTATAGCAGCCACAACTGCCTTCATCTGAGTGAAAGCCACGTCCTTTCCGAGACAAGTCCTAGGCCCTGCATTGAAAGAAAAAAACTTGTAAGATGGCTCGTGCTTCATCCCTCCTTTATCTGTAATCCACCTTTCGGGCTTAAATTCCAAGTAATCATCTCCCCATACTGAGCTCATCCTTCCCATTGCATATATAGAAAATATGATTTTCGTCTTTGATTTGACATGGTGGCCGCTTGGAAGGACGTCTGGTCTTACAGGGGACTTGAATTCACAATGAATCGGCGGGTAGAGCCTGAGAGATTCACACAGAGCCCCATGCAGATAAACCAGCTTTTTTATCTCTTCAATGTCAAATCGCCTGATCCGTTTGTCAGCTTCTTTTTCCGGCAGAGTTGTTTTCAGCTCTTCTCTAATCTTGGCCTCTACTACTGGATTCTTTGAGACAAGCCAGAAAAACCAAGACAGGCCTGAACTCACAGTGTCTCGTCCAGCAAGCATGAAAGTTACGATGGTGTCTCTTAGAAACTTATCATCTGATTTGAATCCCATGTCATAATCTTCTTTCATGTATGAAGTCAGCAAATCAATACCTTCTCCATCGTCTTCCGTTAACCTGTTTCCTCTGCCCAATTCTTCTCTCTTCATCGATATAATTCCGGCTATAATGCCATCGAGTGTTTCCCAAGCTTTCTTAAGCTTCTTCTCTTTTCCAATTCCTAGCCATCTTTGCAACTTCCAGGCGCTCTCTGGCAAAATATATCGATAAAATATTGCTTCCATAGCATTATCCATGGCTTTCGAGAAAGCGACTTCTGGTAAATCAATAGAGAGGCATCCGGGGTCGAAGCCGGTCACCGCCACGCATGTAGCGTCAAAGGTGAATCTTTGGAACAAATCCTGCAAGTCCAGCACCAGGCTTTGTTTAGACACCTGCTCAAGGACTGGAATTAGGCCCTTTTCCACCTTGTCTTGGACAGTCTTAACCAGGCACTGGTAGAACAAACGATGATTGACCATTGCTTGAGCAACTTTCCTCTGGTTTTTCCACAAATCCCTGTCGGAATTGATTATCCCATCTCCCAGAATATCGAATCTTTTCTTGAAATCGGGCCCTTTTTCAAAATTGGAAAAATTCGAGCTCATGATGTAGTGTATGTTGGCTGGATCAGCGGTGGCCAAAACATCCATGTCAGCAAACCAAGGGCCTTTGAACTGGAAAGTGCCACTGTGTTTCTTTAAAACATCTGTGACCAGGTCATGAAACCGGTGGACTTGGAAGAGGAGGGTAGGCAGCATTCCGATGAGCGGCCATTTCTTTGGAAGACAAATGCCTTTTCTTAAGCAAAAGATGAGGCTGAGAAAGCAAATCACAGCAAAGAAGATTTCAAAGAGGCCTACTGCAGCCATTTGTGTTCTGCTATGCATGCTAAGTATACAGTCTATTTGAATTTATAGGTTAAAGCCTAATATTTTTTGTTGTATAAAATCCAACTGCATTTAGAAATTTGAAGCTGGCAGAAACTAAAGATACCAGACAAACAAAGGACACATAAATTTAATGAGCGTACTTTAATGAGGCTATAAACTACCTCAACTAGAAAATAAAATAAAAATAACCCAGAAGATAATCATAAAACACAAAACTATGTATGGAATCCAGGAAGAAAAAAAAAAAGAAACCTGACCAAAATCAGGCCCCGGGTGGGATTTTTATATTTAAATATATGACGGTCCATGTGGCATCGTAGGGCTATTATAAAGAAAAATAACATTTGGAAACTCCTGTAAGAATTTGAGCTTGATCTAACTATCGGATAAAAAATTATGGCCTTTTTAAGCTATGATTTTGAATGATCAAATCTCCTCTTAGATCTATACATATCTTACTAGTTCATAAATGCAGGTCATACATGTAATTTCTTCCCGGGTTGGAGAGAAATCATCCCCGAGAATCATGTTGCAACTAGGTAAGATCAAAATCAGGATAATTTTTTTTATTCCAAACATTAAAATTTACTAACATATAATTCATTTGTATCTCATGGGTTATGTGATTTCTAGTACAAAATGTAAAACAAATCCAGAAACTTTACACACAAAAAAAGGCTAGATTTCCACCCTAGAATGTTATTGCAATTTGGAAGGGTTATAGACCACCATGCATCATGGAGGTTGTGTAAGTTGTGGAATACAATCAGAACATGACATTCGAGTGTTTCATGTGACGGTCATCGTCCGACATGAGAAAACAAGATTGATGTGTTCATGGTTTTACTATCATACCTCCCACGACTTTGTTCCATTCATTTCGCATGTAAAGTGGATGGAAAGATTTTTTTCATTACATTTTTTTTTTGTTTTTCTAATAAATATATTGAACCTACATTACTTTTATCTTGCAACCTAAGATTCCTGGACGTGAGCCAAGTCCAATGGAGTTTTTGTTGAAACACACGCGGAGTGATGACCACCTACAAAAGATGTGGTGGGTCATGTATAGTCGAGCTTTGCCCTTTGTGATACGTTGGTTTGCAAGCATTTTTTTTCCAAGTTATTATTTCATTGAATTTGATGGGTTTTTTTTGGAATACATATAATAAATTGTTGGAAGAGAGGTGCATGGATGAATTTATATTCTTTTAGAAACTTAATTTTGCAACTTTAGGCTTTCCATTAGCTTGCACAGCAGTTTTTCCACTGGAATAAATGGATGATGGGATCATTCTAACGAGAGGAATAAATGGACTGAGACACCACATGGGAGAGGAAAGATGTGAGGTTTTGTGTTTCTGCAAATAGGTGGACAGCCCGCCATTAAAGTCTGAAGTCGTGCTGAATTATGCGGTGCATTTTTGCGTTCTTTCAAGTGGTGGACTAAAAATAGGAGGGGAAAGCTGGCTCGGCCGTATTATTATAACGTGATTCATAAGCACCCATAAAGACAGCAATGGGTTGAGAACACGATCTGACAGTTACACAGTCCCTAGATGGTTATTGTTCTTAAACCAATGGGAATCCACTCATAATGATAGTAAGTAGCTAATTACACCTTCACAGTTCACACCAAATTAGAACAATTGAAATGGTTTACAACATTTCAAGATCTGATATTTTGCCTGGCCTTCTGCAGCATGCTGGTGAGGATAGGTTGCTAGCGAAATTCCCAGCAACCACCGAAATACTTCTTGAACTCGAATTGTATTTAGAATATGAAACTGGCAAGAACTGCGAGAATCACGTACATAAACCATTTTGGAATTCGTTGCTGGAGTGCAGAAGAGGTTTTCTGGCACAAATTAAAGCCATACCAAACATCTCTGGGGATGAAGGTCTTGTAGGTAAATGTAACAGTCCTCGAATAATAACCAGAAATCTGCACGGTGTCAGGCTTCCAGCCATCTCGTCCGCTTCTGTAGAGATAGACATAACATATCTGATATGCACATGGTCCAGATATCTGAAATGTATCGGAGGAACACCGTTCAAATGTTCCTGTCGATGGATCATCCAACCTTGGTGTATAAATCTGAAAAATAAATTAAAAGTGTGACCTTATAAATCAAATAATTTGGAACCATTCTCGAACTTCTTGCTGTCAAGCAGTTCAATATACACCACGAAACCAAAATGCAACACACGCCTCTTATGATGCCGTGGATAGGAATGTCCCGAGGGGAAAGAAAGAAAAATAAGAATGAACCTTTCAGTTCATGTAGAATCGGAGGGTACTGGGGAATATATCATAACTCTCAATAACTCTATCCCCACTACAAAGAAAACATCTCCAAAACCCAAAATGGATAGGTAAAGAGGAAGATAATTAACTGGGCGTTATTTTCACTTATACAATATCACCTTGATAATCTCATTCCACCCCCCACCATTCTCAAGTATCATGAACAAATACAATCATCAAATAATCAATTCTAATTAAATCTTCCTTTTCACTCTCCTCTGCTCTCGTATGCATACACATACCCAATACTTCTCTCCCATTCCATGTTTTTAAAGACACTTCCCTTTCCTTTCCTCTCCTTCAAACAAATTGTTTGCCGTTTTATTCTATTTGTAAATATACTTACAAACGCGATATTGTACGGGAACACAGTTGTCCTACTATTCATTCTCAATCCTGCTGCTAATAATCTTAATTTCTCAAGAAACCATCTAGCTGGTAGTAGTCTTAACAAGTGAAGTTCCTCTTAAAAACAAGATATTAGTTCCTACCCCAATACACTTTCAAGGCTCGGCCACTGACAGGTCATTACCACATGCGTTCTTCATCAAAAGGTCAACTTGATCATAAATTCTAGGTTTTATAAGATAAATTAACAAAAACCAGTATTGATGATGATCATAGGCAACATCCCACTACATTAAACAAAAATATCTAGTAATAAGAATTAATCAACAATATTAAAGGGTTAGTCTTGAATCCTACAAAAAACAAAATTTAAAAATCTCCACCTTATAAAATCAGTTCAAGACCAAACCTGATTGCCATAAGCATCACCAAAAGAAATACTGATCTGATCACGAGTGTATCTCGGAGAGGAACAGCTTGTTGAGATAACCACCGTGTAGTAACAGCTCCCCGCATTCTTTAAGCGAAAAAAAAAGGGAATTCTAACTCGTCAAACTCTAGAAAGAAATGGAAATTACTCCAAGCAATAGTGAATATAGAAATGAAGAATCAATTAGTGGGTAACATATTAATTACCTGGACTAAACTGAGATTGAAAGACTCTAGCGGTTGAGGCTGGAGGTGACTGATTATTGATTGATCTGCTTGTGATAGGCCAAGAACAAAAAACAAGGCAAAGCAAGAGCGGAGAAAATAATGGGAGTTTCTCATTTTGGCTAAGAAAGCGCGCGGTGGGGGAGGGGGAGGGGGAGGCGGAGAGACGTGGGGTCAGAAGAGAAAACGCAGGCTAGAATTTATCCATTATGTTTTTTGGTGTTTGCATAAAAAGACAAAACGATAGGAGATGTCTTTTATTTCACAACATCGACGAAGCTTTCTGTCCGATGATAGGATTTACTGCTACAGATTTCTTGCAGACGAAGGATTCGTTAGGGAGAGTGTTCATCAGCGCAAACAAATGGTGAATTTAATAAAAAAAAATTAAAATAAATTTGTAGCTGATTTTGGAGTGAATGCATTAACCACGTCTCTTTTATTCTATACTGTCTTCGTTTTTTATTTCAAGGAAATAATTAAAATAGTGATAGAAACATTGAATAAAGACAATGAAACATGTTTCCGTGTATTTTTTGCCTTAAAAATATATAAATTCATTCCATAAATATTATAGAAATATCTTTTAAAATAAATATGCTTCTGTCTCTTGTAAATAAATGCATTCCATAATTAAAATGATCTTTTATAAAAAAAATGATATTAAAATTATAAACAATTATTTACTATTTATTTTATAATCTACAATACATTATTTAGAATTAATTATATATTTCTTATTTATAAATTAAACTGTCTATTCTTAAGATTTCAAACATGTTAAGAAAAATATTTAGATAGAATTTGCCAGATAAATAGTAAAAAAAATTGATGCGCCGGCAATTGGGCCTAGGTACCATCTTATTGGGCTCTACTTTTATTTTAGTCCATGTATCATCAAATCTAAGACTAGTTTTGATCCAAGAACCAACTTGCTGGCTGTGCTTTTATTTTATTCCATAAATAAATCATCAAATCTAATATTATATATATATATATATATATTGCATACACGTGTAATGGAGAAGGAGCATGTAATATTGAAAGGGAAAATTATAAATATTTTACATATTTTTATATAATACTGGTAACTATGTATTACCTTGAATTTATAATATTCATTTTTTCTCCATCACTCACTCAATAAATAATAATTTTAAAATATTTATTAAGAGTTTTTTATTTAAATACTATTATTGAAATAATTTTTTAAGTGGCTGGAAATTCCATCACCACGACACGGAGCTGAGGAGATTGCATTTTATTATTATTATTATTATTATTATTATTATTATTATTATTATTATTGACTTCCCCGATTCTTCAGGGCTTTATTAAATAACAAGGAGGAGCCCATTTTCCTTCATTGCCTCTTTTACCCTTGGAAGGCCCACCATGAAGACTTTAAAGTTAAGCCACCCGCCAAGCCCTTCTTCTTTATAAAAGTGCCTAAAAAGTAAAAACAATACAAAGCTACTGGTATCAATTTTACATCCATCTATTTTTTTTTTCTTTCCAAACTAGTAGTGTTTGAAGCTCCATTTTTATTTAAATTATAATTTTATGTGTTTAGCTAAAAAAAAAAAAAAAACTCTAGCACCGAACCCCATGATAACATACAAAGTTTGGACCACATATGAGCCCTGCACGGTAGCGATAGGGATTCTGCAACTCCAACTAAATTACAGATGAGAATCAGGACACCTTCTCCTGCACAATTTGAAGAAGTTAAGGAAATGCAAAAACAAGTTAACAACATGACTGCAGTCATTAATGTCTGACCTAGTTATTTTTATACATTATCTTCACTCCTTTATTTTCTAGATTTACGGGCTCAGATCATAATACACCGTTTCCTGTTTTCTTACATCACAATGCTTGGCACCCAGATTCATTGCAGCCACCAAAAAGGGACCTTGGACCACCATCCCACCACCACCAATTGGTGATCAATCTAGTGGGAGGCTCCAGTTTAACTAGCTGATTAAATTACACACAGCATATATTTCTGAAAATTCCCAGTCCTGGGACCCAAACGAGTTACAAATGGAGTGTACAGCATTGTTATTATTATACAGAATACATATGGTGACAAACAACTTGTAATGACTGACTGACTGTGTTTATATAAAATTCCTTGTAAAAAAATATCTTCTAACACTTGGGTATATGATCATCTTCCCAAACTGGATCCCAAGTACCCAAATCACCATCTCAATTTCCTCCGATTAATTACCACCTGAAACCAGGTTGCCCTTGCTCTCTGAATCTCCTCAAAACCCCATCCATGGCAACATCAAATGCATCTTTTATAGTCTCTAAACCTCCTTGTGGTCTAGCGTACACAAACTTGGGTATATATTCGATAACCTTCTCCCTCATCCTCTTAATCTTATCTTCACTGTAGCTCTCGAGCACTTTCCGAATCGAGGTGGTCCCGTTCTTCACCTCATTTCGATCTATAAACACCGAGTAACTCTCCGGTTCGCCCGGCAAGAACCACTCGTATTGATAATAAGCAGATCTTTTCCAGAACAAGACCGGGATGGAACCGGCAATCATGCAATCAAAAATCGACCTCCTTGTGAAGCTATCACCTCGAGGCTGCAAGCAAAATGCAGAATCCAAAAACGTTTCAAGAATCAAGGACGTTCCATTGGAGCATTTGGAACCAGCACAGTCCACAACTCGGCATGAATCGGACGCGTTCCTACAATGATTCAATAGCAACCCTCGAAAATCATTCTTGACTAGGCTACGTTTTGCGCCGGCAAAACAGAAAAGATTTTTCCTGTTACGGTTTCGGACAAAATCCTGCCATTGGACAACATCATCGTCCCGTCGAGGGTGGAATCCGGTAGGGTATGGGACACCAACATCGAAATAATCCCACGGATTACGCTCAATCAAAAGGCGAGTGATGTTTCTCATACCTTGCTTGTAGATGCAACTCGAGCCCCAATCCTTGTCCTTGGACCGTCGAAAATCCCAGGAAATCCTTCCCATTGTCATGAAATGATCCCACCCCTCATTTCTTTGAAAATACGGCTGGTCTTGAACCCACTTCAGCATCATCTCGCAATGAGAGTCGCGTTCTTTAGCCGACGAGTAATTGAAAAATAAAAATTTCCCGACAGCAAGTCCAGCGTAAAACGGAATGTAAAAGGCTGACGCATTGTTGGGGTCTTGAGTTCTGCACTTGTGATTCAAAATCCTGTTGTGCACAAGAATTTCACTCACGAACTGATCGGTCCAGTACCAGGCAGGAGAGAGATTTTCCGGCACAACACTGGAAATTCCGGTGGCTACAGGGCCAAATCCGTCATTCGACAACGCAGCACAGCTTGAACTCCACGGGTTCAATTCATCACAGTTGCTGACCAGCTCCTTGTTCAAAGCACTCGGAAGTTCGTAGACGAAGATTTTACCAAACTCGCAGGAACCTTCCTCTTTCGCTATGCTGGGAGCAGTGGCGACGGTTTGGTTGAGGTGTTGGTGGTGTCCGGTGCTGAATGGAGAAGGGAAGTGCTGGCGGCGGCGGTGTAAGGATAGAGGAAGGGAGCGGAAAGCGACGAGGAGGAGGATTTGAATGAAGAAAATGGAGAGGAAAAGACATATTCGAGGTTGGTTGAAGGAAGGGTAATGAGCAGCAAGAAATGCTTTAAGTGACTTGAATGAGTCATTTCTTTTGAAATCAGGTGGACTTTTTGGTTTCTTGATATGAGGTTCAGGAGAAGGTGAGGCATTTGAGAGTGGAAGCAGCATGAGATTTCGCTTTTCCGGCTCGCCGGAAAAAATGGTGGTGAGAGATAGCTAGCGTGTCAAGTGGAGATTGTTTGTTGATGTCTGTGGAGTTCCTGGGGCTGATTAGGGG
Source organism: Salix exigua (assembly GCA_032356905.1). Classification (NCBI taxonomy): domain Eukaryota; kingdom Viridiplantae; phylum Streptophyta; class Magnoliopsida; order Malpighiales; family Salicaceae; genus Salix; species Salix exigua. The sequence goes on along the minus strand of CM063602.1, from coordinate 7,898,506 downwards.
CTTTTTGTATACTACGAGGTTGTGGTGATGAGCACGTGTACGGTAAGATTTCGGGCTGAAGAAGGAAGGTAACCGACAGGAAATTGAGAGTTTATTGACTGGCATGTGGCAATGTTGAAGAGGCTAAGAGCATCTCCAGCGCGGGTGGCAAATGGAGTGCCAAAATTAAAATACTATTTTTTTTGGCATTTTCCCTCTTCTGTTCATGCTCCAGCGGGAGTGTTATATGTGGTGCCATTTTTGGCACCACCTCCGTGAGCTGCTATTGATAGCAGCTCACGAGAGCATGCTAAAAAGGTGGCCCCACCTTGGGGCCACCTTTTTTATATATTATAATATATATATATATATATATATATATATATATATATATATATATAAAATGTAATATATATATTAGAAAATAATATAATTATATCAAAAATATTTATTTTTATTTATAAATACCTTAACAAGAGAGTAAAAATTTATATATAAAATTAATAATCATATAACTTACTCCTATTAATTATATAATCAATGTTGGAGGGTTTTTTAAAAGCATTTATTTAATTATATAACTTACTCTTATTAATTGTATAATTAATTGCATAATTAAACTACATACAAAATAATTATACTATATTTAAAATAATAAAAAATTAAATGGCTCTCCAAAATGGCTTTTACCACTGAAGCACACATCAACAAAGATGTCATTTTTACATTATTCAAAGTGTCATTTTAGAGATTTAGCACTCCAAAATGGCACTCCCCACTGGAGATGCTCTAATAAGCGAAAACTGAAAACAAAGCAGCATAAATCGATTTTATAAAAATAATAGCACAGATTTTTAAAAATATTAGTAAAATAACATAATTATTTTAAAAAAAGGTAAATAAAAATAGTTTGATACCCATTGTTAATAATTAAAATGCGACAAGTCAACGGGAACGTTGTAATTTAAAAAAAAACTGCCATGTACAAGTTACAATGGAATATAAAACAAAAATACATCGAAATCTAGAATATATTTTTTATATAATAATAGTTAATTTAAATGAACTTAATTTAACAATCCAGTTATTAGAATCATTTTCCTTGATAGGCTCAGATACAATTTTGGACAACAGTTAAAGGCATGGTCTAGCTAAAAATATTCAAGTCAACATATATTTTTTAGAATTGAGACTAAAATATTTTGGATCAACTCGTGCCCATCTAATTGATATATCAAATCTAAATCTCATCATGATAACTTTATAAAAAAAAATTAAAACAAATCATAAAATATAGTTCTTAATCAATTCAATATTGAACAGTGATTTAAAACAAAAATACTCGAGTCAACTCAGATTAATATGTCAGGTCTGCAACTCGAGTCATGCGATTGGAATAATTTGGTAGGAAAAAATAATTTATGATGTTGAAAGGTGAAATTAATAAAAATAAATTAAAATAACAAAAAAAAATAATTCAACCATGATTAACCTGCTAAACTCATCACTAGGTAACCAGATTAGGATAATCTCATAAAAATGAACTAAAAAATATATATCATGAAATGTAATTTTAAATGAATTAAATATTAAAAAAAACTTGAATTAATATGTCAAACTCATAACTTGATTGTAAAAATATGATAAACAAACTCGATATTAAATGAAATAAATTGAAAATTAAAAAACATTGATGGAGTGAACAGTAATTTTCAAGGAAGTCAACAATAAACTTCTCTCCTCAATTAGCTATTATTAATTTTATAAACACGTATATGGTTATATTATGATTTTAAAACAAGGTTTAATTACAGACTACAGAAAATAAAAAAAAGATAGAATGAAAATTATCTAATTAGGGTGAATTAATTAGGACTCATTTATAGATTTAATCGAATCAGGTCAATATACACAGAAATGGTAACCAGTAGTTGATTATCTGGCACCATTAAACTCTTCATTTCATGAACTGTTTTATTTTGGCAAGTTAAATGTTCCCGGTAATTTCTCCAAAATTTGCCCGTATGCCGTGGCTAACAGCACATTTAAAGTCAAAAAATCACACGGCCTGTATGAAATATAAATTGATGGTGCCATGTTTACCCTTTTCATTATTCTTGTGACAAATAATCACACTACTTCTTAAATTCAAATTGAAATAAAAATAAAAATTAGAAAGATATTAAACGAAAAGGGTTTGTTTTTATATACGGCGCAGATAATGTTTAAGGAGAGAGGAAAAAAGTCAAAAACATATATTTTTTTATTAAATTTTCAAGATGTTAATTTTTTCTCCAAGAATAAAACTACAAAAAAAAAATTGTACTATTTTTACCCCAAAACAAAGAAAAAAACATAAAAAAATAATTGCGAATGTAAAACCTATTTATCAATAAAAAATTGAAACGAAATAAAAAAAATATACAAAATACGTAAAAAAAACAGGTTCTCCTGAATCCCACATCACTTCTGTAATTTACTATTACTAAACAAGACTATATATTTTCACAAAATAAAAAAAAAAATAACTTGGACGCACCGCAGCTATCCATGTTAAAAATGTTGACCGGTGACGTAGTTGAGCCAAGTGTATACAGAAAGGGAACTCGAAGGAACGACCTGTTGGATTTGTCGCCATTGACCCAACGATACCGTTTAATATAATGAAAAGGGGCATCAAGGACATCATCGACTTCTTATATAAACGAAAACTATATTTTAAATTTTTTTGTATTTAAATCTATTTGGGTTTTTATCTGGAATTTTAAAATAAAATAAACTCCTTTTTCTCTCTGTTTTTTTTTTGCAAAAGCAGACGACCCAATGATTACAAATAGCTTTATTTCTGGAGGAAGATAGCTGGAGTGCTCATTTTATTGGGGGGCTTTCCAGGGCAAAACGACTTGTAGACCCATTTCATTGCCGACAATTTTTTATTTTATTTTATTTTTGTAGTGTTGTGACTTCTTGCCCGCGTGTAGATCGACGCTTGGCACCTCATCTATGGTGAATGAATTTAAAGTCTGGACCCCTTTTCGACACAAGCTTATTATTGACCTTGTTTTCCACATGTGTAGAAGGTCCATGTATGCATAATTTGCCAGAAGATTTCCTTGCTTTTTATACGGCATTTTTTTGTGTTTTTTTCAAGGAATAAAATAACATCCTCGAGTCAATACAATAATTTCTGTAAAGATCATACTATTGTCTATCACGTCGCCTATATGATCCATGAAAAGAAAATTGAATTATAGAGTTATCGGGTCCCGGCATATAAATTATTTTTCTAAAACGATATTGTTTTATTTTCTTCAAAAAGATTTCTAATGTTGGATCCAATCTTTACTTAGGAGATTAGCAACTTATATAATCTGTACTACGAATTAGTTTTGCTAGCAGTGTAAGCATTAGAGGTGTTGTGTTGAAGCATTGGGCGTGGGGGACACGCTAGTGAATACACTGTCCATGATTTGACAACGATGAATAACCACGACAACCTATGATGAATTCAGCAGACAATATGTAATGATTCATGAGTCATTAAGTTATTGACTTAGCATGAATGTGAAACTTGAATAATATATATTTTAAGAAGATAAGAAATACTACCAAAACTAACGGTTTGTTAAAAAATAATATAAATTATATCATAAGATCTCGTTTATAAGCTTAAGTTTTTAGAGAAGATGATTCCTTAACATTGTATCGGAGTCTTGTTAACCCAGCGGTCACGAGTTTGAATTTCACCACTCTCATTCTATTTGATAAAAATCAATCACAAGGTGATGTAGGCATGTGCAAGTTTCAAACCCAAAAAGTTTTCACGTGAGAAAGGTGTTAGAGAATAATATAAATCATATAATAGGGTCTCACTTATAAGCTTGAACTTTCAGTTGAGATGATTCTTTAACACAGTTAACTATTTATATTGTAGATTTGTTGTGATAGTTATGGTTCCAGATCATGAGAGACGGATGTTGATGGAGAATAAACCATTAAGTTTATAAGGAACATGAGAGAGAAAATGTCCCATTATATCCTGAAAAAAATAAAAATAAAAATGAGAGTTATACCTTATAATTCACATATTTAAACTATATTATAAAGTTGAATTTCAGGTGGAGAATGTAACCGCGTAACGCCTTGCATCATGAAGAGAGAATATTTTGATTTCTTGCAAGTTAATGAAAAGGATTAAGAAACTTGAAGATCCGGTAAGCACGGGTAAATGTCTTCGGAATCGACTGAAGGGAGAGAAGTTGATGATTCATGGAAGGTACGATCCACCGACAAAAATTAAATGGCGCATGGGAAAAGGAAAAGTATCCATCATCCCGGTGGATGCTCGTCGACGAGATAAATAAGTGGAGGATCAACACGCTTCGTTGATTACTGGATAATTGTTGCCGCGATTAGTTTTTTTTATATAATTTAATATAATTAAAATTATAACGATAAATTTATATGATATAAGTAAATAATAATTATAGATTAAAAGATAAAATATTTAAAATTTTGAGTTGAGTTTGTCACGTAAACATAAATTATATCTTTTAGAATATAGATATTGTGTCATAAACAATCACAAAAGAGCGCACACTAACATTAGAAAAAAGAGCAAAATATTTGAATAAAAAAAACTACCGAAATCATTATTGTGCAGATTATAAAATTATAAAAATCAATTAATAGAAAGAGCAAATAAAAAAATAAAGGGAAAAGGAAGCAATATTAATTTAAAATATTATAACAATAGCAACATCGGAATCTTAATATTTAAAATTATTATTGCCTCTAGAATAATAAAAAATTTATTAAATTACACAGAGGGAAAAAAATAAAAAGCATGAACAACACAGCAAGCAAGTAAAACTAATTAAATAATAATAATAATAATAATAATAATAATAATAATAATAATAATAATAATTATTATTATTATTATTATTATAATTATTATTATTATAATAATAATAATAATAATAATAATAATAATAATAATAATAATAATAATTATTATTATTATTATTATTATTATTATGAAAGAATAAATAATCACTATTATTATAATAATAGAATACATAATCACTATTATTATAATATTAATAATAATCAGTTAATCACTATTATTATTGTTTTTATTATTATCATAATTATTATTGTGTTAATAATGAAAGAAACAAAAATAAATAAAAGATTGAAAATATCGTAGAAACTTCAATAGAAGAAAAAAAATTATCAAAGGAAAAAAAAATAACAAAAGCGTAAGCATGAAAAATAATTAAATTATTAGTTGTTGTTGTTGTGATCATCATCATCATCATCATCATTATTATTATTGTTGTTGTTGTTGTTGTGTTAAATACAATTATATATACATGGACAAAAGTAGGGATTTAAAAAATAAAAGTGTAAGGGTTTAAATGAAAATCAAATATAAAGGGATTCAATTAAAAAATTAAAAGTCCAGGGGTTGAAATGCAAATTATATTTATTGTCAATTGAAATTAGAGGACAATATTGCAAAAATCGGAACTTTTGTACCTAATTAATTGAGTTATATATAGACAATCCGGAAATTGAAAGTAGAAGGACCGAAGTGAAACTTTGCAATTCAATCAATTAAAATCGGAGGACCCAATTGAACAAAATTAAAACTTCTATTAAAGAACTGAGGACCAAAAACGAAATTCAAAGTATAGGGACTGAAGTGCAATGTCGGGCAATATGGGGGACTCTCCTGCACATTGACGTGCAGGAGAGAGAGAAACGTGGCCGGCGTCTTTAACCGGTCGCTGACGCGCCCACAGACTTTTGGTGATTACACGCCCCACCGCGGGAGGAAGGTAAGACGGCGGCACATCGTTCTGTCTGTCGGCCGACAATTTTCGGCCACCGGAGGAGACCGCACGCGTCCTGAACAGGGCGGGAGGCGGCAAACCGCCTGGCGCGTGTGACGCACACCCTGACAATAACCAATTAATATATTTTAAAAATAGGGACAATGACGATTATAACCTTGAACCTAATATAGTGTTTTTGTCTTATTAGGGGCTAAAACCGTATTTAACAATTTCAGAAAATAAAAAAAAAATCAAAAGTTGCGGCGGACCGGACCGGGCAGGGCCGGTCCGGCCGCGCGCAATTACCCCAGTGCCCCTCAGCCTTAAGCCTTATTTTGTCCTATTTACGGGGACGAAATCGTCAATACACTGTTCACATCCGAATATTTGAAGAAGAAAAAAGAAAATTAAAAGGAAAAAGCCCAAAATAGCCCCGCCTCAGCCGTGCGCCCCAGGGCCATTCTCGCCCGTGCACTGCTTGAGTCCACAGTGGACTGAGTCTGGTGCTACAGTGGAAAACCCACGCGGTTTATTTTCTTTGTAATGTGCATGTTGTTCTATGTTATAGTTGGATAATAATTGAGCTTGGTTAATATCCCGAGATTAATAGAAAATGTATTTAGCTAGATGATAGAGATTAAAAATAAAATAAAAATTGAAAACTTTTTAAACTAGTTTTTTGTATTTTTAAAACAGAAAATACAAATTTGTTTTTATTATCTCTATTTTTCTTTTATATTCGTCTAGATAATAGTCAAACACATTAATCTTTTTTTTAAAAAATAATATTTTCGAAATAGGAACAAGTAGACTGACTGCATGACTAACAAATGTCCATGAACATGTCTTTTGCTAGCCTGTTATGAAACACTTTAGGACCTAAGGGGGCAGCGTGGATTAATTTCAAACGTCAATATCGTATTTTAGCAGGAACTAATGTAAGATCTAATTACAAGTGTACATGTAATGTATTTAAATTAATAGTTGACTATTTATCCACGTCAATAGTCAAACACAAGTTTTATTGGGTTTCAAATTCGTATGCATGTACATCGGTGTGTTTAGTTAATAAAACATATAATAAAATAAATATATTTTTATAACAGTTTTAGCATTAATTTATAATTTTTTTTGTTAAATATTAAATATAAATGTTTACTTTGCCTTCGTTTTTTTTTCCATTTATTTTAATGCTTTAGAATGAGGAGGTTAAATCAGAGGCTATGTTTTTAGCTATTACACTAATCAAATATGTACTTTTTACTTGAATAATTCCAAGCCGACCAACCAACCTAGCTTTGGAATTATTAATTAGTGGTGGGTTATAATTAACGTTTTAGCGCACCGACACTATCTCAAATAGGTCCACCAAGACAAGTTTTGTTACCTTCTTTTTAACATTTTTTTGAGTAAAAATACGCACAAATCTATCATCTTTATTGGTTACTTCATATAACAATATTAAGGTTAATTAAATAATTTTGTTGATTAAAGTCCGTGTTTGTTTCCCGGAATTCACTTTCCAGGAAATCACTTTCCAAACTTTCCCGTGTTTGTTTGCTTTCTGGAAAGTTGGTCAACGGAAAACACTTTCCGGTCAACGAAAAATTTGGCTTGATTTTCAGGAAAGTGTTTTCCGGAAAATTTGGGCGGAAAACACTTTCCGGAAGTTGTGAAAAATTTAAAAATATTATTATTTGCTGATTATATCAAATTTGATCCTCAAACTTTTGACTGCTATATATAATTTGTTTTGAATATTTATTTTTCAATTCCATCTCTTAAAAATTAATTTTTATATTAATCTTGGTCCTTATTTTTATAATTGCTATTTGCTTTTTTCTTATAATTTTTTATTGAAAAATTTTTATCTATCAAATTTTGTCCTCATTTTTTTTATTGTTACTTATTTTATTTGAAATAATTTATGAAATGTTTATTATTATTATTATTATTTTAATTTATCCACCTTTCACTTTTTTTAATTTTTTAGATTTGACCTTTATTTATTTTATTTGAGATAATTTATGAAATTATTTTTTTTCAATTTCATTCTCATTCAACTTTTTAATTTGTAAGATTTGTTTCTCATTATTTTAATAAACTTGAAAAAAATTAATTTATTAATAAATTATTTTTCAGTTCATTTTACATAACACAAACAAACACTAAAAAATGTTTTCCGGTTCATTTTCCATAACACTATCAAATATCAAAATTCACTTTTCAATAATTCATTTTTTTACGAAATTCACTTTAAACCACTTTCCAACAAAACATCAAACGGGGACTAAATTTGAAGTATAATCACCACTAGAGCAGTAGAGCCTACTCTATTCCGTCATCTTCTATGTGCAATCACAAGAACCTCCAAGCTCTCTCACTTATGCGGAATGAACTACAGAGCTCACTCCAATCCAGAAGTTTCAAACACAAAACAAAACCAGCACGACAAATTCAAATATAAGAAGTTACTCTTTCTGCTTTTTCAAGAGTAAAGGCCCAACATTGTCTCCGGTAGCTTTGTTGTGCTTCGCATGGCTTCCATCACACAGAGGGAAAGTCCCTGACCTCCAGCATCTAAGATTAACCAAAACAAGTTATCATCAAGAATTTGGAAAAGAAAATGAAGAAACTCTAAATAGAATCCATTATCAAGGGGTGCCATAGCTTGAAGCATTTAGCAGATCGTAAATATTCACAGCGGAGACAAACCTGCAGTAAGCGGTGAGTGTCTTGGAGAGTTCAGCAACCGCAACAGTTCACCACCTTCTCTTCATTCTTTCTAATTTCAGGGTTGATAGCTTGAGCTTCTGCTCTCACCGCCACCAAAGCTCTTGACCTCGCAGCTGCAATGTTTGGCTTGACCCATCCAGTTCTTCATTTGCTGCAACAAAAACTAGCAATTACAGTGATTGCTACGGTCTCCATCGACGTGATTGATAAACGTGTAGCCTTTCTCTCCCACAAGATTTCTTGAGAATTCTCTGGTTCCAATTCTTGGTTAGTGGTTTGGTGACTTGCTGTGTTTGTTTTTCGAATTCATTTTCTGAAAAATCATTTTCCAAACTTTCTTGTGTTTGTTTATTTTTCAAAAGTTAGTCAACGGAAAACACTTTCCAGTCAAAGAAAAATTTGGCTTGATTTTCAGGAAAGTGTTTTCCAGAAAATTTGTACATAAATCACTTTTCGAAAGTTCGAAAATTTAGAAATGTCATTATTTGCTGATTATATCAAATTTGATCCTCAAACTTTTGATTGTTGTATATAATTTGTTTTGAATATTTATTTTTCAATTCCATCTCTTAAAATTTAATTTTTGTATTAATTTTGGTCTTTATTTTTATAATTTCTATTTTCTTTTTTCTTATCATTTTTTTTATTGTTACTTATTTTATTTGAAATAATTTATGAAATATTAATTATTATTATTTTAATTTATTCACCTTTCATTTTTTTAATTTTTTTAGATTTGATCTCTATTATTTTGATTATTATTCATTTTATTTGAGATAATTTATAAAATTATATTTTTTCAATTTCATTCTCATTCAACTTTTTAATTTGTTAGATTTGTTCCTCGTTATTTTAATAAGATTTGTTCTTAGTTTTTCTTTATATATATATATTTGATATATTAGTATCAAAATGTATTTTTTAAATAAAAATTATATTGAAAAACTATAAATATAGACTCTTCATCTAAACAGCTAAACCGTTTGTTTTTACATTATAAACCTTTTAAATTATTTTTTATGTAAAAAAATATTAGTTTTCTAATGAGTTCTTTTTTATGATTTTAATAGGTTTATTTTTAAAATAAATAAATAAAACATAATTTTAATAAAACATCAATTAAAAACAAGTTCCTAAAAGCACATGGTGTCGTAATATCAAACACTCATTTTAAATAATTCTTTCAATCAAACTCGTTTTATCTGATTAGAACTCAATCAATCTAGTTATTGATTTATAAAATACCCAGGTGTTGTTTTATTGAAAAAAATCAAACTTATGAATAAAAATAAATGATATTCATATTTATTTAATAGTTGGGGGGAGTATTTCCTCTAAACATATACCTCCCCAACTATATATAACACAATCAAAATGACACTCTCATGTTAATTTGAACAAACAATCAAAGATTTTGCATCTATACACACATTATTATATCATGGGATTGGAGGATAACATTTGAAAGTGGTCCGAATACTTGTTTAAGAATATGATTGAAATTGTTTTTTATCTAAAAATATATCAAGATAATTATTTTTTTTCTTTCTAAAAATTACTTTTATTATTGGAACATCAAAATGATAAAAAAAATATTAATTTTTTTATTTAAAGTTTTAAATAAAAATAAAAAAAAATATATTTTTTTAAATATTTTTAAAACACAGACTAACATACACCACTGACTTGAAGATAAAAAAAGGGATTCTCTCGGCAAATCTCCACTTCAGTTCATAGTCAAACCTTGAGGTTTCCCCCCCACTCCACTATCATTTTCAAGGTAAATAGTGGTCGTTGTGATGTTGCCATCCTCCTCTCTCCCTCCATTAATTACAATAATTTTCTATTCAAATCACTCTACTAAATCATAATTTCATTACAATATCCTTAACTAGTTACAATGTTCTTGTCATATATATATATGACAAGATATATGACAAGAACATTGTAACTACTTAAGGATATTGTAATGAAATTATGATTTAAAGTTAGTTTCAATGTTACTGTCTATCTTGATTCCTCCATCCAAATTTATTTTATATCAAATTCATATTCTCAGAAACTCCAACTATTTCAACTACCTTCACGTGATTAATAACTATAACTATGCATCCATTTTCAATACAGTCCCAAGATAAAAGGAAGCCCCCCGCTTATTAAAATTCCCCACCCTTCTCCCTTCTTTTTTATGCATTAGCTTATAGTTGACCAGATTAAAAAAAAATCACATTTGGACCGTGTTTGATTAGATATAATAAATAAATAAATAAATAAAATATGTTTAGTTGAAGAAACATATATAGCAACGTAACATGGTATGTTTATAATAATTTCTTAAACACATACATGTATGTCCTCTCCATCTAACCCTGGTTTTGATATATGAAAATTGATTTTAATTTACCTTAATCATGAAAAAGAAAAAAAATAATTCTCAAATGGATTTCCTTTATAAATTTTCATAAGTGTTTTTTTAAAATCAAACCCTCACAAAAAGAATTAGGAATTCGATTATAAATAGTTGACGTTTAGACACCTATTTGATGTTTTTAAAATATTTAGGGACCATTGTTAATATTTCTATAACATTCAAATAGATCCTCAACACCTAGAGCAAAAGGACACACACAGGCTCTCGTAAAAGCATTTGTTCCTTCAAATACAATAGTCTCCCTCTCCCTCTCCCTCTGTTTCGATCTTATAACAATGGAAAGAGGAGATTTTGCGCATGGGTTTCGATTCAGCAAGTGTTTTTGTGTGCTCTTGATTTTGACATGTGTAAATGGGAGATCTGATAAGGAAGTAAGAGAGAGGTTTTATGGGAATTTGGTGAATTCATCAGCACCGGATAATGGAGAAGGAAGTATTGCTAAAATGTTTGATCGTGTTCTTGAAAAAGAGTTCTCTGAAAATGATCAGCCTGAAGGTAAAGACTTTTTTTTTTTTTGTCTTGATTTAATTCCATTCTTTCGTGTTTAATTAAAGTTTTTGGCTTATTTGGTGATTGATGTGAATGGAAGACTAGAAATGGTAGAGTGAAACAGATTTTTAGCAATATGGAATGTTTATGGAAAATGGATTTGTTTTAAAGTGCTTTAAAGTGTTCATGGAAAAGGGACTTGAAATTGTGGGATTTTGTAATATATTAAATTAATTTGTAGGTTGCAGCAAGTTTTTTCTTTGAACAGGGAGTTAGGTTATAATCACATGATACTGTTGATCAAGAGAAGGCGGGGTTTGATCTTGAGACGACACGAGACACGTTCGAGATAATTTGAGAAAGGCCGTAATGTATGAGAATCTGAAATATGTTTTTCCCCCCAATAAAAGGGTCCCTTTTTGTAAAGATAATTAGTGAAAAGGTGCCTGGGGAAATATGAATCTGGTTTAAGTTTGCATGCTAAGCTAAGGGACTTGATTGGTTACCTTTATATTCATAGGAAAATTGGCAGTAGGAAGGTGTGTTTAGGCAAGTCTGAAATTTGAGATCAAGTGGATACTGATGAATATGGAAAATGATGCTTTTGTTAAGAAGGTAATGTGAAGCTTATAAATAGTTTTGAAAGCTTTAAGGTGACAGGGAGTTAGTTGTCAATTAATAATTACTTAAACTCAATCTTCAGTAAGATTTAGCTGAATAAGAACTACTTCACATGTTGCAGAAAACATTTACTGTCAGTCCAAGGAATTAACCTAAGTGTATACAAAGCCAAGTTTGCAATGGCAAAAACATCTATCAAATTGAACAGTATATACTTCAACAACCGCATTGAGATGATAATGACCTCAATAATTTTGGCTTCTTTCCTTTTGATTTGAAGAGAATAAAGTTTCCAGGCCGCATATAATTTGCTTTACTAGATGCTATGACACTTGCTAGGCTGGAGTGTTTAATAAATCTAGCCATTCCTGCACGTGGAAGTTGACAACTCGTGTGATCTTTATGTCTGTTATTTTGACTCCAGCCTAATGATTTTTGACATTCCCTGTGGATCATAGGAGTTTCTGTTATTGAATTGGGATGATAATTAGATACTGCATTTTATCTATTGGAAGCTGTTTGGTTTCAATGATTTTTGGATGGTATTTAAGTTTGGTTCGTATTTTTATTACTAGGTATTGATGGAAGCAACTTCAACAACAGTGTAGCTGACCAACAAGTAGGTTTATTTTTCTATTAATTAGCTAAATTTACTGATGTGGCTTGAGCTTTAGTTTTGCTTTGCTGCACAAGTGTCCCAGTGAAGCAACTTTGGAAACTTTGACCTTCCTGGATTTTGTCACAAGAAATAAATAGGAAGAAGAAAAGAATCTTGCCAGGGTTCTAGCTTAAGCAAGATCCAGACTGTTAATCTGCAGTGTGGCTGCATCCCTCATCATCTATATTAATGAGAAAAAATATCTTTTTCCAACATGTCATTTTTTTTCTGCACCCCAAAAACATGGCAGGGCCAATATCTTCTCTTTTGGCCTTTTCATACACCAGCAATATTTAACATAAATACTGTCTAGGTATCATTATCTCCAGCATTTCACCTCGTCAAGTCATTTGTCTGTTACTACTATTTATTTCTTTGTGTTAATGTTAGAGAGGACTTCTGATTATGTTTTTGCAGGCTGTATTGGAGACTGTAGCAAAAATCACTCACGAGAAGGGCAAGAAAAATGATACACAAGTGGCTAAGTATGGGAGCTGTAAAATATTTTTGGGTGCAAATAATTGCATTTTTACCATATATTTTGAGATATGGTTTCATTTGCCTTGCTTTCTGTACAAAAGTGAGATTCTGATTTCCTATATATCTTCCTGTCCTCTTTGTTTTCAGTGGAACTAGACCTTTTCAACTTCAAGATGTATTTTCTCTAGAAAATGAAGAATCCGAGGATACAGAAACCTTGATTGACAAAAAGGTGCACATAATTTCAATGATTAGTTCTGTGTGAAGTTTTTAGATAGATTCTTGGATCCAACTTTTGGTTTCTGTGGTCATTCCTTCTAACATGCTTATCTTGTTAATTGCAGGATAATGTATTTGTCATGTCAAATAAGAAATCCAAGTACCCGATACTTCAAGTAGATTTGAGGTGAATGACTCGTATGTTTTTTCTCCAATTTGTTTTGACTGTTTAGAGGAGCAAATATTACTCTTGAGAACTTGCTGTATGATAAGCTGTTGATTTCTTATCTGCACAATTCTTGTATCTATATTTTGACTTGACTTAACTGCTATCATTTAAGGTTCCAAGTTTTGAATGTTCTGTTAATGCAGTGCTATTAATTTCACATACCTACAGATTAATTTCAGATCTAGTTGTTGCTATAGTTTCTGCTGCCATCGGAGGAATTGTCTCTTCTTGTTTGGGTCAACCGGTTAGTATCTGTGTATTGTAGTTTCATTTGTCTTCAATTGCTACTAACTGCTGTCTCTAATGTTCAGCTATATCATGTGATTTATGTAATGGAGTAATATTTAAGCTAGTTTTTTTTTGGCATATAATACATATGGCAGGTTATTGTTGGCTATCTTCTAGCAGGTTCCATTATTGGACCAGGTGGTCTAAATTTCATAAGTGAGATGGTACAGGTACGTGATTCTTAATTTTTCCCAAATGTGTACCTTTTCTTTTTGCCCTGCTTCACTTATTATAACCTCATCGATGACACTGTATGGGAAATGCAAGTTTTATGAGCTACCAAATGAAGTTTCGCAACCTTTTAATGTCCTATTCATATTGATTTTTAAAATAAAATCCCAGAAGTCAATAAAACTGGGTGGGGCAATAATGGTTGTCAGTCAGGCTGTTTCAACTTTGACTTTGTTGGTGCATAGAGTTTAGCAACAAATGATTGTAGCCACATGCTCCAACCCTGTTAGGTGCTTGTTATGTGAGAAATCCACATGCAAAGCATTTATATGTTTTAATGCTGATAAAAACAGGGGTGACGTGTTCTCTTGTTTTCATCACAGGTTGAAACTGTCGCACAGTTTGGTGTTGTGTTTCTTCTTTTTGCTTTAGGACTGGAGTTTTCTTTGACTAAGGTAAATTTTATTTGATCTAGGGAAGTTATTGTCTTGAAATTTCCTTAATGTATTGTAAATAAAGAGCCTGTTTTCATTGATTTAGAAAAGCTGTTCTGACTTATCATCAATGCAGTTGAAAGTGGTGGGCCCTGTCGCTATTCTTGGAGGGATGCTTCAAATTGTAATATTTATTTGCTTGTGTGGCATAATATCTGTGGTACGATGCTTAATTCTTATTACCCAGTTATGCTAGAAATCTGTATGATTGGTCAAAATGGATGCTAAGCTTGCACCACTGTTAACTTTGCAGCTGTGTGGAGCAAAGCTATCTGAGGGTGTATTTGTGGGTTCCTTCCTGTCAATGTCATCGACAGCAGTGGTCTAGACTTGTTTCTGACACTATTCTCTCTCCTTTCTGTTTGTATCCTCGTCAGTTGCAAATATGATTTGTGCAATTTTTTTATCAGGTGGTGAAATTTTTGATGGAACGTAACAGTGGTAATTCTCTTCATGGTCAAGTGACGATTGGGACACTGATCTTTCAGGTTGACTTTATTTTCTCACTTGGTTTACATTCATGCACAAGCATGTCGTTGATGATACATTGAATATGAAATTGGTTTGCCGATACACAACCACTTGTCTGATCTTGTGAATTGTTTCAGGATTGTGCTGTTGGTTTATTATTCGCTTTGATTCCAGTTTTGGGTGGCAACAGTGGTGCTATACAAGGAATGATTTCAATGGGGAAGTTGTAAGTTTGTTTTTGCCACATGTTTTTTTTTTTTTATATATAAATGATTACTTTCTTTTTTAAGAGTCATTTACTGTTTTTGAATGTATGCCAACCCCCCCACCCCCTTTTATTTAATGGCCTTTTCTAACTTTTCTCCTTCCCGGATTTTTTTCTATCATAAGAATGACCCCATGTTAATGATCCTTATTGAATCTAACCTCTATTGCTCATTTACTTCAGGTTGTTGGTCTTGTTCTTGTACCTCATGGCCGCATCTTTCTTGTCTTGGTCATTTGTTCCTCGATTTCTGAAGTTAATGATTCAGCTATCGTCTCAAGTGAGTTTTCGATAGTCTTTTTGTATGTGCCACATATCTTATTTATCCTTGCATGAGTGCCTTCGGGTTGAGTAGGATCTCTTTCTAAGCACTCTGTTCCATCTTGTGATCCAGACAAGTGAACTTTACCAGCTTGCTACTGTGGCTTTCTGCTTGTTGTCTGCTTGGGTAAGTGAAAATTATATGCACCTTTCTTGTCTAGGAAAAGTAGATTTTTTACGTTGCTGCAATAAATTTTATCCTTTCCATGACATGGCAGATATCAAATTGTATAAAATTTATTTTGTCATTCATGGAGTGATATGGATTACAATGTCATATGAGATATTTTCTATTAACATATAAATTGGCAATTGCATGTGTAAATTACATGTTTTTGCTTTCTTAATCACAGACTATTTAACCAACATGCTGATTTGCTTCATTTGAAATTATTGGACTTGTCTAAGTTTGATGGGTTGTTGAAGCTCTGACATTGTAAGGCTGTCCATCCATCAGTTACTTGCTCTAAAGATCAATTCAATTTCTTAGCAGGTTTTTAAATTGTTAATTTTTCCGTAAGGGTTTGATAACCATCAAGGCCATTATTCTGACAAAGGAAAATGCTTGCATCATGTTGCCTTTTGCATCTGAAAAATAATCATTTGTATCTTGAATCCAAATTCCACTAATACAAACACGCAGAGTGGAACAACAATATATTTTTAAGGCAGAGGATGTAAGCAAGCCTATATTGAAATTTGACAAATTTATAGACATTGTCTAAGTTCTGCTTGAACAGTGATGATTGACATGTGGTATAAAGCTCCTAATATGTGGTTAGTCCTATAAATAGTATGGTTCCTTGGCTATGCTACATGTGTTTATACTTAGGCCAGATATCATCAGACATATGAAAGGAAATTCATATAGTCAAACTGGAAGTTTTCATCTTTAGTTAACTGCATAAGTCATGGTGTTGAGATGCGGTATATCATGATTCCGGGCAGCAGAGGACTGCATGGAAATGTTTTTGTCATCATGTTCTCATTATTCTTGGATTTCCATCGACTATTAGTGAAGCCTATTGCTGCTTGGTGATGTTTTTGTCATCTTGTTTTCATTATTCTTAGATTTCCTTCAATCATTTCAGTGCAGTGACAAGCTGGGCCTTAGTCTTGAGCTGGGTTCTTTTGTGGCCGGAGTCATGATATCTACCACTGACTTTGCACAGCATACTTTAGAACAGGTATTCTTCTGTGCAATGGATTGTGCGCCAAGTAGGTAGTATCCTAATTCAGTATAAAAATTATATTTTCGGAAATGATGCAGTAATTTAAATTCGTAATTTGACTCTGGATCTCTGCAACTTCTTTTAGTGGCTCTATCGGTCTATTAATTACGAGACTAACAGATGTGGTCTATGGACATCACCATGTTACTCCTTTTTTTGCATTGCGATTATTCTCCATGTGATTATGTTGTGTAAAATATAATAATGAGATTGATATGTTTTGAAAATGGCTGTCTTCTTTGTAGGTGGAACCAATCAGGAACCTGTTTGCAGCTCTCTTTCTTTCTAGCATTGGGATGCTCATAAATGTACATTTTCTATGGAACCATGTGGATATACTGCTAGCATCTGTGATTCTGGTTATAATTGTCAAGACAACCATTGCTGCTGCAGTTACTAAAGCCTTTGGATATAGCATTAGGACATCATTCCTCGTGAGTTGGCTTGCTACACTTGTTGACAAAAAAAGGGACAATTGTACATGAATCTCCTTTCTCTTTCCTTTTTTTTCCTGAACAAAAACCGATGTACGATGATGTAGGTTGGAGTATTGCTTGCTCAAATTGGAGAATTTGCTTTTGTTCTCCTGAGTCGTGCCTCAAATCTTCACCTTGTTGAGGTGAACTCTCTCTCTGTTTATGCGTGTGTGTGTGGTAGTTAGGGTGCCATTAAATAAACAGATGCACATATTTTTTTTTATCACCAGGAAATCACATTTATGTGGAGCTAGGATTTAGGGTTGCATGCACAGAAAGGTGGTCTTAGGTTTGATGTCATGATTAGATATCTGTGTAACTATATGCACATTTACGCATCCTTCATTATTTTTACACCACGTTGTTGGTATTGATGCAGGGAAAGATGTATCTTCTTCTTCTTGGAACAACAGCTCTCAGTCTGGTTTGCTTCTATACTTGCAAATGTAACATGGCTTTTTAACAATGCTCTGGTTCTCTGTCATTAAACCCTTGATTGATGCTCATTCAGGTGACAGCTCCTCTCTTGTTCAAATTGATTCCCAACGTCATGAATTTGGGTGTCCTTTTGCAATGGTTTCCATCCGAGAATAGCACTCCAAATAAATGGCTTCCATCGGAGAATGGTACTCCAAATGAGGTTCTCCCTCCCTCCTGGTTTGTTTTTGTGTGCGCGCTCGCAAGCGCATCACTACTGTGTGATTTTTTTTGTGGGAAAGAGTGCATGCCGTGTAATTT
Source organism: Salix exigua (assembly GCA_032356905.1). Classification (NCBI taxonomy): domain Eukaryota; kingdom Viridiplantae; phylum Streptophyta; class Magnoliopsida; order Malpighiales; family Salicaceae; genus Salix; species Salix exigua. The sequence goes on along the minus strand of CM063602.1, from coordinate 7,880,365 downwards.
TTCTGGTACACATTGAAGCACATTGCATCCCGTGTAAAATTTTCTTAGGACTTTACATACTGTCACATACCAGAGCTCAATATCATATTATCTTTTTGATGGATAGTATATCTAGGGCAGCCATGGTCTTACAGCTCTTTGTGAGTGCGTATACTGGTTTTTTTGTTTGTGAATTTCTTTAAAGAAAATATTATGTAAGAAGCTAGGTTTTTTCTTCATAATTCTGGCAATGCACCCACCATGGATCAGGAATTCATATCCTTTTATGCTATTACTACGAAGTCATTTGGCTGGCAATAGGGTCTGTGCAAATCATCGTCAAAACTTTTATGTTTAAACAGAATATGAAAGTTTAATTTCTGCTCATATCTCATGTCTTTTCTTCTGACATTTCGTTTTTGTTTTCACAACTGTTAAATATTTCCAAGACAATTAACGTATAATTTTATGTTTTTACAGGAAAGAGTTTCCATGATTGAAGTACGTAACAGATAGTTACGACCTCCAGATTTTGTAGTCTCATCACTTCAAGGCAAATATAGCTAATCATCCTGGGAATATGAGGATCTCATCTCATTAACAATTCCACAGTTCAGGTTGCAAATGATCAGCCAGACTGACAATCCAGAACTCTCATGCACATACATATTAGGCCCCCCATTCTTTGAATGTTGTATATACAATTTTGTGTTTTCCTCCCACCAGTCATTGATGCCGATCCACTTTGCCTGCTCTACTAACCTCAAGATCCACAAGTCCCTACAGAACTATAATATTTCTACCGAAGATGAGAAGCGTAGATAGAATTCAGTAAAGATTTGAGGAGCATCATGGGCTTGTACAAGGGAGACATTTCTTCAGTTTATCATGCTTACAAATTTTGCAACTGTCACACCATTTGAATCAAGTTGTGTTGAACTGTTAGTTGATTACTCTCCTGATATGGCCCTTTTCTCTGGGAATCGATATGGCCATACGGGTGTTTCTAAAGAATAATTTTCAAGGATTCACCAAAACATTCCTTCTGAGACTCTACTTCAATGGAGTGGATTCCATTGGCGGGTCTCGTAAATTCATGGCTGTGATCTTTTAGTAAAACATTTCGAATGATCTCCTCAAGATTAGGTTCTTGTGGAAATTTCTTAGCGAATGATCTCCTCAAGATTAGGTTCTTGTGGAAATTTCTTAGCAACTGCAACGAACACTAGCATAAACAGTGTTTTTTTGTGAAATTTCTGTGGATTTTTTCAGGAACACAGACCACGACTAGCATAAAAAATAATTTCACTGTTAATCTAGAACATGGCTCAGGTAAAGTTATAAAAAAAAGAGAGGAGAAAGCTGACCATTAACATTTGACGGACTTGTTTGGATTAATTTGTAATTTTCAATGATTTAGTCAAAAAGTTGTTTTAATTTTCTTAAAGTAGGACCAATAACCTAGGCCTTAGACTTGAAAATGGCCGGTCCGGTTTAATAATCCATGTGATAGATATAAAAAATCCAATCGGCTAAACCGCTAAAGATTAACCAGCTAGTTTAATTACAAATTTAAGGGATGTTTAATATTGAATATCAATTTTTTTTTATTAAAACTTTGAAAAACAATTTTAAATATTTTTTATATATTAACATTAGAAATAAATTTTATTTTTTAAAAAATATTTTAATACAGATTAAAAAATATTTTCACAAACATCCATTTTGAAAATATTTTTTGTTTATATATATATATATATATCTAAATAGTAATTAATTTATTTTTAAAAATTATTTTTAATATTAGTATATAAATATAATCTAATAACATCAAATATATTTAATTTAAAATAACAAAATAAAAAAAAATATTTCTAAAATGATTTTGAAAAGTAGTGTGAAATAGGGGGTAAAAGTACATCATCCACAGCGGAACCGACTATAATCTTCTAACGTGTTTCTAGAAAAAAAGAGAAGAAAATACTGAACTCAGAAGACGAATCAGATTCTTCTACTCGCTCGAGCTCAACTCTATCTTCCACTGTTCTCTGTCTCCGTCTCTATTCTTAAAACAAGAGCTAAAGAGAGAATTATATTCATGGAGCAAACCGAGGTCCCTAAGCTTCGCTGCCAGCGGATCGGCTGCAACGCAACTTTCACCGAAGACAACAATCCCGATGGTTCCTGTACTTACCATGATTCGGTATTTCAACTTTTCTTAATTATTAACCTCTTCTTTTCTCTTTTTTTTCTCTTCCCGTTGATACAATTTTATTAACCACCCAATCAGCTCTTGTTTATTAGATTTAATTGCGTTAATGTGATAGTTTTTTGTGTTTTGTTTGATTCCATGTAAAGGGAGAAAAAAATGATGATTTTAGAGAAATATGGAATATGGGAGTTGTTATGATCTGTTCTTAAGGTGATTGATTTAATGTGCAAGAGAGGAATGGGTAGAGAGTCGAGTAATTTTTCATGATATCAGTAAAAAAGCTGACAAACTTCTATATTCTATCCGCACGGCATGTTTTGATTAAAGATCATGATGATTGTCAAGAGCTCTGAATATTGTCAGTGTGGTGGTATAGGGAAGAGTATTGTATTTTGTCGGAGTGGTATAGGGTATTTGTAAAAATCGTAGATACCTAACGGGTTTCACGTTTACAAGCGTAATTATGAAAGAGTAGGTCATTGTCTTTGATGTTTCTCAAGCACAGCTCCACTAGGAAGAAAATTTTCATGCTTTTAAGAGATGTGAAAATATGATAGTAAATTCAATTGTGTTAGTTAATAAAAAAGCAGGATAAGGTTGTCGTTTTGAATCCAGCGCAGCAATTTCTTAAGATATATATTAACATGTTCAATGTGCTACATATTATAGGGTTATTAAATGCTTAGATTCAAATAATGACTTTTGTGTAATGGAACCCAAAGGTCCCAATCCCAACTGTGAGATGATGGGTTTTATCCATATATTGTGTAGCTTCATGTATTTCTTTCACTTTCAGCTTTACATTTTAAAGAAATTTGTATTTTGATAGTCTTGGACTTTAAGAGTTCATGTGTTTTTCTATTATATCTTGTGCAAGGTTTTCTTATTTTATTACAGAAGGGATTTTTTTATCAAATATAGTGTCCCCTTGTTTATTATACTGATTAACCTTTTCCCTTGTTTGCATGGATGCGGTTTCACTGCATGTGCGGATATGTATGAACAGGGGGTAAGTCAGTTTTTCTTATGATTTACTTGGTTATTTTGGAAAAGAAATAGGTTTTTTATTCATTACCTTAATTTTGCTTCATTCTATTTTTCCAGCCTTTCTTTCATGATGGAATGAAAGAGTGGAGCTGTTGCAAGAAAAGGAGTCATGATTTCAGCTTGTTTCTGGAGATTCCAGGGTAGGTCCTGTACCCCCTTTTTTCTGCTACTTTTCTTGGCATGTGTGAATATGACAGGATTTCTGATAAAATATGAGATCTTGCTGTTTGAATGAAGATAATGTGCTTATATGTCTATCAGCATTAGTCACTCAATTTTTTTTTCCTGTGATGAAGATGTAAAACGGGTAAACACACAACTGAGAAACCACTGTTAGCAAAGGCAAAGGCGACTCCAACTCCGAGCCCAAAGAATCCATTTTCTCCTCCCATTGCAGCTCCTGCTACCAACACATCCTCAAAAGAATCTTGCCTTAGATGCAAGCAGGGCTTTTTTTGCTCAGATCACGGTAATGCCATTTGAATGCTTTAACTGTGATTAATAACCATAATGCTGACATTACAATTTTAAAATGAAGCAGAAAGAAAAGGGAAAGAAAAATTAGTTGTCTAGATTATATGAAAATGAAGTATGAACCCTTTCATTGTATGGAAGGGCCCCGTTGGTGTTTGCATTATTGAGTTTAAAAGGCATCAAGGCTCTGTTAACACAAATAGATCGTTGGAATGCTAGCTGGTGACAAATTGAGAAATACTTCTCAGTGCTTACAAGATCTTTTGAGCTGTGAAAAATAGCTTAATTTTTAGTTTTATGGGGAACAGTACCTGTAAGACTACTGCTTCGTGGAAATTGTTCATCCATCAAGTCTTATGTGATGGACGAGATAAATTAAGAACTTCTCTGGCTCAGCCTTGATTGTAAAGTGAGTGGTAAAGGAGTACCAGGGGATGGAGACAGGTGTAAACTTCAAATTTTCCTAGTAAAAGAGTTGATATAAGTTCAAGTGAATAAAAGGTGGGTTTTTTGAACTGCACGAGCAGTTGGCTTCATCTTTATTATTCCTTTTGTGGCTATCTTCACTCTGTTGCTTCAATTTTGTAATTGTAATTGGTGCATTTTAAACTCCCATGTACCACCTGGTTTCCTCATTATACTTTGTTTTATTGCTTTTAAAGCCTGAGAACTTCATGTCCTTTTTAGGGTCACAAGCACAGCCCAAAGCTGCACCAGCTGAAAGCAATGTTTCTGCTCCAGCCAAAAAGGTAGTTGATTTAAACCAGCCCCAAACATGCAAGAATCAGGGATGTGGTCAAACTTTCAAAGAGAAGGATAATCATGAAACTGCCTGTAATTACCACCCTGGGCCTGCCGTTTTTCATGATCGAATGAGAGGGGTGTGTATATAATTTACTGCATTTTTACTTCCAGTCTCTTCTCTTATGTTCTTCTTTTTGACTACTTACCTTGTGATTGCATGTAATTTTGCAGTGGAAGTGTTGTGACATCCATGTAAAGGAGTTTGATGAATTCGTGAGCATTCCACCTTGCAGCAAGGGCTGGCACGATGCTGAATCAGCATCTTAAACTGCAGATGTTGGTCAGGATGGTGAATTTCTCTGCTATTCTCTCTTTCCAAGTTTTATTCTCAGGTTGACTTTCTATTCTATTGGACTGTTCTTATGGAATTAACTTCCAGCGAACCCATCACGCTTGCTTTCCTATCATATTGTTGTTGCTAAATGTGACCTTCAATGGTTTTTAAAGAAGAAACCAGGACAGGAATATCCTCCCTTTTGACACGATTTAGTTTATCTACTTGCAGAACCTATCCTTCAGTGAGCCATGAAATTAGTACTCTCACATTTTGTCTTGAAACATGGCATTTCGTGGATTTCAATGGAGAAATACCGATATTGCTTTCCTACCTTAAAAAGGAAGCCATTTTTTCCCCTTCATTACAAAGGGTGTCAACCCAAGCAAACACAGAAGCCATTTTCAATACTCCCATGTTTGCAGACTACAAATCGACCAAGGTTTGGGCTTATGATTTGCTGTGTAATATCCCGCTACTCCCAAGTCCAAAGCCATCAAAGACAGTAATAGGCCACAAATCCTTTTTTTTTTTTTATTCATGGCCCATGGCAGGAGTCCCTTCCATCGGGGTAAGCTTCGACATCTTCTGGAGCCAGTTTTTTTAACAAAGGAAGCGTTCCCCGATCTAGTTTTTGGTCCTATTTCTAAAAATTAAAGTGTTTATTTTTTTTTGTTTCTCTTATAATCAGCAAAAAATTGTTTTTTTTCTCTCTTAAAAACCCATCAAGATCAAACATACCCTAATATTAAATTTGCTCTTTATTTCCACCGTATCTCAATTAGAGAATTCATGGAAAATCACTTCGTTGCTCTGCCCAACACTAACTGGACCTTTGGAAATGTGTTTGTGAAACATTTTTTTACTTAAAATAAGATTTATTTTAGTGTTTTTAGATAATAATTTTGATACGTTGATGTTAAAATTAAATTTTTAAAAATAAAAATAAGAATAACATCCAATACTCTTATAAGTACGGATTAAGTTGAACCGTAGCTGGAAATGGACAACGAGTTTATCCTTTCACTGACCAGATATGTACCAAGCTTCAAGCTGTGTGTACAATGGTGAGAAACCTTCGGTACGCCACCTGAGAAATCAGGCGCAGGGAATATGCAAATAGTGCAGCAAAACGATGGGTGGGCCCGTGCCAAAACTTCACATCAATCTGAGAGTGAGAGGAGAGAGTAGCGATAGTCTTTCTTGATAAAACGCAGAACAGTGTACGGATAGCAATCACGGGTCCTATGATGGGTGTCATCAATACTCCCATCTTTATTTCCCTGCCAAAACATCTTTGGTCTGGGTCCCACAAACCCCTGCCCTGCTATTATAAGCTCACCAGACTAGTTGAAACAGATTGGACGAAACTAAACTAGAATGTTCTACCTGGAATCTGAACAAAATTTCTAGAATTGATATAATGTTTTATCTCATTTTTGTAATGAAAGATTTCGACTATTTCAACCAAAACAAAAATACAAAAAATTAACGTCTCCATATCTTTCACCATTGCTTGGAAACCACGCAGGAAGGCATGGTGATTTCTAATTCATGTTCTAAGAAACTGGGACAACAACTATGAACAAAACCATGTGGTATTGACAAATACTTTTCTTCGATCTGTCACCGAGCTTGAACTCTGGCTGGTAAATAAATAGATGTTAGAAAGAAAGAGATGGAGATTCTCACTCAATGATTACAAGACCTGCCCTCCCCCTGGAAAAAGAAAAAGAAAACAAATGCTCCCTGCATCGATTATCACGCTCGTTACTGCAATAACAACAACCATTTCATCATCGAATAGAAAAATCGACAAGGTACACAAATGTTTCTTGAACCCTTTAGCAAGATCACATCAGTCCCATCTTTTGAGAATATTTTGCAGTTCACCACCGTACACTCACAGGGTCCCGCCTGGTTCTGCTTCAGGTAAGGGGCTCAGATTGGTGTCGCGCCGGCTGCGCGAGCAGATGGGTGGAACCGGCGGGCCAGTCGGTCGCTATGCTTTTTATTGTTTACTGTTTTCTTTTGACAGCTAGCTATGTCAGGGTGTGTTGTTTTCCTGAGATTAGGAGGTTGTTTCAGATTTCTTACAACGTCTATTGACCATTGAGATTTTCATGACATCATGGTCTTCTGCGTCGGCTGACTAAATTACTGCCTCCTGCTCTACTTTATACTGTATTTTTTACATATATTTCTAATTTTTATTTTAAATTAAATATTTTGATATTATTTTAATATAATATTTATTGGAAGTTTGTTCAGAGTTGTTTTCAAAATTATTTTTGTTTAAAAATATATTAAATATATGTTTTTTATTTGAAAAAAATCAAAATGATTTAAAAATATTAGTATTTTTAATTAAAATAAAAAATCTGCAATTGTTTTTCAAAAACAATTCTGACATATTGATGAAAAATAATTCTTAGAAAATAATAATATATTTTAAAAAAAGGATACCTCAAAAAATATATTCTAAACAAGCAATTGGTCTTCAAATAAGATGAGGAGAAACATTTGAGTTCAAGCAATTAACTTGAGCCATCTATCTGTTTGGTGGTTGTAATTTTTGCGATTGCATGAAAGAAAAAAAATCTAAAACCAACCAAATCATGTCTCGTATAGATTTTACCTGAATAACGAGTTGACCGGTTCAGTCAACTGGTTTGGGGACACTGTGAACAAAAAATATTTATGAAAAAATTTAATTTTTTATTTTAAATAAAAAAAATAGTATTTTTAGATTATTTGATGTGTTAATGTAAAAAATATTTTATTAAAAATTAAAAAAATATTATTTTAATATATTTTTAAACAATAAATACTTTAAAAAATAACTAACCAAAGTCGGACGAACGATTGCAAATATATCGCTGGATTAACCAGTCCGGAATAGAATCTATAATAAAACAACAACTTCAGAGTAGTAAGCGACAAGAACAAATAAAGTTTGAGAAAGTAGAAGCAGGGTGGCAGCTTTATACATTGCAACCTGTTTATTGTAAAAGTGCTGGCACCTGCAATTTGCAGACACCCTGCAAGCTCCTGCCCTCTACATCCTCGTCCCCACAAAGTTCTTCTGCTTCTTTTTTTTCTAGCATGAAAGAAATTCGAATTCAAAAGCTAAATTCATGTAAATAGAACTGTACATTATTATTTTTATCTCTGGCAAGAAAATCTACTTGATGCGAACCATTTTTTCACGTGTATACTCAGTTCATGCAAGTCAGTTGTTGCCACAATACATGTAATAATCTCACCTCAGGCACTGTTTTTTTAACAACAATTTTCTTTATTGTTTGGATAAATTAAAAAATAATAATGTCTCTTCACCGCCGTTTATTACCCACTCTCTCTCTCTCTCTCTCTACTCCTCTCTAGCTCTCTCTACTTAAATATATTCTGTGTTTTGTCTTAACTCAGTTCCTTTCAGTCACGCCAAACGAATGCTGCCCTCTTCTCTTTCTTACGATGACAGCAGGGAACATGAAGACTCTTGTACTTAGCTTGTGTCCTGGACACTCCAAGTTTTTGTTTTCCTGTTAGTTCATAAAAAACAATGAAAGAAATGAAGCTCCCAGGGGATTTTGAGCACTGTGTAGCAATGGCTGTGGTGCTTTTACTTCTTCTGCTTCCTCTCGTTTCACCACTTAACCATGAGGGTATCACCTTTTCTTGTTTGTGGACACAATATAAGCTTTTCTTCTGCTTCTTCTATCTTTGGACTCTTTAAACACGGTGTCTAACATTGTTGAATATGGTGTTTTATATTTGTTAAAGATGGTACTAGAACTCTGTTTTATTTGCTAAGTCTGCAATGCTTCTTACGTCTACTCCTGTTTCCCTACTTAACAGTAAGGGAAAGCACCTATTCATGTTTGACGGGTCTATCGGGATTTTCTTTGTTTTTCTGTTTGGTTTGGAAAAAACTTCAGCTTCTCCTTTTGCTATCTCTATCTTTGAGCTCCTTAAAAGTGATGTTTTTCACTGTTGAAGATGGAGTTTTTAGCTGTAGTTTGTAAAATGGTTCTAGAATTATGCTTTATCGTGGTTATAAGTCAAAGAGAAGGGGCAATACAGTGAGAGAACCTCGAGAAAGTTAAGGGATCTTGAAGATTTTCTTTTGTTTAATAAATTATTCTGCTTGATCAAAAAGCCTGGATAGTCAAAAAAATTAATTGTGAAACGGTTTCTTGTATTGAAAGAGAAGGATTGAACCAAGGTTTTGTTGCAGGGAAAGCTTTGATGTCTATAAAAGAATCTTTCAGCAATGTTGTTAATGTGCTTCATGACTGGGATGATGCGAACAATGAAGATTTTTGTTCTTGGCGCGGTGTGTTTTGTGACAATGACAGCTTCTCTGTTGTTTCTCTGTAAGTCATTTGAAGGCAGTCACTTTCTTTACCTGTTGAGCCTGCAATGCTTTGCAAATTTGGTTTTTATTAACTTGCTGGTGTGTGTTATCTGTGAAGTAACCTGTCAAGTTTGAGCCTTGGTGGTGAAATTTCTCCTTCCATTGGAGATTTAAGGAACCTTCAATCCATGTATGCTACTTCTCTTTTCATCGATTGTTTTGCAATACTAGTTCCCTGGAACCCCTTTTGTTGTTGTTGGAGTGTTTTGATGGTGTTTTATTTATTAATTGCAGAGACTTTCAAGGAAATATGTTGACTGGTCAAATCCCAGAAGAGATTGGCGATTGTGCTTCTTTATACCATCTGTAATATCCCGCTGTCTTCACTTTGATAAAATTTGAGTCTTTGCTAGTTTTTGAGTTTATACTTTACTAGTGTTGACATGTAGTTTGCTCTGTGGAATCTAGGGATCTTTCTGATAACTTGCTTTATGGTGACATTCCCTATTCTCTATCAAAGTTGAAGCAACTTGATACCTTGTACGTAACTCTTTTTTTACTTTCATTCAATTGGTTTGCAATTTTCACGATTGATTAATTTTTCTCTGCAACGTAGAAATTTGAAGAACAACCAGCTTACTGGTCCTATCCCTTCAACCGTGACCCAAATTCCAAATCTGAAAATACTGTGAGTCCTTCTACTTAACGAAGCTGTGTTCTGGTGTTGATGAATTTCTAAATTCTTCTTAGTGGTCGTGATATTATTCATTTTGTGTTTGTGTCCTTTTCAGTGACCTTGCTAAAAATCAGCTGACTGGTGAGATACCAAGATTGATTTACTGGAATGAAGTTTTACAATACCTGTGAGTTTTCATTTGTTGGCAAGTTTAGGAATCCGTTAGTTGCTCTTTTTATATTTACTGATTGAACCTTCATAGGATTTTTTGGCTTTACTGTAGCACTTCCGTTCATGTATTTTCTTACGACTGTCATTTTTCGTTGAATTATTTCAATGTGTTACTCAGTGGATTGCGTGGCAATTTGTTGTCTGGAACTTTGTCAGAAGATATCTGTCAGTTGACTTGCTTGTGGTATTTGTAAGTATTTCATCTATCTGACTATGTTTCTGCTGAGTTGTTTGTTGACTTAATTTTCAATTATTTGGGACTTCAAAATTACTTATTCTTCTTTCCAGTGATGTGAGAGACAATAACCTAACGGGCACTATCCCCAGTAGCATTGGCAACTGTACTAGCTTTGAGATACTGTAAGTTTAGTGGCATGTATTATTTTTAAGTTATTCATGAGTTTTTATGATGTATTATCTTTTACTTTGATAATTACAGGGACATATCATACAATCAGTTTACTGGGGAGATACCATACAACATTGGCTTCCTGCAAGTTGCTACGCTGTATGTGTTTGATTTTGTATGTTACTTGTTATAAACCCTTTTTAGATGATCATAAGCAAGATGATATGGTTTTTTTTACTATGTTTTTGGCAATATTAAAACAAGTAATTGTGGATCTTTTTTCAGGTCTCTTCAAGGGAATAATCTGACTGGGAGGATTCCTGAGGTGATTGGTTTAATGCAGGCCCTTGCTGTTCTGTAAGTGTGAAATTTAAAATCTTGAAGGTTTTTTTTACGGCATCATGATCTCTGGTGTGTACTTATTTCTTTTCTTGTGTTATAGGGATTTGAGTGACAATGAGCTAGTTGGACCAATTCCAGCAATACTTGGCAATCTGTCATACACTGGGAAACTGTGAGTTCATAGTGTTATTTTCTCTGTTTTATGAATAGTGGAAAGTGTGAGTTCTATTTCGTAACAGATGAAGCTTGCTACTGGCTCTTTCTGTGGTCAATCAATTTTTATTCTTTGAATGCGCACCAGCTATCTTCATGGCAACAAGCTCACTGGACCAATTCCCCCAGAACTTGGAAATATGTCAAAGCTAAGCTATTTGTAATATTCGTCCTGATTTTGAGGTTTTCAAATGTGTCTGATTATATGCACTTGTATTTTATTTTATATGGTCACTGACCATAACTTTTTTTTAGGCAATTGAATGATAACCAGCTGGTTGGCAGCATTCCTCCTGAACTTGGGAAGCTGGAACAGTTGTTTGAATTGTGAGTTTCCTGTGCTTAAAAGGTTTCGAGGCTCTCTTTTAAATGTTAGTAATTGAATTTCGGTTCTATATCTCAGGAATCTTGCTAACAACCATCTTGAAGGGCCCATTCCACAAAACATCAGTGTTTGCAGGGCTTTGAACCAACTGTAGGAATTCCTATTTCGAAGCTGTTCACAACTATTTGAACAGAGTCTTATGTTTCTGATGTGAGCTTCTGGTTGTCTTTCTTTTGTAGCAATGTGCACGGTAATCACTTGAGTGGAATCATACCTTCAGGTTTCAAGGATCTTGGGAGCTTGACTTATTTGTGAGTTCTGGAGGCCATATTTGGAAATTTTATAATTTTTTAGCTTCAGTTTGCACCCTTCTCCTGTCATTTAACTGAAATGTCTTGAGCCTTCAGAAATCTCTCATCAAACGACTTCAAAGGTAGGGTTCCTGTTGAGCTGGGACGCATAATCAATTTGGATACATTGTAAGTTTTCTCCTAACACTGTATATCTTGAGATTAATTTATTGTAATACATGGTTTTAGTGAGCTTTTAAACTATAATGCAACACTCCTGGATCTCATTGTTTTCAGGGATCTCTCCAGCAATAACTTTTCAGGGCCCATTCCAGCTTCTATTGGTGACCTGGAGCACCTTCTGACCTTGTATGTCTCTCTGGAAGTGCATTTTTCTTTGAAATTTAATTGTAACTAAGAACTTGCTAATCTACTTCCTGATACACTCTTCAGGAATTTGAGCAGGAATCATCTTCATGGACGATTGCCAGCTGAATTTGGGAATCTAAGAAGTATACAAATTATGTAAGCTTCTTACAAACTGTTCTTTGAATCCTTGGATGAAGTTTATCTGTCCCCATTCCTGATTGTATGTTATGGTCTCTTCTGCACCCATTCCTGATTGTACATTATGGTCTCTCCCCCCAGGGATTTGTCTTTCAACAACGTGACTGGTAGCATTCCAGTGGAATTGGGTCAGCTGCAAAATATTGTTTCTCTGTAAGTTCAAAGCTCAGACAATTTCCCTGCTGTACTCTTTTTGACTCTTTACCTCGTACTAATTCGTTCATGGATGGCAGGATCCTGAACAACAATGACTTGCAAGGAGAAATTCCTGAGCTTACCAATTGTTTCAGCCTTGTCAATTCGTAAGCTGTTTTATTTCATTCTTTTCAATGTTTCTTTCTTAATATCTATAGAATGCTGCTGTAAAATGACTTTTTTACGTGTCAGGAATTTCTCATACAACAATTTATCAGGAATCGTGCCACTTGTTAGAAACTTGACACGGTTTCCACCAGACAGGTATGAAGAGAATTTTACATTTGTCTCTTTGAAAGCGCTTGCTTAAAATGAAAATCGCAGACATTTTCCCATAGAAATTCCCTGTAATCATTCCAACTACCTCGCCAGCTTTATAGGAAATCCTTTGCTGTGTGGCAACCGGTTGGGATCAATATGTGGCCCCTTTGTCCCAAAGTCTAAAGGTAACCCCTCATCCGCTGCTTGTTCTTTTGACCTCTTGTTTTTGTTTTGACATTGTCAACTCTAATGAAGAAGGTTAAGAGTTTTATCTTGAACTTATCAGTTTATATTCTGCTGTTTCAGTAATCTTCTCTAGAGCAGCAGCTGTCTGTATCACGCTGGGATTCATAGCATTATTGTCCATGACTGTAGTTGCGATTTACAAATCCAACCAACAGAAACAATTGACCGAGGGATTCAACAAAGATGTGCAAGGCATGCATTTTACTTGATATTTGTTTTGTTATGTTTCCTGTTTTGCTTCTCTTTCCCAAATTCTCATGACTGGTTTATTTCTTGCCAGGTCCTCCAAAACTTGTGGTTCTTCACATGGACATGGCTATTCACACCTTTGATGACATAATGAGGAACACAGAGAATTTAAGTGAGAAGTATATTATAGGTTATGGTGCTTCCAGCACAGTCTACAAGTGTGTGTTGAAAAATTCCCGGCCACTTGCAATTAAGCTAGTCTACAATCAGACACCGAACTTGCACGAGTTTGAAACTGAACTTGAGACCACTGGCAGCATCAGACACCGAAATATAGTCAGCTTACATGGTTATGCACTGTCTCCTCGTGGAAACCTTCTCTTTTATGACTACATGAAGAATGGTTCTCTGTGGGATCTTCTTCATGGTTAGTGAACTAAACATTCCCATCTGTTATGTTATGCCTTCTTATCTGCTTCTCAAGTTCAGTGTGGTTTCTTTGTTTATTTAATTCTTTGACAATATCCTAATCATATGTTCTTGCATTACATTGTTATTGTTATTTTTTTATATCAATGGCAGGATCATCCAAAAAGGTAATGCTAGACTGGGAAACACGCCTGAAAGTGGCAGTTGGGGCTGCTCAAGGACTTGCTTATCTTCACCATGATTGCAACCCTCGGATCATCCACAGGGATGTGAAGTCCTCAAATATCCTGCTGGATGAGAATTTCGAAGCTCGCTTGTCTGATTTTGGAATTGCCAAATGCATCCCAGCCACAAAAACTCATGCCTCGACTTTTGTTATGGGGACTATTGGCTACATTGATCCAGAGTATGCCCGCACATCTCAGCTAACTGAAAAATCAGATGTTTATAGCTTTGGCGTTGTCCTTTTGGAGCTTCTTACTGGGAAGAAGGCTGTGGATAACGAGTCTAATTTACAGCAGTTGGTATGCATCTCAAAACATATGATCATAAGCATTTGATTGCTTATGCTGGTTCTTAGCATGGATAGGTGGCAACATAGAATCCAATTTAGTTGTTTTAAGCCTTCAATTGATTATTATCCTGAAGATAACTTCTACCTTTGTCATCTGTTTTGTTTCAGATTTTGTCGAGGGCTGATGACAACACTGTGATGGAAGCTGTTGACCCAGAAGTCTCTGTTACATGCATGGATATGACCCACGTAAAGAAGAGTTTCCAGCTAGCACTGTTGTGCACAAAGCGCCATCCCTCGGAGAGACCAACCATGCAGGATGTGTCCAGGGTCTTATTATCATTAATTCCATCTCCTACAAAAGCTTCCCTTCTTCCAAAACCTATTGACTATGCCAAATTTGTCATCGACAAAGGACAGCAGCGGCCAACACTTCTCCAGCCACATCTTCTGCAGGAAACCAGTTCTTCTGATGCAACATTGGTTCATGAGGTTGAAAGTTGTATCAAAGAACACTCTTTAAGTCGCTGACCCCCAACGCACCCCAGGAAGACCCAGTGATAAAAAAATACCAATTTTTGGCCCAAATGGGTTTGGTGGTTTAAATTGCCCCCTTGTATAGATTTTGAACATCTGGGAATGTTTAGGCATGTTTTTGCTCACAGTTACCTCAATTGCTTTTATAGTTACAAGGGATTAAATCCCTTTTAGGGTGGCTGTTTTCATTAAACTTTTTATCCAAGTAGTTACCAGCTCTAATTTATCTGGGTTTGTCATTCAGGACCGTTTGGTGCGAGAATTGGGTTTAGCAACTCAGTTGTTTTCTTATCTTCATGAAATGCCTTTCATGGAATGGAAACTGCAGTCGATCTGCTGCCTGCTTTTTAAACATGCTATAAATTATAGCAAAGAAAAGGCATTGAAACATCATAGATGTTGTAAATTTGTAATCTTTCAAAATTTTGCTGATTACTAAGCTATCTTTGCAGGATTCTACGTGATTTTTTCCTTCGGTAGCCACTGATATGACAGAAATTCTCCATGGTTATGGCCTTGCAGATACACATATTTTGTGTATAGATGTTCTGTAACCTCCAGCAGCATGATGCGATTTCGAGAGTTTTACTCTCAGCTTATGTCCAAATATATATATATATATATATATAATGTTAAACTAAAATTATCCATTAAAAATGAGAAATTTAAAAGCACGCGTCAAATAAAGATGTAATTTTTTACCAAGTAAATGTTTGATAATAAATTTGGATTAATACAAGCGTGAATAACAAAGAAGTTGGTGCTGGAAAGGGAATGGACAAATGAAATTACAGGGCTCGAAAGGGGGATATTGGAGAAGAAGTGATACACAGGGTTTTCACATATAATAAATAATTTAAATTAGAGAAGAAGTTGACCTAATTTGTTTATGTTAGGGCAACCTGGGTGCAGTTAGGTTGAGTTAATCAAACCTGCCCTGCATATGCATAGATGGGTCAACCCTAGTTAATGTTTTTATATATAAAAAAGAAAAGTTAAAACAATGTTGATCTGCAATCTTTTTTGAAATAAAATCAAATATCAGTCGGATTTTAAGAACAAGGTGGGCTTGATTCAGCCCAGGAGAGGAAGAAGAAAGGTCCCTTGTGAGAGACGACGTGTTGGCTGCGGCTAAACATGATAGAGTAATCATGGGAACGAGGTTGTACTTCACAGAGAACGTGATGAGCGAGTCTTTCAAACGACAGATTAAAGAGCCAAGCAAGGAATCATTCTTCCTGTCTCTTGCCACTTTTAGTCTTTCATTTACAATTTTCTCAAATAAATAAATAAATAAATAAAAGTAACCAGCCACTGAAAATCAACTTAGACGAAATCCCCTTACATATTTTGCATAAGATGGTGCAAATTACTTCCATTTCCTACTAAATCATTGTTATCTGTTTTTATTTTTTGGGGAATATATCATTGTTTTAAAACTTGAATCGGCATGATGAATATACAAGTTATCCAAGTATATAGCGTGCTGACAAAGAAGATTGTGATTTAGACAATAAATTTTAAATTCGAGTTAAAACATGTATTTTTTATAAGAATCTGAGACAATGATAAATTTTTCTTACATAAAAAAGATGAATATACACTTGGGTTAGTTTGAGCTGAATAATATTTTTTTATATATTTAACTTTTTAGTTATCTAATGTTTAACTTTTTAGTTATCTAATGTTTAATTTAGTACTTTACTGTAATCTCAAATCTAATTTCATTTATTTAGATTATAATAAGTTGTTTCGAACCAATTCTCTATTATGATTGAATTTAATTATATCATTCAATTGATAAAAAAAAGTTGAATACTGGTGTTTAAAAGAGATGAAATTCAATTCAATTTATTTTTTTTATATTTACATCTTCACTTTCATCATATTCGTTCAAAGATCTCTAGCAAAAAGAAGATATGCAGAATTGCAGATAATATTCAGAGGAAAACTTTAAATATTAGTTTCTTTTTTGTAGGCTAGTATAGAAATAGGGCTGGTCTTTGATTTATTTTTGTAATATGTATATATATATATATATATATAATGGTTTCAAACATGATGATATATATATATAAAAAAAACTCAAAACTAAATTCAATTCTGAAAATCATACATGCTGTGAAATGATGTAATTAAAAAAATAATCCTTTCATGCTCGTATTAAAGCTACATGAAGTTTGGAATTGTTGTGGCGTGATAGAGTAATTACACAGCAAACCCTCATTTGGTGGGGGATTAAAGAGTTAGGCATGAAGAAGACAATGTGAAATACCAATCTCTAAATGCCAAAACCTAAAATCTACTCTCCAAAATTATGAGCCACCAACACAAAATCCAATCTTTCCCTCTCTCTCTCCACCACCCACACACAATACAACGCTAAATAAAAAACCCATCTTTCCCTCCCCCGACAACCTCAGCACTCCTTGTACAGAACTCAAAAGGTTCCATCTTCAGGCGGGGCAACCAGCCAAACCCACATGACCCGACCTCAAACACGCGACGAACAACCCACCCACCCGACTCGACAAAATCCACCGGAATGAGACTCATAGTGCCACTACAAGGCATAGTTCAAGGTAGAGGAGGCCTAATACTAGGTACCTTGATACCTTGTGCTCTTTTTTACTTCTTTCAACTTTACACTAAACGAAACCGCGGTAACAGTTCAAACACTCCATCGAATCCTCCGTCGCCGTCTAGTTCATCTCACAACCTCGCGGAGCTTCAGAGGACGCCATCCAGGTTGAGTTTGTTCAGCCGGGTGGGGTCATCTGGTCCGGTGAGTGTATCCAGCAGGGCTAGTTTGATTGTAAGAGAGAATGATTCGCCTTATTATATTGGGTTGGAGAAGGTTTCGAAGGATCCATATGATAAAGAGCGCAACCCGGATGGGATCATTCAACTTGGATTATCAGAGAATAGAGTGAGCGAAAGACATAGAGTTCTTTTTTTATTGAAGTTCTGTTGTTTATTTTAAACCTTTGTTTATTTGTGTTTTTGTTTTGGTGTTTTTAGTTGTGTTTCGATTTGATAGAGAAATGGATGGTGGAGAATGTGAGGGAAGCAATGGTGGGAAGGGATGGTGAGCATTTGAGTATTAATGGGATCGCGGCGTATCAGCCATTTGATGGATTAATGGAGTTGAAAGTGGTAAAGCTAAGAGTCTCTGTTACTCTTTTTTTTATGATGATTGTGACTGTTTGAAAATTGGGTTGTTGTATTTAACTAACTTCTTTGTTTAAGTTGAAAGGTTGTCTTTTTAGTGAATGCAGAGTTATTTTGGTGTTTCCGAGAGTGACATAAAACTTGAGCTAAGTTTAAGGTTTGGAACTGAGAGTTATATGGGAAGTTAATTTAGCTCTATTAGAAGACAACTGGGGTCAACTATGTATTGGAATTGAGTCTCTGGTGTGGTTTTAGTTGTTTGTTCTACAATTTAGTTGCTTCAGTTTTTTTGCAGGCCTTGGCAGGTTTCATGTCTCAGGTGATGCGAAAAGTGGTTTCACTTGACCCCTCACAAATAGTATTGACTGCGGGTGCTACTCCTGCAATTGAGATACTATGCTTCTGCTTGGCAGACCATGGAAATGCATTTCTTATTCCGACGCCTTATTATCCCGGGTAAGTTTGTAGCCCTGAGTGCAACTTCTGATTTTTAGTCCCCAAGTGTGAAGTGAGTTACGTTTTGTATTTAAGTTTTCTTATGGAAATAAGCAATTGGAGTTGATTATAAGTAAACCTGCAGATTTGACAGGGATGTTAAATTGCGAACAGGAGTGGAGCTAATTCCTGTTCACTGCCGCAGTGCTGACAACTTTTTATTAAGTGTTACTGCTCTTGAACAGGCATACAACCAGGCTAGAAAACGAGGAGTAAAAGTTCGTGGGATTCTTATTTCAAATCCCTCAAATCCTGTTGGCAATATACTTCCACGGGAAACACTCCATAACATATTAGTTTTTGCCCAAGAGAAGAACATCCACATCATCTGTGATGAGATATTCGCTGGGTCTGTGTATAGAGGCGAGGAGTTTGTGAGCATGCCAGAAATTCTCGTGGAAGAATTTGATAAGAACAGGGTTCATATAATATATGGGTTGTCAAAAGACCTCTGTCTTCCAGGATTTAGGGTTGGGGTTATCTATTCATACAACAAAAATGTTTTGGCTCTAGCAAAACGGTTAACTAGATTTTCTTCCATTTCTGCTCCAAGCCAGAGGTTGTTGATTTCAATGCTGTCAGACACTAAATTCATCGAGGAATTTATCAAGACTAACAAGCAAAGGATACAGAAATTGCATCATTCTTTTGTTGATGGTCTTAAACAACTGGGAATCCAGTGCATAGAAAGCAGTGCTGGTTTCTACTGCTGGGCTAATATGAGTGAACTAATTTCATCTTACGGTGAGAAGGGGGAACTTGATCTATGGGATAAGCTTTTGAATATTGCTAAGGTCAATGTAACTCCTGGTTCAGCTTGTCATTGCATAGAACCAGGATGGTTCCGGTGTTGTTTCACTACATTAGCTCTAGAAGATATTCCTGTGGTCATGAAACGAATCCGCAAGGTTGCTGAAACTTGTAAATCTCTTAGTTGAAATACAGTGATTTTCTTGCACCCGGTTGTCTCTTACATAGTTTATGGTGTTGCTGTGTTTGCAATCACTATTCACTGCTTTCAATGGCAGAGCAAGCAAGTCAATGGAAAATTCCAATTCGATATCTTGGGAGTTCTGGCAATTTTCAAGATTTGGTTACATTCCGAAAGCTGTAAATTGCTTACATATTTGCCTGGAAGTGGAAAGTTAAAAAGATTTGATAAAGGACAGGTCAAGGAACCGAACTTGGTGTGGTCCACGGTGACAAATGCCCTATATTATTTTCAGTCTTGGTTGGCGCATCTTCCTCTGCAGTCCTTCAATCATATTGATGCTAGTTCCAAAGATGCAGCATCCAAAAGCATTCTTATCCATAAATTTCTGCCACAGTAGCAAACAGGCAAGAGTAAAGTAGTTTATACTTTTGTTGAAAATAGCAGATCACTAGAAAATGTAACCTTTTATTTATTCAATGATATTGCAGAAAGAGATGATTTCATTTATTTTTGTTATGATTTTAATAATTTCACTTCTATATCCTTATGACCTCCAGTTGTTTATCACTAGGTAGTCTGATATCCAAAAATGGTCTTAGACTTCCTGGAATAAAAGACAGTGACAGAGAAGAAGCAAGAATTGGACATTTACCATTGATAGATTCTGTTTTCTCATCTGAACAGCTTTTCTCTGACAACTCCTCCTTCGGCTCATCATTATCAGTTCACCAAGTGTTAGTGGTTTCCTTATCATGGCACTGCTTTTACGTTCATAATCAAATTCTCTGCTGATTAGCTCCGGAGTAAAAGATTCCTTTTTGGGATGGGAAGCCTTTCCTAGAAAACCAGATTTGGGTGTATATAATGGAAAGAGACATTCCAAGAAAGCAGCCCCCTCAAGACTGGACACGCCAGTTGCATAGCTGCTTGTGCTGCTATCAGTTTCAGAAGTTGGCGACCATGGGGTGCAATCATCTGTCGGAGAAGTTGTTTGCACCGGAGCCGCGGTAGAAATTGCCACTGATGAAACCAAGCAATTAGCCAAGAGAGACGGTGCTGAACTGAACGATCCATCTGTCTCGAAACTGAATGATTCAAGATCTGAGTTAAACATTACTTGTTCATCTCCAAAACTCTCCTCACCAGTGTCATCATCCCCATGCCATGGCAGAGCAAGGAGATTTGCTTGTGCAGGTACAAATGCTGATTCTGGTGATTGCGAGAAACATGATAGAGGTTTCCCAGGCTTTTCCTCCCAGTTGAAGGGCACCGAGGCGATGAGCTTGACAGGAGGTAGATGAACTGGGGTAGCCGAAGAAACCTCAGGTTTCCAGTCTTTTTTAGCCACCCCGGGCCTCACTTCCCAGAGAAATGGCACTGACGGTGGTTGCCTGACGTGTTTTTTCCTCGACGAGTCTACGATTTCTAAACCAGCCATTCTGAACTAAAAAGCTATAATCCCTTAACCATTGCACCTTGAGCTGGCCTTGTTCATGCATTTATATCGTTAAATGAAGTGGGTTAGTCAAGCTCCCAATTAAACTTTGCATGCCAACCGCACCATTCTTTTGATCAAGTAGTAGATTAGGCTCACCTGCTCTCTCTACTCACTACTCTCATGGTCTCATTGAAATTCTGACCGAAATAGCTTTTCGAAGCGGCCCAACTAAACAGCTTGGGCCATCAATGGGCTGCCCGTCATGGATAAAATATGGATGGCCTCCTTGCATTAAACTTGAAACGCAGAAGCTTCCCCGCCTTTTCCAAGGCTATCTTTTTTCAAAGATTTGCGTTCCTAAAATATGGATGGCCTCCTTGCATTAAACTTGAAACGTAGAAGCAATTGGTAAGGGCTAGCTGGCTTATCTCGGATGGACTAAGCTGCAAAGAGTTGTAAGAGAAGAACATCCATGGCGCCACAAGTTTAAGGGCTCCAGGCTTAGCCTTGGACCTCCGCACATTATACTTGGATCTTGTCCAGTAGACAGGCATAAACGTTTCCAAGATTAGCACACAATTTTTCTGGTTATGAAAAGAAATGGTATCCATCTAACGTCTGGTCCCTTGCTGTTTAGAAAAGAGACACCTTACATCTTTAGAATTTAATTGATTAACCAAAAGGCAAAGCATATAAGGAAATAGATATATTTGAAAAGAGCATATATATGAGGTGGGGCAAAAGGATAATACGATGGGGAAGCCTCTCATTGAATAGCGAAGGAGATCAAGGTCGACAGTCATGAGGGCCCTAGAAGGAAACAAAGGTGGGAGCTTTTACGAGAAACTTGTGTCCTAACAAAGCACCAGTGAGCTGTAAGTGAAAGTGGAAAATTATAAACAAATCGATCGGGAATACGAAGATATGAAGCAAAAAAGTTGTTTGCGAGGATGGGATTTGTCCTAGCAATGCTTGAGCTTGCCAAGAGACACCCAGATAGAACATCCAATCCTACTCGTGCCTGATCGACACAAATCTTTTGGAATTTTGTTTCGTCATTTTTGTGTTCTTATTCTCCTGGAGAATCAATATCACGTAACTAGGAATGTGATTCCTCTTACAGAGTGTTAGGAAAAGAAATCCTCTGATCTTTAAGGGAAAAGTTGGTCTTTTTATTCCTTAACAAATTAATCTGACCTCATTATTCTACCAAGATATTATTATCTTCTCCTACCTTGCTTTTAAGGCTACATTTTGTATTGTGGTGTGTATATGTTTTTTTTCCAAATTACATATTTGAAAATGTTGGTTAATCAATATTTTTCTTTTTTGGATTGGAATAAACTCTAACTCTTGAAAAACCATACCTAGTAGATCTAGATGAATGAGTAAATCTCCTGCTATTCCAGACAGTCACGTGTTATTTTTCAATCGTTAATCACTACACATGGCATTTTTCTTGCATGGATTAGTTTTACTTGAATCTTCTTCTGTACCTTCTTAAGACTTATTTATTTATTTTTCAAATTCTAAACTTGGAAACTATTATAATATCGAACACGTATTATTATCTTCGGTGTTTTATGTTTAAAGGTCTATGCAATTGAAGTCAAAATTAACATGTCATCTCTTCAAATGCATAGCCGGAATTGGTGTCTAGCCTCTAGGGATTGTCTCTTAGTTCATCATTGATAAATTAGCGTGACCCTATTGAAAAGATTCCACTATGATAAAGATTAAATTACTAGCAGATAGCTAGTGTGATCTCAGATCCAACGTTCCCTTGAAGGGCCCACTGATAATGGCTATCCACCTGCTTCTTCGTGTAAGTTTATTAGTCTGCGAGTTCATATCAGAAAGTATTTATTAGTTAGAAATGGACAAAAATCATTTTCATGAGTAACCACGACATAAATTTTCTTGAAACGGAATCTTCATGCAATTATTCTGCTCGATGATGAATCAATGGAGGATTAAAGGAGTATTTCCACATGAAGTTTCAAGCCAAAAGCATGCATTGTTTGAAAGATTACTCAAATGACCAAATCATTTACATACATATTTATCTATAATATTTGACATATGCAGATCAGGGTCAGAAGGAAAACTAACCGGCCCTCAAAGATCTGACACTCGGCTCAATCTAAGATCAAAAACATGATAAAGTTTAGATTGAAAACGAAACTAAAACAAAGAAAAAGAAAAAGAAACCATCTTCCTAGCTGGAATTCTGAGGATTCAAGAATCCATTGAAGTTGGCGCATTCAAACAAGGCCTTAGCAGTCATCTCCCTTTCGAACCTCCAAATGTAATTCAAGCCCACCAGAAGTTCAGTAATGGCAGCTTCAGTCTTCTCTTTATTCGCAAAAAACAATGTTTGCAAAAGAAACACGTTGGTTTTTGGCACTAAATTCTGTTGCTCGAAGCTCCTTTCACTTTGCCACCTGATCATATTATGTGCTAATGGTGATAACCACAATAATATCCTCCCTAAAGCATCCCTCCATTCTCCTGCAAGAACTGGATCACTGGCCGAAAACCCTACTCCTTTCAATCTAGCCCTTAGTAAGGACCTTATACTATTTGGTAACATCGCGTAAAGATCATCTCTTGCATCAATACCAACAAGTTGTGGTGACTTTATCATCTTTTCCACAATTATAATCAAATTTGCATAGTGTAGGGCTAAAGCCGCCGCTCCCAGCGTGGTTGCCGGTGGATTTAGAAGCTTTGAATTCGTCTCGAAAAAACCAGTACTGAAATCCTTATTTCCTTCGAGTTTCGAGCTCTTCAATGGCCCTGACACGAAGTTACAAGTTGTAGGGTTTTCGGTTGGATGCACTGTTGCAGAAGCTGAGAGGCAGCGAGGTAGGGAGGTTGGATAGCCATGGGCTATGCCAAAAACTATCTTGATCCGTGCTAAGATAGTGAAAACGGACTTAGCAAGAATCAGAACAGCAGTATCAAAGCTTCTATTCCAGAGAGATCTGTCTTTTAGATACTTCACCTCCTGTCTCTGCCAGAATATCTTTTGTTGAAGATCCAAAACTTTTTGTTCTTTTGTTGTTCCCTCAAGCTCACCACACTGCAAGGCCTTCCTTAATCCATTCTCCAATACAGACAGCTCCTCTATCTCTTTATACAGCGTCGCCGTGACGGTCACGTACCTGTCCAACTTCTTGGTTTGAGTTTCCATGTCTTTCCAACTCAGGACCCAACAATTAGGATCATGCCCCAACTTGGCAAACCCATCGAACAAATGTTCGAAACCGCGCAAGCTTGTGTCTCCACACCTCTTGCTCAACCTCGAGACAGATTTAGCGACGAGTCTAAGGTTCTCAGCCATTTCTGCGCACGCGAGACCGAGAAGGAATGATTCATCGCTGGAGACTATCTTGTGTACTCCTTCAAGAGAGACGGAATCGTTTCGCACCCGAATTATGTTCTTGTCTGAAAGAGATTGCCATAGATGGAAAAGTTTTGACATAAGACCAGCAATCTCGAAAGCTAATACTCCCACAGAAGCTTTCTTGGATGGTTTTGGGATTGGAGTGGAGGTTTTGACTGAATCAAAACTATGAGATATTGCTGTTTTTACCTTTATCAGCCAGGTTTCAAGAGCCATATTGTGGATCAATATTTTTCTATGTATAGCACAAGAAGCAGCAAAAGGCTAGCTAGATATATATGTACAGCTAGCTGAGGATCAATAACAGGTTCGAACGTGAAAAAGAAGAAGAAAAATGAGGAGTAGGGGTTAATTTGAGAGAGGAAGCAAAAGGTAATGGGAGAAGAGATAATGGAAGGATGGGAGCTGGAGATCAAAGATGAGGATTATAAAAGAGGAGAGCATGAAGGTTATATTATATTCTAAAGGGTTTGTGTGTGGGGCTTGTGAATTTGAGAGCATTGCAAATTAGTAGCAAAGCATATTAGAACAAAAATAAATTATTAAAAAATATAACTACACCCTCATAAAGAGGTGATGAGATTATTTTTTTACCCAAACTAATTAAAGAGATAATAAAATTCGCAACACCCTAATGCAAAGACAATAAGATTCTCTCTCTCTTTTATATATATATATATATATATATTAAAGTTTTTGATGTTTTTAAATTATTTTTATGTGTTGTGTTGATATAACAAAATAATTTTTAAAAAATAAAATAAAAATTAATTTTGATAAATTTCTGAAAAAAAAATATTCTTAAAAGCCAATATCAACTGTAATTCCAGAAAGATACTTCATATGTTAAAAAATAGAAGAAAAAAGACAAGATTTGTTGTGTGCTACGAAGCACTTTTTCTCCTAAGATGCTACCTTCTTTTTTTCTTTTCTTTTTTTATAATAGAGGAGAGGGCCATATCATTATTGGTTTTTTCCTTTTGAACTTTTATGAGCTCATAATCTTTCTTGGTAATTAATATGTTTGTTCCATATGAATTATTGATTGATTCTCCGGCTAAATCCGTTTGAAACAATACGAAAAAATAAACACAAGGATATAAATAAATTTATTTTCGAAATAGTTTTGAAACGGATTAATTTTTTATTTCTTTAATCTTTATTATGTTTTTTTCTTATCTCAAAACAATAATTAAACA
Source organism: Salix exigua (assembly GCA_032356905.1). NCBI lineage: Eukaryota > Viridiplantae > Streptophyta > Magnoliopsida > Malpighiales > Salicaceae > Salix > Salix exigua. Next base: position 7,855,205 of record CM063602.1, on the reverse strand, counting down.
CGAAGTGGTAATTATACAAGCTAAAAAGAAAATATGTTAGGAATCAACAGTTTGAATTGATTATTTATGTACTTGACATAGACAAATACCAAATAATTAATCACTGATGTTGATGATAGCACTCATAATCTTCCAATAAGATCGTATATCATCGGTTAGATTGTAACATCATATCAATTTGATCCTTATCTTCTTCTTCACACCAAAAAAGTTGTTGAATTTCCTTTTTCATTTTAATTATGCGGTGAAATTTCTTGGAGATATATAGGTTTCGTGCAAATCCCTAAAATAAAAGACTGATGCTTTGAAGAAATATGAGATATCACAATTAATAATTACAAGTTTCCATTAACTTCTTTATATTTTTTGGGATGATATAGATGAATTTAATCCTCATATTATATTATCTATGGACTTGAAATTAATTAATGCATGTTGACTTCTTTTGTATCAAAGTGAGAATGATCAATGATGGCATTCTTCAAGCACTACGATCACAAAAATGAAAAGAAAGCCGTGGATCATAAATTGGTCTGCCTTTACTGCATCGTGCAGTTTTAAGGTCTCAATGAATGAATATTTTATTTTTTTAGAGTATATTTGTGGTTTTTTTTTAAAGTATTTTTTGTTTGAAAATATATCAAAATGATTTTTTAATTTTTTTTAAAAAATATTTTTAATACCATCACATCAAAATGATTTAAAAATACTAAAAAAATAAAAATAATTCATTTAAAAAAACCATTTTTAAATACTGTGCCAAAATTATAATGGGGAGCAAGTGGTGCGATTTGGTCTAAATGTAGCCAGGCCTTCGGCAAATGATCACCACTGTAATGAGGATGGATTCAATTTCCAATTACAGCGTTGCACAATGTCTGGCAATGCATCTAGACGCACGCACCATTAGCGTTGAATTTCTTTTCGAGCATGGCTTTTTGAGAGAGAGAGAGAGAAAGCATTGATTCAAGTCAAATTTATGCATGTGGGATTTATAAAGTATGTTTCTTTGCCCCTTCATTTGTCCAAGTTTATTACAAAGTTGTGTTAGGGCATGCATGCAAGAAAATTCTTGAAGTTCATTTTGTCGTCTACTTGTACATAAAATATAGTCCAACGTTATATATATATATATATATATATATACACACACACACTTGTAAGAAGGGTGATAGATTAGCTAATTATTGGGATTATTCGAAAAACAGAATTCTGAAATCAAGACTGGTAGCTAGGTGCATTGAGATGAGATAAAAGAAATTCATTCGAAAATGGCTAATTGACATTTCTAAGATCAATTGGAGCGAGAGCTTCACTTCTTCACTTGATGTTCAAAAGTTGTCTTTTTTAACCTTTGCCATTCTAGCTTTTGCCTAGCAATGAACGATAATCTTGTTTACTTGTCGGGGCATGAACAGGCAGCCATGTCTGGATAAACGTGCTTCTGCACCAATTGAGTATGCTAACTATCACTCTCTGCCTCTTTCACTCGTTTTGTTTATTCTTATCCTTCCTGTCACCAAAAACCTTGTCTGATCTCCAACATCTTCTGCTAAGCGTTTTATTATGAGTTTTCTATTATAAATATGGTCAATTGTATTTTCAAATTCTCGTTTTTTGTCCACTCTTTTATCTATTCTAATGCTTGATCAATGAGTCAAACCAGAATTCAATCTATTTTAAAAAATACTTTTCATTTTCAGATGCTTTCAAGTTTTGTGGAGAGCTCTAGATAAACAAGTGGATTTTCTAAAGGAGAATAAGACATTTTCTTACCAATTCACGTGCTAGTAAGTTGATTAGTGATTGTGTCCTCAAATGGGGCACCTAATTAATACATCACATTGTTCTATGCTTGTGTACGTAGCATTTATGTTGTTCTAATTAAGTGAACAGATTTTGATATGCACGAAGGCAACGGGATTTGGATTAGCTGAATTTGTTTGAAGAAGATGGAGCAATGCTTGTTCCGATGTTGGAGAGATCTTCAAGGATTTTTGGTAAAAGAAGCCTCCGTATTCCTACTTGGTGTTCTACTCGGTACACATGCTCTAACGTGCACTACAAATGGCTGGCTATATATATTTATATATATGTGTTTGTGCGCGTCAAATTAAGCATTGAGATCCCAACGATTTAGTTGATTACTTGAGGAGCTATTTCGTTTTTCTAAATGGGATCTTGTTCTCATTGATCTATTTTTTTTTTTAATTAACATGAGTGTCTAGATCAGTTTATATATATCTCGACTAATTTTATAAGTTCTGAAATTAACGATTATATAAACCTTCAATAATTATCATATTAATAATCACATAATTCAAACAGGGATTAACAATATTTTAATTTCATTGTTCTATATTGATTCAAAGGTTATGGTCATGAATAAAGAAAGGGATTTGATTAAAAAAAAGAATAAAGAAGGCGGTTTGCTATGTCTTTTCCTCTAAGTACAATGTACCACTACTTGATTTGCAAACCCTAAGAAGATTCCCGGTGGCTGGATTCTTTACAATGTTGATAGACAATTAATTAATGGTAAATATTTGCTCGTAAAACTAACTAGTTTTTTGACTTTCTACCACCCGATTGGCTGAAGTATTCTTTGCCATACAACTAGACAATGGACTGAATATTTACTCTTCAAAGTAACGGGTGTATTGGATTAGATGAGGTGGTGATTCAGTTTGAAATATATTTTAATCGATGCTTAAACTTCGATTTTATGTAATAAGAGAAAATGATATCTTGGCCTTGGAAAATGTTTTTTTTTAATTAATGTGGATATCTGAGTCAGTTTGCCTCGACTAATCTAATGGGATCTAAAGTTTAATATCCTGAAGTTAACAATCATGTAAGTCTATAATGATCATCATATTAACAACTTCAAAGATTAAACTTGAGACCATAAAAAGAACAAATATTTTAGTCTCAAACTCGTACCATTGGACTACCTACTAGATGATTACTTTCCAAAAATTTTGACTAACTATCTTATGGTCGGATCATTATTATTTTTACTTGAAAATATATTTAAATGGTTTTTTTTATCTTTGACAGTTATACATTAAAATCATAAGTAAATACTAAAAATATTAATTTAATATCCTCTTAAAATAAATATACTTCTAAAAAACATCAAAAAAATAAAAGTTACTATATTTTCAAACGGTTCTAAATAAGAGTACAAGATGTACAAGTAAAACTGTATCTTTTTTGTATAATAAAAAAAGGAAAGAAAAAAACTAAAGGGAGTCAAAGGAAATAATAGCTTATTGGATGTTAAAGGCTAAATGATTCAAGTCATCAAGTGTACCCAATCCAAATTCTACCCCAATCAAATAAAACATAGGTGAAAACCCGACAAAAAAAATGATGATAAGTGCTATTGATGAGAATATCTCTGAAAATTTGGAATTATCTCTTCAGAAATTATAAAAAATATTTCAGCATAAATATCTTTGTCATTGTTTCGACTCGATAAATGAATTACCGTCACTATAATGGCCCTAGTTTAATGAACGTTGCATAAACACTTCTAATCATAAAGTTCAAATTAATATTTGTTTCTATCTCCTAAATTATCAAAAAGATAGTCAATTCTATATATATATAAAGAAGCATTCACCAAACTAATTACAAGCTATGATGAATGTTGCAAAAAGAAAACACTTTAAATTGCATGCAATTGGATGCATGGATTAAACTATGGCATAAACAAATTGTTAATAATTGCTTTTAAAAAAAAAATGGCAATCGAGTGTTGTCGTCCATGCGGATCAAAATGACTCCACACATGGCTAGCATGAGTGCACGCTGGCTCCCTCTCTTGCTGCCACGCGGCCCAGCAATCGCCTAAAGAAGAAATGATGAGTGAGGTTTTGATGGCCAGAAACCAAACAAAGAGTGATGTAAGAATCCATATAATGGTTTCTGATGCTATCATCCACGTAAAATGTCAAGTGATGATGGCCACTAGCTGATCATAGCTTAGTCTTCCACTTCCATCTTGTAACACTAGACTTCGACCGTCGATCTATATATATATATATATGGTTGATCAGAGCATGAGGTGAGGTTAATTATGGACAGTGTCCGAAGATCATTTTGAGTCAGTTTCGGAGTCAAACTCCAATGCTCTTGATGATTTGTATGTTATAATATCTTTTAAACTTAATTCGAGATTAACTCAGGACAAGTCTATATCTAGATTGATTTGTATTTTTTAAAAAAAGAAAAACGAGTTTTGATCAGATTTTATATAAAATATTAATCAAAAAATGGGTCAATTAAGATTTTGCAATTCTCTCGAGAAAATATCTTGTCCAACTTCCTCTCAAACTCAAACCCTACGTTGAAAACAAAGTGTACAAAGTTTAGAGGATTGAAACTCTTGAGTTGTATAATCTTTGAGTAAATGAGGTCATGAACAACTGAGATTTAGGAAACATAATTAGCTCCAAACCTCCAAGGAAATGCTTAGGGTTGCAACCTTTTCTTGGTCGAAAGCGTTTCGGTGGTGCATGCTATTGAAGATATTTGACTTTTGGAGATCACCTTTTTATCTTTCTATGGACGGCTATATTATATCTTTGACTTCGTTACTCATAAATAAATTAAGAAATGTTTGTGTATTTATTTGGAAAAAAAAAAGAGAGAGAGAAGAGGTTCTTCTCCACGAGATTCACAAGGAAACGAGATGGCAAGAACACTTTCAGTTTTTGCATCAAGGAACCACATTCACATATTAAATATTGTTTAAAACCGAATTGTAATAATTGTGAAAAGGAAAAATTGAATCTGTAATGCATTTAAAACATAATTAATTGCTTGATAAATAAAATAAAATCGAGGAATAATTTTGTTTACTAATTATAGGAGGGAAAAGGAGAAACATTATAGAAATATTTTCACAAAATAGAAGGACCAGCATGGATTTTAACCTAAGATATCTTGATAAATAATTTCAGTATTAATGTAAAAACCATCGACCATCACATAAGTGATGGTGGGCAACCGACACCCTTTTCTTTTAACTCGTATGCATTGTCACCTTGCTTGATTTCGAAAGGCATAGGAGATAAAACATCCGTTTGCATGTGGCTGCATTCACCTGGGACATTGACCATAGCCCTTCTACCAAGCAAAATAAATAAAATCTAAGAAGAAAAGGGCATGAAATTAACCTTGGTTTGTACCTAGCTATGTGTCGCTAGCAAAAATATATAAAAATTATATTTTGTATATTCAATTGAACGAGTAAAGTTTTATGGTTATTCCAGGTTATTAAAAAGAATTATGTCAAATCTATATATCATTATATTACGGCTGTAGAACTCAATTTGTAATACACTGCGTCGGCAAATAGTCAAAAAGTGTCTTGGATAGCTATATAACCTTGAGTTGGTGGGGCTAGTCCCGTCGCACTTGCAGAAAAGGAGAGTCCGGTGGAGTCACGACTTGAAATTGGATCGGACCACTTCAAGAAAGCATAGAACATCCAAACCGAGTTGACTCATCTCACCATGGCTCGTGTGGTTGGTCCCATATATTCGATGGACTCGATCAAACGCAGCAGAAGGGAAAATGGGGAGGCTCACTGCTTTTTGGTTCAGCAGAAGCAGCGTGATGGGGACAACCAAGCAAGTGGCATTACTAAGATCCCACTACCTCTCAGTGCTTTTGGGAATTCAGACCTCCCTTAGAATAGTGATTTATTTATTTATTTATTTAAAATATATTTCCTGTAATATGATGAATTAATTAAAGAAATGAAAGAAATGGGTGTGTTGAGAATGAGAGGGAGACATAGTCTGGCCTCTCACTCATCACAAATGAAGGGTGATGTTCCACTTTTGATATACATTCCTCGAAGAAAATGGTCCCGAAAAAAGAATAATTTAGAGATAGATAGATAGATCATGATGATGATGATGCTCTCTAATATCCCTTTGCACTATTGATGAACTATCTCACGTGTGTAATCATCATTGTACGTACATGGTAGACCAAATATTTTTATCATATCCACGTGCAGTTGGGCCAGGCCCATCTACAGAATTTTCAATTTCTATGACTTTTTTGTTTTTCCAAGAGAAATTACAAAGGGTAAAGTAAAGAAAAAGAAGAGGGTAAACTCCAAATCTCCCAAATCCCAAGAGAAAGTAAAGGGGGTTAGGTTTCTTCTGTGGGGGGAAAAATCATGAGGCTAGAATGTGGGGTGAGTAATGGAGTCTGCCATAGTTGATTTGACATATTAAAAAGATAGAGAATGTCTCGTTTCTATGTTAAAATCCACTTTTTGTTAACTTTATTTTTTAAAAAAAAAATATTTAAAAATATATTAAAATAATTTTTTATTTTTTAAAAAATAATTTTGATATCACCATGTAAAAATAATCTAAATTACTAAAAAAAATTAATTTAAAATAAAAAATAAAAATAAATTATTTTTTTTAAATGCTTTTGAAATGCAGTGTTATACACTTTCTTCATCAAGCAAAAGAAGCCGTTGATTCAAGACAGTGTGGGTTTGTTTGTGATTATAACTATTTTAAAGTGTTTTATAAAAAAAACTATTTTTTAATATAATATTTTATATATTAATATTAAAAATATATAACAATCATCACTATAATATATTTTTATTTGAAAAACACGTTTAAAAAATATTTAACACAGTATATAATCAAGAGTGGGGAATATATTTTTGGGATCGAGTGTTGCTAATGGCGACGTCGGTGCTTGCTGATTGGGACCTTCTTTCACATAATTTCAACGACAAGCCCCGCCATAAATTGCAAAATAGGAAATAACCAGACTTCATGGCCGCTTCCAAAGGAGAATAGGCTCCCTTTACCTTGTAAAATGTCATGACCTTCCATTTGATACTTCTTGGATAGAAACTATGTTTAAGGCCAAAAGCGATAAAAATATTTCATATCAGTTAAAAAAATAAGATAAAACAATGTTATTTTTATTTCGATTTAAATTTCAGCTCATTCCGGATTTTTCAACCAAATACCGGTTGAAACGTTTCGATTTTGTTTCATCCGTTCCATTTTGGCTAAATAATGTATTTTTTATAATAAATAATTTAACAATATAAATCTTATTTTTAATTTGACCGTTAAGATGAAATTTCACAATAATTTTTGATATATTTAACCTCGCCAAATTTTTGATATATTTAACCCTAAAACAACACGCCGAATCACTCTAAAACTAAAAACTGACAAATTGGTGTTTTTTTTTACAAAAATTTCACAGCTAGTAGTACTCCATGATCTGAAACTTACAGCGATACGTTACCCTAACGTATCGCTATTTTTTTAATAGAGGTTTCATGCTCGACAGTCTACAAAAATAATTTTACACATGTTATTCAAACTAGAATTTGAACCCAGGACCTCTCAATGTCTTTAGTCAGGTGCTTGCCATTTGTGTTGGCGAAACGGTGAAAAGCTATCAATGACAAGACTCGTTATAATGATAATAACAAAAAAAAAAGTTGCAGGAAAACATCAATCAATGAATCACGTTTAGCGTATTGAAGATGAGTGGTGACCTCATTGAGCCATCACTGTCACTTTTCCAGAGGAGAGAACAATGCTGAGCTTGGAATGCCATCATTGCCGCACTCTTTTTTTGACATTCGGCATGTTAGGAACTCGAGTAAATGGCTTATGGTCACTCCTATTTAACGGAACTGGGCATACAAAATGAAACTTTCCATGTTCACGTACATAGGCTCATCATAATCCATAATAGCATTCAGTTTTTAAGTACATCCACCAATTCATCAATGCAAGAAAACATGTGAAGCAAAGAGGGAACAAATGTATCAGATGCGATTGCTGAAATGAATTGCATTCAATTTGTTACAAGGCGAATCACAACTTTCAAGAGTTTCTTTTACTTTCTTTCTTTCTTTTTTTTTGGTGAAGGAAACTCACTTTTGCCAGATAAAAACTATTGATACAATCCATTAAAGGTAATGATGTAATTTTGTTCATGTCAAAGCAAGAAAAAAGAGTGAATCACCCCTGAGTATAGAAACCATCACCTCAAAAACATGCCCACCCAAGAATTTGGATTCTGCAAAACCCTTCCGAGAAAGATGCAAATTTCAACATCTCCCACTGAGTCATGAAAGCATTCGGTTTAAGAATTTGAAACACCCCATACATGGAACAGGTTCCATGATGACAAACTTGCTCCACCTAGAACCAACTACCTATGTATCTATCTTCTGAAAGCTTATGCAGCGAAGTTCAGGAATCAACATCCCCGCTCATCTGAATGGATGAAAAATTGTGTTAGCAGGAACATTAAAAAAGTATGCTTGAAATTAGAAAGGCATTGAGACTTACTGATTTTGCCACTTCTTTAGCTTTATCGTCATTAAAACCTAGAGTTTCCAGTATATTGTGACCTGCAGATTCTTTTTCTGACCAAATCCCCAGAAGCGTATGAGTAGTGGTGATTTCTCCACTATCACCTGCAATTCACAGAACAATAAGATGTTGGTGGTAACTAAAAGCACATGCATAGACAATATCAAGATCAACTGTTTATGAGATTTCAAATCAAACCATAAATTGCTATTTGCAGTTGCTTGCCATGTTTAGATTCAAGTTTTATCAATCTGCAGGAAAAACAAAGTTCAGGGCCACATGCTATCTGAATTACCCTAACAAATGTTTATCTGATTGGGTTTTTACATTAAGCACGTTGTCAATTTGTCATTCAAAGGTATAGCAAGCAACATTGGCTTTTGTATCCTAATAAAACACAATGGAGATGAGAACATCCTGTATAAGGGGGAAAAAAACAGCATTCATTATATACTTGTGTATTTCAATTTTCTATGAGAAAGCTCCACTTTTGCTTACTTGACAGTCCTTTACAAAATGAATGCGCAATATTTCCAGCGAACTCCTACATTGCATCTCAAAATGACAAGTGGCAACAGTAGAATACATGATGCATATACTATTTGAGTCAATGACAGTATACTCACAAAATCTCATGATGACTCTTTGAGGTTGTAAAAACCAGAAAAGGGAGGATGGGATAATGAAAACCAAAACAACATTAAAAAGAACATCGCAACAAGTCATGAACAAGGAGGAATTAGATAAGAACAGAATACAAAATTAAAGCTTCCGCAGTAAATAATCAGGAGAATGTCATGCCAGGCAGTATGTAAAAGGAAATGTTAAAACCCTAGGTGGGATTAAGAAGCAACTTGAGTGGCGCAACTGTACCCTTGAGAGATTGAAACTTAACATAAAGCAAGCACAAGCAGGTAACCTCCATCTCCAACAAAATCTATTCCACAATCCTTAAATCTATTTTTATTTACATCTAAGATGGGCTCACAAACTTGCAATCTCCCCATACTAAAGAAGGTTATAGATGAATAAAAAAAGTACTAACATAATTGAACATCGTCAAGCTCCAAAAGGTATCATATAAATCAAGTCAGGTAGCATGATAGAAGGTGACCAGCGTTATACCCTTAAATGCTCAAAATAACTTTGTACATCACTCACATTTAAACTGATATTACCAGATTGCAGTTTCTGTATCACAATCGCATTACATAGACAATAGTAGATCAAACACAAACAAATTTTATACAAGAAACCTAATGAATAAATGAAATTAACTTGCAAACACATACACTAAATATAATAAGAGATGTGCCAAGTGTCGGATGTTATAGATGTTAAGAAAATCACCTGACTTTAGTTTCTCCTCAATAGCTCGATCAAGAGCTCCTTGAGCCTGTTCAGTCATTGGAGGATGCTCAGGGCTAAAAAAATACATTTCAGATTTCCCAAGTAATTCCACGGTTTCTTCTCTGACTTTGAAAAAAGTAATCCCATTAGCCCTCAAAAACTTTGCAGCTGGACTTGTCCCTACAACCAAGCATAAAACTTCAATAAACCACGGAAATCAAAACAGAAGCAACGCTCTAAAAATGCATAAAACTCACTGACCCTCGATCAAAATCCCCATTAAAAGAGCTTCAGTTCCTGTATTGGGATACTTCAGCTTCCTCGCCTCCAACTCTCCCAGCCCAAATGACCTTATTGCTCTCGCTGACCATCTAAAACCATTCACAAAGACACACATTCCCGTTATCAAAAGCCAACACCACTCAAACTTCATATAAAAAGCAGTCAAGAATCTATGCTTCTCACTGTAACTTATCAAAATTAAGGAAAAATGACTAACTTTGGTATCTTCTGAGATGTATATTTCCTGCAAGAGCCAACAAAAACTAATCAAGACCCGTTTTTCAAAATCAAAAAATAAGAGGACCCAGAAGAACAAAAAGCTTACTTGGTGGGTAGAGCAGATAAGACTGTGAAAATTGTTGACGGGTTATTACACTTAAGAGCTAAATTTCTCAACTTCGAGCATGAAATCAATAGCTTGTTACCACAAAAGGAGCTTGAAGGGAGTGATAACAGTGAAGAGTTGTTGGTTTTTTCATTGCAAAATTGAGAAGTGGGAATTGAAATTGGGAGAAATGAGGAAGCTTTAGTGGCCATTGAAAAACCCAATTGTGGGTTTTAATCAGAGAGGGGGATATATGGTTCGCCTTTCTGTCTCTGCTTCCAAAACTGTTCCAACGAGGATGCTAACGTTGTAAGAAGCCGAAGATAGACGACTTGTCAAATGCTATTGTGGATGGATTTACGGGGGATGGTTTGATGGGTCGTTGAAATAGGGATGAATCACGCAATGACTTCTTCGGGTAAATAGTTGTAAAATAAAATACCAATCCTGTGTGTATAACACCAATCCCGAGCTGAAGAAGAAGAAGAAGAAGAAGAAAAATCTAATCTGATCCAGTTGTTTTCTTTGATGTGATTGCATCTCCAAAGCTCCCACTTACCTCTTGAACATGTGTAGATCTACATGGTGAAAAATGTGGTACGGCTATCTGTTCTCATGTTTTCTTGCATTCAAGAATCTTCTCAAGCTGGTCATCCATGGTGAATGTGCTTACTTTCTGGGGAAAATGACAGAAGAAAATTACTTGATTGCTCAATTGTTTTCTCCTCCACCAAGATTCTAAGATTGAGGAACACATTCTATTTTTTTTTCAAATATCTCGACTAATTTTATAATTTTAAAATTAATGAATATATAAATTTCAAGTAAAATTACCGTGAGAGCAAATCCTTAAATTTCACATTACTGGTTACCTATTAGATGGCTTGATCAGATCTTCCCTCCATTGATGAGTGGTAGTGTTGGAAGATGTAGAGGCCATGCATGCACTGTTGTAACACTGCTGACTGTATAGAAAGCTGAGCAGAATCACAGCACGTATCCTCGAAGTTGATAGAATCATCAAACGTACCGTGCCTGAAAGACATTTATGAAAGATCTTCAATATTGCCCATATGATAAATTTACTCATTAAATCTCATATATATATATATAGTATATTATATTTTTATTATTTATTTAAATTGTTTTTTAATTTATTAAACTGAATCAACTCTCTCGTATAATTTAATTAGAAACTCAAACCATGTATAAAGTCAAGTTAATATATTTCATTATCGAATTGTTTAATTTAATAATACTGTGAAAAATATTTAAAATTTTGGTATTTTTTAAAAGTTTTTCTTAAACTACTTTTATCCACGACGGATAACAAAGAATTTACCGATGAATATTTTAGAGTAACTCCTGTAATAATAACTATTCGTGCAAATGTAATCTTCATCTAGCGGTTGAAGGGACTTGTTTCTTTACTCTACAACGAGGGTTCAAATCTCATCATGTATGTTTATCACACCGTGGTTTTTACATGTTCATTTGATTTGCAGGATATTTAATAAATCTAGAGGATTAATTGTGATGCGTCTAAGTTGATCGGAAACACTAGATTATAAAAAAAACTATTTGTAACAATAAAATTCAGTAAAAATAAAAATATTTTTTTCTTGATTATTATTATTATTTTGTGGGTCTTAAGTTGCAAATGACAGGCCATTGAGATTTCTTGGGCCCAGTTTATTCATAAATATAGTCTCAGCTTGCTCCTATTCCTTGACTATTGAGCTTGAAAAGTCATTGAACTGCCGTGTGGATCCCACTCTTAAAAACCACGGCGCACATTTTCATGGGCCCAGCTAGCGCACCACAGCAGCCTCGACGAAGGATGTATTTTCAATTTCTATCATTTTCCCTAAACTTCTTCTTTTTTTTTAATCTTTTCAAGCGTTTTTAGTGCTATACCAATAATTGTTTTCTTATAAATATTTTTATTTGGAGATATATTATAATTCTTATTTTTAATAATATCAAATTTAATTTTATATTCTCACATCAAAACAATCTAAAATTATTTTAAAAAAATAACTTAAACTAAAAAAATATAAAAACACTACACATTTCAATCGAGGATCCCCAATTTAGATCAAGATAGTCAGAATTGTGATTTCGAGTGGTCAAGATTGCCATGAGAGTGCGAGCTTTTGATAATTAAATAATTGAATCTAAGGTCAAATTAAAGTTGGCATCGACCTAATAAAGTGGCTGGATATAGGGCTTATTGGAGTAGATCCATTTTCACATGGATTAGGTGTACTTATTACATGTGAAGTTCACTTTTAAAGTATTTTTTATTTTAAAATATAGTAAAATAATATATATTTTTATTTTTTAAAAATATATTTGATATCATCGCATTAAAATAATCTTATAATACTAAATATTATTTAATTTAAAGCAAAGAAAAAAAATAGATCTTCTGGAAAAAAAAACATTTTTTAAGTGCTTACCAAACCGAATCTTAGTGTAGTTGAAGTTATTAAAATACTTTTTATGTTAAAAATATATTAAAGTAATATATTTTTTATTCTTAGAAAAATATTTCTAGCATCAATGTAGTAAAATAATCTTAAAACATTAAAAAAACAATTTAAAACAAAAAATTCAAGTTTTCCATAAGTGTTTCTATAACATACTGTTAAACATATCCTTAAACTTGCATCAATAACACTTTTACAACCATGAAGATCATTCCAGGGTAGCAAACCCTGGAACTTAAGAATAAAATCAATATAAAAAATAATTTTAATGAAAAAGATAATTCTTAAAAAACCTTTTGTTATCCTGGAATAAAAGAAAACAACTCTTCCGTTTAACAGCCTGTTTGACATTGTGATCCTACTGGTTTTTGGCCGAAATTTGAAGAAAAAAATTCATCTTAAATGAATATGTTTTTGTGTGTTTTGGATTATTTTGATGTGTTGATTTCAAAAATATTTATTTTTAAAAAATATCATTTTAATATATTTTAACACTATAAATATTTTAAAAAGCTATCGCAACCATACTTCCAAATTGACAATAAAACTACTAAGCTCATTCCAGTTTACAACCCCACTTGAAATTCAGATTATAAGTTGAATAAATTAATTCGAGTTGATTTTTTTTTTCTTCAAAAATAATTTAAAATTTAAATAGTCAACTAGATTGATTATGGGCTCACCATTATAGTAGTGAATCAAACCGCGTCCGTCAACTCTAAATTCTAAAATCTATCAATGGTCACTTCAGTAATTACACTATCCTTACCTTGTTTGGGTGTCTCTCTCACATACTGAGATAAAATTGAAGACAGCAAGGTTGTCAAACTCAAACAAGATGGATTTGTTTTTCCGGATTTACCGCAGATAAATTCCTTACTTCCTTCTTAAAATCAGAGTCCTTCAATAATTAAAATTCTATGTTTCTCCCGATCCAATAAATATTCAACTTTTCTTTATTATAATAAACACAGACATTGAGGTACGGAGAAAAATTGTATCCATGTTCATATGCGAGAAAATCTGAGAATTTTTGAACTCCAGGTCTGGTTTAAATCCATCTAAGATCCATTAAATTTTTGAGGCTGGTTTGATTTGAAAGGTCTTGTTTTGGATGCAAATTAAAAGAACCCGCAAGTTGAATTTTGAAGGATTTTCTCTCTTTATCTGGAATTTGTGGGTTCTTGTTAAATGTTTTTGGTTTCTATATATGGAATCACACTCTGTTTTTGTTGGTTATCAAGAAAAGAAAGCCATTTTTAACGTTTTATTTTTTGTTTTAAATGAAATGGTGAGTTGTTATTTGTTGGTTCATTAAATGCTGCATTTGCTTTGAATGTTATGCAGGTTGCTGAATTGTTGTTGAAGCAGAGAACAGTTTTTTTGTCAAAATTTGGAATCAAGATTCAATTTTTGGATTGTGGATCATTTTTATAGAGTAGATTTCAGCTTTAGAAGACCAAATTTTAGGTAGTTTAAGTTGCTTTAGATTAAGATTTCACATGCCAAATTGTTTCCGTTTTAGGGTTCAATTTTTATGAGTGAGTTCTTCTGGACTTTGATGATCTACATAATTCATATTTGCTGAAAAGAGGTAGATTCATGTGGAAAGCCATGAACTTTGCTTCTTCACCAAAGGGGACTAGTCCTGTAATGGCTGCGTTTCCACGGTCACTTTCTTCAATGGCAGCCTCAGTGGGAGGCCTTGCAGTACTCTTGGTTATTGCCTCCTTGCTTTTGGTTTCATACCCTATAGGTTCCACTGTTCGTGGATACTTTTATGGGATAGATAGCTCCAGACAAGTGGATTTACTCATTTTTGAAGGCAATCAGAACGCGATTGATCTGCACCATGGTAGTAATTTAGATGTGGTTGATAAGGATTCTTCACTCGGGTTAGATTTAAAAGGGCCCATTAGTTTAGGTGGTATTAATAATAACAGTGTAAATGTCATTGATAGTCAATCCGAGTTCAATTTACAAGAATCCACTACTGGTACAAGAAAAGAAGGGCAGACCAGCCCCAAGGGCGGTTCAGATGCTGCTTCTGCAGATTCTAAATCAGGGGCCAAGTCAGATATATCTGCTGTGCCCAGTAATGCATCCAAAACTGGTTCAGATGATTCAGGTATTTTGTGTGTTATTTTTTTGTATGGATTTATTGTATATCTCACAGTAGGAGTATTTGATCCTTTTCTTTTTCTAGAGTATATTATAAATTTGTGCTGCTGTGGTATTGATTTGTGGATTTTCTTCACATACATGATGGAGTTTCTCTATGGTTAATTGTGTGTTATTTTTTTATGGATTTATTGTATATCTCACAGTAGGAGTATTTGATCCTTTTCTTTTTCTAGAGTATATTATAAATTTGTGCTGCTGTGGTATTGATTTGTGGATTTTCTTCACATACATGATGGAGTTTCTCTATGGTTAATTGCTTTTGTATTTGGGATTATTTTACTTCACTGGGAAGTCTACAACTGTTAATTTATTGATTTTCCAATTGTTAATTCACCGATGATAGAATTAGTTTGTAAAATGTCAAATTGGTTGACTTTTCTGAAAAAGGAAATTATTTTCAATTCATTTTGTTTGATGTTTTGAGATACTTAGCTAGTATTTTCTGGAACTTATCCTCAGAAATGGTGCTCATCCTCGGAGAAAGAAAAAGAAAGTGTTGTTTGCTACTTTGAAGAGTAAGAAGTTCCATGGTAGTTACAGTTTAAAGTCATGACCTGGAGGCTTAATTTTGTTGGGCTCCTTGTGATAAGCAAGGTGGTCGCCAAAGGTCAAGTCCTGGCTTCAAACCCAGGACATGGGGAATAGACAAAGGGAGGGTGAGGGCTATTTCTTTTGTGTAGGCATGATCCTGTATACAGAAAGTACAATACCAGCCTCTTTGAGGAATAAAAATAACTTCTTTCTGCGTGCAATCTTCACAGATGGATTTTACACATCTTTTTCTTTCTGACGTGTCTTCTCAAAGTCCACTAAAATATGCTTTGAATGATAATAACTTTTGGTTCTCGTTTGACAAACAATCTTTTGGTAGTTTAATGGACTTGCTTGCAAGAACTATAGGGTTTTGATTGACTAGAAGGAAAGGTATGGCTTTGTTTATCCCAACAGAAGAAAACTTGTATCAAAGAGTTTTCTGAAACTTGTTGGCATAGAAATGTTTGAATTATGAATTAGTTCTTTTGTTTCCTCCCTATCTCTTCAGTTTTTGAGATTATAATTTCCATTACATTGTCTAACATGCAGGCTGTGATTTGTACCAAGGAAGTTGGTTTTACGATTCACTGGGACCATTATACACAAACAACACATGTCCTGTCCTGACACAGATGCAGAATTGCCAGGGAAATGGAAGGCCTGACAAGGAATATGAGAACTGGCGGTGGAAACCTTCTCTGTGTGACCTCCCACGATTTGATGCCAAGAAGTTTCTGGAATTGATGAGAGGGAAAACAATAGCTTTCATTGGCGACTCTGTTGCTCGAAACCAGATGGAATCGATGCTGTGCCTTCTCTGGCAGGCAAGTAAATGTGCTTTACATTATGAATACAGTGGCCCCATTCTGGGATTTGGAAATTTGCTCTTGACAGCTCATCATATCCTGATTTAGGGAAATTTATTCCTGCAACTGATAGCTTCTATCGAAGTATTCATTTAAGTTATGCTGACAAGCATGGTACATGCTTTCCCAAGGGTTGCCCACTCAAACCCTTTTCATTTACGTAACTCGTTGTGATAAATTGACATCCTTCTTGAAATGTAGTGGTCTCTTCAAAAAATGAAATGTTTGGTTATGTCACAATTGTGATTGCTTAGTCTCACTGTTTTGGGACATGTTCTTACGGAAACAGTTTCTGATATATTTTCAGGTAGAAGCTCCTAAAAACCGAGGTAACAAAAAAATGCAACGATATCTCTTTAGTTCAACGTCTACCACGGTTGTCCGAATATGGTCCTCTTGGCTTGTTCACCAAACACCAGAATCTATCGACTTTGCTCCAAAGGGTGTTGTCAAACTCCACCTTGATGCCCCTGATGAACAATTCATGGAATTCATCCCCAATTTTGATGTGATTGTTCTCTCTTCTGGACACTGGTTTGCCAAGCAGTCAGTCTATGTCCTCAACAGCGAAATTGTAGGGGGGCAGTTGTGGTGGCCAGACAGATCTCGTCCAATGAAGATTAACAATGTTGAAGCATTTGGAATATCTGTTGAGACAATTCTCACATCCATTGCCACACATCCAAACTTTACTGGTTTAACTATTCTCCGCACATATTCACCTGACCATTATGAGGGCGGGGCATGGAATACTGGTGGATCATGCACTGGGAAGGAAAAGCCTCTTGCACCAGGTAAATTAGTGGAAAATGGCTTTACTGAAACAATGCACAAGAAACAGATTACAGGATTTGATCGCGCAATTAAGAAGGCGACCAATAAATCAAAGTTGAAGTTGATGGATATCACTGAATCCTTCGGCTATCGCCATGATGGACATCCAGGTCCATACCGAAGCCTTGACCCTAATAAACTCACAAAACGCGGTCCAGATGGAAAGCCACCTCCACAGGATTGCTTGCACTGGTGCATGCCTGGCCCAGTTGATATCTGGAATGAACTTGTGCTTGAAATCATTAGAAGAGATTTTGAAGCCAACCAAAACTCTTCAACATGAGGCTGTTATGTTTCCATTTCCAACCAGCCTACAGACATACTTAGTAATTTGAAAAGGTAACTTAATTTATTTTAGAGTTCAGATAGTCTAGTCCTTTGGTTAAAAATATATCATCACAGTCATGGTGTTGCCTTTTGCTGGTAGTATTACTGGCTGAGGATTTTGGTTGGTAGTTGATGTATTGTAAGGCCCCCATTCTTTTTTGTACAATTAGCAAGATCACATTAATCTACCTGGTGACATTTTGCTTTACATTACCATGAAAACAAAATAAGTCAAATTCTGATTCTCAAGTTTTCACCATTTGCTGTTCAAGCTGTTTCACTAAATGGATTTTCCAATTGAATGTTATGCTTCACCTTTCACTGAGTTCCTTTGCCCTTTCACTGCTTTGGTGCTGATTGACATTCCATTCATATTGTGTCAGCACAAACTACCATTAGCTTTTTTCATTATAATGGAAGAAAACGAGTTTCTAATGGATGCAACTGTTTGAAACTTCTAGCTGTGATATTTGTCCAGACAGATTTCTCAGAATATAAAACGCAGATGCAATGCATTTTGAGCTGAATCCAGCGGAGTAAACATCAGACAACTTTCCATATCATTGTATAGAAACCTGCTGCAGTGCGTTTGGACAGGAGAAAAGGAGATCCAATTGCCAAGGTTTATAAGTTAGCCCAGGTGGTTTGAATCACGAAAGAGGAGTTAATTAGCAGGTTTCTTCCTTGTTTCATTTTTAAGGATTTTGCCCGTATATAGAATTTTGAGTAGATAGTAATTTAGTCCTTGTGTTTTTAATAATGTCATAACCAGGTGCTCTGATTAAAGAAATCACAACTTAATCCCGTCCCTCTCTCCTTAAAATAATCTGCAACCCCTCAATATTTTACGTGGAAGTGTTCGAGAGTTGATTGTTTTGTAAAATGTTTTTTATTTAAAGATATATTAAAATAATTTTAAAAATAAAATTATTTTTAAAATCAATATATTAAAATATTATGACAGATTAATTTAAAATAAAAAATAATCAAAATCTTAACAAAAAAAACAAAAACAAACTCAACCTCAATTCCATACACCATTTCTCTTCCCTTTTTAAAAAAATACCAATCCCTCTCTTTTAAAAATATAGTGATCTTCAAGGTGGAGAAATGCACTCAAAACACACACAAACTAGAGAACATGACATTATTAATCACTGAACGATATTGCACGTGTTGCATGAAGAGAGCGCGGGGAAGAAAATCGTTCGTTGGTGTGTCAAAAAGATGTGTCTATTATTTTTTGTAGAAATAATAATAATAACTTAAATTATCTAAATACCCTTATAACTAACGTTTGAATTTTGTCTTTTTGGATGATATATTCTTAGTTTTACTGTTTAGAAATATTTGAATTATCAGAAATACTTCACCATCAATTCTTGATCTTTGTCATATTCGAGAATGATATGGTTATTTAACTATTTATAACAATATAAAAATACAAAAAATACCACTGGGAAGTCAATTATTTGTTGCCTGCTGGCATAGGCAAAATTGTGAGAGAAAAAAACACAAATACTCCTAAGAATAAGATAATGCCAACTGGTCTCAATAAAAAGTCTTAAATACCCCTAATATCAAAAGTTAAATTTAAATACAATAAAAAGTAAAATGATAATTATACTATTATAATTCAAAATAATACGTCTCTAGTAATACAATATTTACTCCACGTATCATAGCTTTTTGGTAAATCTCGTATTAGTCTTATTTTAGAATGATAAAAAAAATTTCGAAAAATAATTTTATTTTCTATCCTTTTATTTTTATTTTTATTTTTATTTATACTAAAAGGCAAAAAAAGGCCACCCCGGAACGGGGAGGATTTTGATGATTGAAATTCCGTGGCATTTGACAAATCACTACTGCCCAATTCAAATCACAGAACCCACTGTTCTCCCTGCTGCTGACATGTTATTTTCCTATTGGCCCACATAAACTACCACACTTTAAGACCACCGTACACCCCAAAACTCCACAACCTCTATCTGCAATCCTAACCGTCTCCCTCCCATTAAAAGGATCCAACGGTGTAGACTCTGTAAGTGGATCATCAAAAACAAATTTGAAATTCAAAATGATCTGATGAAATCATTTTTTTAAGAAAACGCTCTCTTTTATTTCAACGGTTCTTTTTTCTGTCTTAAACGTGTATCTCTCTTCAGAAATTTCAAAACCTTATACTTCTCGCTCTCTCTCCCTCTCTCTCTTTATCAGCATTAGAAATTTTCTCAGGAAAATCATAACTAAAACAAGCACATTCACATTTTCTCTGTAAAATCAAACAACGGAAGAAGATTTTCAGCTTGTACGAATCATTATAAACAAAAGCACTTGTTTGTTGTTCAGGTTTGTGCTCAGATCTCTCTCTCTCTCTCTCTCTACTTAAGCCTTTTGTTTTGTTGACTTTCTGTTTGGTCACTAAGAAAATGAAGGAAATGTAATTCGCCAATCTGTTTTTTTTTTCTGTTAGTATTTTGTTTTGAAGTGAGCTGAGAGAGAACTTAAACTTTATATTGTATCGCATTTCGTTTTTTTTTTATCTTTTGGATTTATTTTTGGAAAATTTGAGATTTTCTCTACTTGTCCTGGATTTTATCCAGAAACAAAAAGACGGCTATGTTTGTATCTTTTTGTCGAGCTGGAATGGATTTATTTTAACAGGAAAAAAATAGAATCAGCGTGGCAATTAGCATTTCTTGTAGCTTTTTAGGTTTAAAATTGAAAGAGGTTATAGCGTGGTAATTAGCACTTCTATGTTTCGCTGCTGAGAAAAGTAAATCATGAAATTTTAAGGTGAGGTTAAGTAATTTGTTAGAACTTTAAGTAGAGAAAATCTGATATAAAAGGGGTTTAAAATTTCGATGGATTTTTTAGCAACCACACAAACTATTGGTTTTGGATTTTTTTTCAAGCTGTTGTTTCATGGCATTTTCTTTGGAAATCACTAATTTTATTGACAATTTTAAAAGAATTAACGTGTATAGAAAGTTTGATGGGTTTGATTAGTTTGTTTCTTTTTTTAAAACAAACATTAGTTATAGTTTGAAATGAGGTTCTGTTTAGGAGAATTCATGCAAATTCGAGATTTAAGTTAGAAATAGAAAGTTTTTGAATGTTAGTATGGTAATTACCTTGATTCTTTATTGTTTTTCATTTATGGCCGTAATCTGATTTACACTGATAATTAAAATACATGCCATATATGTTAACTACGTTTAAGTTTGTAAATTGGTGCTAAAGTGGATAATTGTTCTTTGATATTAAAAGTGGATAACATAAATGATTATGAGATAGAGATCTCTTTTAAGAAATCTGGAGGATAAAGAAGAATTACATTTTTCATTGTCAATTAAAAGAAGCGGTGGAAGAATGAATTGTGTTTCAAATTTTGAATCCCACATGGTCTCCTGCCCTTTCTCTAACAAAAGTCAAACCTATTAAGAATAGACTTGAACCATTGGATCGTGACTTTAATGTGGGACCCAATTGTGGGCCCACTAATATTTATCATTGCTCTTTTCTTTATCTTATCAAATATCCTCTGCATTGTTTAGTTCAATTCATTTAATAACAGTCTAGCATTTTAAATCAAGAGCAGTTCAGGATGTATGATGTACTTGACAAGTTGATTTTTAGTGCTAAATACTGACTATGATGTATTGATTTCTGCTCTATCTGGGTCTGTCCCAACCCCCCTTCCCTTTATGTTACTAAGCATATACCTTAACTTTTTTTTTTTCTCACTTTTTTTTGACAGGCACCATTAATTAAATATGTCTATTGTCCAGAGCGACCCACTTCTGCAAGTGGAAACAAGTTGCGGAACCCTTTTATATGAATTACAGGTTTATTTTTTTCTTTAAGATAAAAAGAAACATTATACACAATCTTCCTTTATAGGTTTATTCTTTTCTGCTGTTTTTTTTTGTGGGCCTGGCTGTAGAATCTGAACCCGTTATTTTTTCCCTGTTCCAAATGAAAATAAGATAATTTGGAATGAAGTAGGGGAAACAGATACTGATAGGGATAAAATGCTTCTTGAGCTCGAACAAGAGTGTCTTGAAGTATACAGAAGGAAGGTGGATCAGGCGAACCGGAGCAGAGCTCAGCTACGACAGGCTATTGCTGACTCTGAAGCAGAATTGGCTGCCATCTGTTCTGCAATGGGGGAGCGTCCAGTTCATATCCGTCAGGTTGATTTAATTTAGCTTAAACTTCTACAAGTTGTCTGATGGATTATGAAAATGGAAAACATAGTTGGGATCATATGTAATAGTCATTAGAAAATTCAGTTTGCATCATTGTGCAGCTGCTAGTGGCCATAATCTAATGGTGACAGTTCTAGAACAAAAAAATATGTTGTAGAATAAGAGCAAAGATGGATCTGAGTTAGATAGTTGGTAATGTAATAAGTTCGTATAACATAGCATTATAACCTGCTCCTTTCATTAATAAGTCAGAAAAGGTTGAAATTGCAAGAATAACTTCACCAGTTTTTTAAACAGTACACCACAAAGGCATAGTCTGTAGCATATACTAGATATGCGTTTAATCTTACCTTTTCCTTTACTTCTATGATCAGGCTGATCAAAATATCGGAAGCTTGAAGGAAGAGCTTCGAAAAATTATTCCACAACTTGAGGAAATGAGGAAAAGGAAATTGGACCGAAGAAAGCAGTTCCATGAGGTTTTAGAGTGCATAAGGAAGATCTCAAGTGAGATCTATGGATCGGCTGATCATAATATGTTTGTTGATGAAGCTGACCTCTCATTGAAAAAGCTGGAAGAGTTGCACAGACATCTGCATGATCTTGAGAAAGAAAAGGTTTGATTATTTTCTTTCATTTTCCATCATCCAACTTCTTTCATTTACTTCAAGTCTGTAGTCGTTACTTACTGTTTCATCATTTCTCTTTGCAGAGTGATCGCATGAATCAGGTCCAGCAGCATCTAGAAACTTTGAATGCACTTTGCTTAGTGCTTGGTATGGACTTCAAGCACACAGTTAGTGAGGTGCATCCAAGTTTTGGTGATTCTGGAGGATTGAGGGACATAAGTAATCTGACAATTCAGCATTTGGCCACTACAATTCATAAATTGCTCGAGGTTAAAATACAGAGAATGCAAAAGGTAATTACTGGCTTAAATTTTAGTCGAGATTTGATCCTGGACATGTTATTTCAAATTGACCATGGAGTGCCTTTGTGTCACTGTAGCTCCAAGATCTTGCATCTACAATGTTGGAGCTATGGAATCTGATGGATACCCCTATCGAGGAACAACTAGAATTTCAAAATGTTACAAGCAATATAGCTGCTTCAGAGCATGAAATAACAGAACCAAACACCCTTTCCGTGGAGTTTATAAAATATGTGAGTTACAGATGTTTCATAGTTTGATGTTTGTTTCAGTTTTCTGTCTAGTCTTTTGGTTTGTTGTTTTGCAAAGATTCTCAGAGGATAGTATAATATACAGGTTGAGGCAGAAGTTTCTCGTTTGGAAGAGTTGAAGTCAAGCAAGATGAAGGAACTTGTTCTGAAAAAGAGGTCGGAACTGGATGAGATCTGCAGAAAAATGCATATGATTCCAGAAACAGATGCTGCAGTAGAATATGCTGTTGAAGCCATAGAATCTGGTAAATTATTTTATGATGGGTCATCGTTGTACCTCTACCATTTCACTAAATGCTTTTTTGATCCATACTGTGGCAGGAAACATGGACCCTGCGAGTATACTTGAGCAGATTGAGCTTCAAATTGCTAATGTTAAGGAAGAAGCTTTTAGTAGGAAAGAAATACTTGAAAAGGTTGAGAAATGGTTGACTGCATGTGAAGAGGAGAGTTGGCTTGAGGAGTATAACAGGGTTAAGTGTCTATGTCATTCCTTTGTAACTATTCTTCATCATTTATTGATTTTCTTTCTTGCTTGTTACTTATATTTTGATGCTACAGGATGACAATCGATACAATGCCGGGAGAGGTGCTCATCTGACTCTCAAGCGTGCTGAGAAAGCTCGCAATTTGGTTAATAAAATGCCAGGTACAGGTTTCTGTGTCAGCAAAATGAGCATAAGTTCAGAATCAAGTTGCACAATATAGATTGCTTGCTTTTTATTTATCGGCCATGATATGGATATCTGCATTTTATATTTCATCATAATTTGTTAATACTAGACAACTTTATTTTGCTTCACGTGAACCTTTTTTAGTCCATGCCTCCATGGGTTTTATCCTGTTGATTGATTTTGTTTGATCACTCAGAGACCTTTTCTCCATCCTACAGTATGCTTGTGTTGTACATTTTAATAGCCTGCCTCTCATTATCTTTTCCATTTGGGGGCAGGTATGGTGGAGGCTTTGGCTTCGAAAACCATGGCATGGGAAAGTGAGAGAGGCACTGAATTCTTATATGATGGTGTAAGTCAGTATTTTTTTTCTAAAGGTAAACTCATTACCGTGTCTTTATTAAGGCTTAACTGTTTGCTGTTAACTATGCGTGTCCAGATCCGCCTTCTTTCTATGCTTGAAGAGTACACCATATTACGCCAGGAGAAAGAGGAAGAAAGGCGGAGGCAGCGGGTATGGATTTGTCAATTCTCATTCTGTCTAGTAAAAAATGACCCCGTTATATTTATTCAGTCATTCATGAATCTTTGACTCTACGGGATCATGGGTGTTTTCTTAGATGTCTGCTTATTCTGATCATGGGTGTTTTCTAGATGTGTCTTTCATACAGAATATGCTTATTCTGATATTGTGGTGGCTAATCTATTATAGGACCAGAAGAAACTGCAGGGACAACTGATAGCTGAGCAAGAGGCCCTTTATGGGTCAAAGCCAAGCCCTTCAAAGCCCCAGAGTGTGAAAAAAGCTTCTAGAGTTTCAATGGGAGGTGCAACGAACAGAAGACTTTCCCTTGGAGGAGCAGTGCTTCAGACTCCTAGACCTGATTTACCTCACTCTAGCAAAGCTACACCACATTCACGTCATGGCAATAAAGTTGACAGGATGCATCAAAATGATCATTCAAAACCCCACCAAGATGACGGCTTTGCTGGTTTATCTGCTGGTGAGTTATTCTAAAATGCAAAGGGTTATAGATGATATAATTGAAACCAAGCAATAGCAGCTTTCCTCTATAAGATGATGTTTGCACAATAGAGCACCGACAGCCTTTATACTACCTGTTATATTCCCTTCAAACACAACCTCAAATCTTATCAGAGTTTTATTTATATATTCATCTTCTTTTAAGCATCCAATGTTTATGCTTACGTGACAAATTTGAATCTCTTTCAATCTGTTTTTTATAAAAAAAATTATTATTTTGCAGGGAGGAGAGGGTTGGATATTGCTGGTCTTCCCATGAAGAAACACTCATTTGGTGCTGTAAATGGTCGCGAACCTCAACCACCAATGCTGCGGCAACCATTCTCGCCCATTTCTTCCACTGTTTCTTCAAAATCCAACATGTTAGAAGAAGCTGAAGATGACACATTGAAGAGGACACTTCCACTAATAAATGATCTCTCCTTCAAAACTCCCTCAAAGACAAACACCGTTGCAGATGAAGAGAATAGGACTCCAAAGGCCATGCTAATTCCCGTGCCGACAACGCCTTCGACAGTATCATTACCGATGCAGACAGCCATGACCCCAGGTCCTCCACCAGTTCCATTTGCAGTTAATCCAGTTGAAATCCCTGAAGAAATAGAGTACTCATTCGAGGAACGAAGAGCAGGATTCATCATTCCCAATTCACATATAAAATCAATCATACAGCTACAAGTCTGATATTCTCACAAACCATGGGCGAGCTTGAATTTAATATGCTGTCATCATTGCCTGTTGATCTAATTGATTTTACTTTTTCTATTTGTTTCATCTTTTTTCCAGGACTAGTTCTGGGATGAAGTCAAATGTAATTGGCTTTTTGATAGTGTATATAGTCTACGAGCATTGAAACGTGGACTAAGTTGTTGAAATTGTTTCCTCCTCACCGGTGTTAGCTTCTCTTGATTTGCACAGGACTTCTCTTTTATGCTGAGAAAAGATCCACCTTTTCATTTTCAAGTCTCTCAATCAAGCACTCAAAAGGGCTAGGAGGGACTGTGATTTTCTCTATCTGATTGTTCGCAATGCGATATACAATAATTTTCTTAAAATTCAAATATATTAAAATGAAATTTAATTTATATATTTCTAATAGTAGCAAGATATATATATATATATATATATATATATATATATATATATATATATATATATATATATAAACTCTTTCGACTTCCACTAGGCCTTTTTGTCATGTCTGCAGCAAAATCACAAGGCAACCTGCTACAGGGACGTCCTGTCCTATTCTCTTCTTCCTTTTGAGCCTCTACAGTGGAAGGAGAAAATTCTCAGGGTAAGAAGATGGGCTAGGAGGAAGTTTAGATATTTTTTAAAAATATTTTTTTTATTTAAATTTATATCAAAATAATTTTTAACATGAAAATGATTCAAAAACTTAAAAAAATATAAAAAATATATATTTTTTAAAATACTTTTAAAATACGGTATCAAACAGGTTTAACCCGATATTTTGCACGCATCTACATTGTTCCTGTCTATGGTAATGAACGGGTCTTAGATTAACCTAGAAATCATGTATGAACTATGATGCTTTGAAACAGTAATAATGGAAGGACAGAATGATGTAACATGGGAAGGGAGAGTGGTCCAAAAGAATACTCAATGGAGAGAATGAATATGGCTTTTTCTGGGGAAACAAGCAGTAAATACTTTTTAAGCATGGTGGTTTAGAGTGGCATTAACAGTAGATCATGAGAGAAAAAAGGGCAATAAATTGAAATTTTGTATGGTCAAAGTTTAATTAAAAATGAAAAGACAAAGGGAGATGTCAGTAGGTGGAAAATTGGCATGCCCTCCAACCTTACCTTTACAGCTTCAAAAAAAATTATTTTTTTAAGCTTTAAATAATTAAAGGGCCGAATTTAAAATAGAAAAGCCATTTTTCCCCTAAATTTAATCATTTTTTTATGAAATTCAAAACAATTACAATCTCTGCCATTTATTATTAAAATCACTCTAATTAAAATTCCAAGACGGACGTGAAATCTTTTATTAACCAAAATTTATACTTTTGAGTTTTTCAATTAAAATATTTGATTGTTAATTAAATTCAACAATATTAAACATATAATATAACCTTTATTTTTTATTTTTTTATTTTTTTATATTTTCTCTACTTTATTTATTTCCCATGCTTTTCCTGCAAAACCCTAATTTCATTCCATTGAAGAAATTCTGCATCCCTTCTAATTTTTATTTTTATTTTTGCAATTTTTTCTCTGTAATTTTTTAAACTCTGGTGTTAATTTTCAGTAACACAAAAAACCGCCATTGAAGCTCTGAACATTCTCTGCAATGGAGGAGGTTTAAGCTAGAAAACCCACCTAATTTTTCTAATCCTTGAAGATTCGAGTCAAAGTTTGATTCTTTTCTGTTTTGTTGAAGCTTAACTAGCTTGTCTGAACTCATATTCTCCAAAAAGTTCTGATCTATAAGCTAATTTTGAGTTTCTTATTGTATACTAAGCACTTGAACTTGAAAAAGTTTTGTGTTTTCATGTTTGGAAAGCTCCAGGGTTTGAGGGTTTTTTTGAATGATCTATGAGGTGATGGAGGCAAAAGGGGGAATAGCAGTAAGTTCAGGTGTAACGGTTAAGGCAGAAGAAGTTCCTGAAGGCTTCAGGATGGCACCCAGAAATGAAAATTCTAGCCCTAATCCTAACCCAACCCCAAACCTTAACCCAAACAGTGACCATAACCCGAATCCAAATCCAAATCCGGATCCTAACTCTAACTCAAACCCTGTCCCAAACCCTAATCCTGTCCAGTTTGGTGGGCCACCAGTGGGTGCCTCTCCAGTGAGTGTGGGTGGTACAGATACTGGGGTCAAGAAGAAAAGGGGAAGGCCTAGAAAGTATGCCCCTGATGGAACATTAAATACAGCATTGTCACCAATGCCAATATCATCCTCTATTCCGCTTACCGGAGACTATTCCGCATGGAAACGTGGTAGAGGAAGGCCCATAGAGGCAGTCAAGAAGCAACATAATTATGAATATGAGAGCACAGGTAAAAAGATCAGTTCTTGTTATTGTTGTTATAAATTTTGAATATATGAAGGTTTGGTTTCAGTTACTGTTAATCTGTTTTGTCTTTTTAGTATGTTTTACTGTTACATTTAGGATTCACGAATTCATGATATTTTTTAAATTATTTGAGTTGGTTATAGCTGATGATGTGCTTTTTGAAGTTTTTAATGTTTTTATACATGGTTGGTTGTGTTTGTGTAGTAAATCTGACATGGGTCTTGGTTTTATCTTTTGGTTGTGGTATGGATCTTGCAGTAGAATTGTAGAGGATATTTGTTCGGTTTGATGTGAGAAGTGAGAGTGGGACCATTAACTCTGACATTTTCCTTCTGATCCACGTATCTTGATTTAATGGTAGAAGTTTATGAGAAAAAGATTTGATAATGATGTATTTTGGAAGAATATTTTCTTCTTTCTAGATGCAAAACTGTACTTCTTACCTTTTGGAGATGGAAAATTTGCACAGTTATGGTAGAAAACACATTGCATTTTTCAAGTTGCCTATTTTGTTGGACAAACAAAATCCGTTGGATATTTGATATGGGTGCTTTTTTTTATGTTTTTAATGTTTTTATACATGATTGGTTGTGTTTGTGTAGTAAATCTGAGATGGGTCTTGGTTTATCTTTTTGGTGGTGCTATGGATCTTGCAGTAGAATTGTAGAGGATATTTGTTCGGTTTGATGTGAGACAGTGAGAGTGGGACCATTAACTCTGACATTTTCCTTCTGATCCACGTATCTTGATTTAATGGTAGAAGTTTATGAGATGAAGATTTGATAATGATGTATTATGGAAAGATCTTTTCTTCTTCTTCTTCTAGATGCAAAATTGTACTTCTTACCTTTTTGAGATGGAAAATTTGCACAGTTATGGTAGAAAACACATTGCATTTTTCAAGTTGCCTATTTTGTTGGACAGGTAAAATCCGTTGTATATTTGATATGGTTGGATCCCATCTACCTGCAGTTGGGTTATATAAAAGTTTTTGGACTCTGGCTCCAGGTTAAAAATGAATGATGAAAATATGAAAATAAACTAGCAGCAAAGCAATCAATCATAAAGTTAGTATAGATCTTAATTGTCTTGTGCTAAAATAACAGAAAAAGAAAGAAAGCCAGCCAGAGGTTCTTTGGGTGGGTTGGGATCTGGGTACTAGTATCAATATCATTCTGCCAAAAGAACAGCAAGGCTTTCTGCATTTTCTAACTAAACGTATTGTTTCATGAGAGTGTTTGTTGGTTACTTTTTACATAACTGTTTTGCGAAAAGTCATGCATCTAATTATTCATTTTCATTTCATGGTTTTAATTTGTAGAATAATTCTGTTCTAAAAAATATCACTAGATGTATTCAATTGGTGTAAGACCAAGTTTAAACTAAATGCCTTGATATAATCAGTTGCGTCTCAATGCAAATGGTTGTGTCATGTGACAAATGACAAATTATGTGAGATTATACATCCCTTTTTTTTTCTTTTCTTGAATGACTATTAGACAGATCCTCAAGAATGCTGACTGAGCTTTCCTTGCTTGATTTACTTGCTTTTAGTAGATGTCAAAGTTGTCAGGTCAAGTACAGTGACCGGTTTTTTTTGTATGCTTCTTGGGTTTTTTTTAATTCTACTGAAATTCCATGGTTTCATCCTGACAATACTGATTTCTTGAAATATTGTGTTGCAGGTAACAAAATTGCATATTTTGTTGGTGCTAATTTCATGCCACATGTGATCACAGTTAATGCTGGCGAGGTATGCCTTGCACTTATTCCAAATGAACTTCGGTATAACATAGGGGTTCATTTTGTCTTCCAGTTGAACTCAATTCTTGAAATTCTCATGGTTTCATAAGCTAATTTCACATGTTTATATAACCAGAGAAAAATGTACAGTCTCAAGTTGACCTGTGATCTGAACACCCCTAACGAATCAGCTCAAGGACACCTGCTGCTCTGCTCCTTGATATTTAGGCATTTTTATTTTTATATTTTGGTGTCTCTTATTGTCATTGCTGTTTGTTGTTGTTTTAGGATGTGACAATGAAGGTTATGTCCTTTTCGCAACAAGGAGCTCGTGCTATATGCATTCTTTCCGCAAATGGGACTATATCTAATGTTACACTTCGTCAACCTACTTCTTCTGGTGGTACTCTAACATATGAGGTGTGGCCCTTCATCTTCTTCTGCTGTAATTTTCATAAAATAGAGTCGCATGCAATTTTCAAATGACAATTTATTTTTCCATGGCAGCACTTCAAAGAGTTATACTGTTTCTTTGTAGCCTAATGGCCAGGCTGTACAGAAAGAATAGTCCTTGCACTTCCTCCATTTTCTGTTGAACCTAGTATAGAAGTTTCTTTTCTTTAGTCCATGCTAGCTTTGGTGCATGTTTTCTTTTCTTTTCTTTTCTTTTCTTTTCTTTATGCCAAGATATTATGCGAAGTTTTCAAACAAAACAAAAAACAAGAAAAAAGGGGTAAAATTCAGTGTATGTTTATGAAGGCATCATCAGTAATTATTGTTTGCTCATATCTGTATGATTTTTATGAAGTTTCAGGTGTTATGTTACAGTAATGAACTTGAAATTTGAAAAGAGAGGTTGAAGTTTGGCTAGATAGACGGAGCCAGTTGTACTGTTCATGTTTTGTGCTCTTGAGTTGCATAAGACCAAGAGCATGACACGATCAGCAGGGGAAAAAAAGAAGATTGTATAATAGCATGCTAGCTGCCTTGAGCCTTTAAATCAGAGACCATTTGGGAATCTTATATTGTCGTTGATGTTTGTTTTTGTATTTGGAATTGGGGTCTTAAATCTGATCCTGTTGCATAGAGTTTCTATTTGATATGGATTTGAGTTGAAGAATTGCTGGGAATTTGCCAAATAATTATCATACTACATTAATGGAACTATTTTTGTAATTTAAGTGCTTCCATTCTCCTCTGCCACCTTCCTCTTAACATATCATGAGTCATGACTATGTTTTGTGAAATTCTAGTAGCATATTCTGAGTATTATTTTGACCTAATCAATGTGAGTTTTAGGACGTGACTTCCAACTCATTGCTTTGACTCCAAAATCATGACTTATTTTTTTAATTTCAAGGCTTTCACATTATAAACCATCAATCCATTATTTTTCAGGGTCGTTTTGAGATACTTTCGTTATCTGGGTCATTTATGCCCACTGAAAATGGAGGAACAAAGAGCAGATCTGGTGGGATGAGTGTTTCTTTGGCAGGTCCAGATGGTCGTGTTGTTGGGGGAGGACTTGCTGGTCTTCTGGTAGCTGCTGGCCCTGTACAGGTACACCATTTTGTAAAAGTATCAAACGAAATGGAAATCAAAGAGATCTATTACTGCTGGGTGGCTCCAGATTTAAAAATAATGTTCTAAATAAGTCAGTAGTTTTTCTTTTTTCATCCTGACATGGAAGATTAAATCATAATAGAATTTGAGTAAATAATGAGAGTTCTAAATAAGTCAGTAGTTTTCTTTTTTCATCCTGACATGGAAGATTAAATCATAATAGAATTTGAGTAAATAATGAATGTTTTTCACTATTACCAGCCATAACATTCAATTCCATGTAGGTTTGATTCTTTTAATTCCTTCCTTGTGAATTGTGTTGAGTGCATCAGGTTGTCGTGGGGAGTTTTCTACCAGGCCATCAGCAGGAGTCAAAGAACAAGAAGCAGAGAATTGAATCGGCACCAGCTGTCATTCCTGCTACTATCAATATATTCTCCCCAGAAGAAATGAAGGGGTCCTATGGTGGAGTAAGACCCGTTGCCATACCTTCTCCATCCTTACACGGAGACAATCCAGCTTCTTTTAACCCCATGCAAGCCTTTAGGGATCCAATTTCTGACAACAGATCTTCTTCACCTGATGATGGATCTAAAGGTCCTGACCATTCAAACTGTGAGGTCTCATACTGATGATGTTTTAAACATGCTGAGATTATCTACATTGTTTTACTGTAGATACCACAGCATTTCTGCATTGAATTTAGATGAGAGAAATACAGACCCATCTGGGAGAAAAATCCAGGGTTTAACATCATATATGATATAAGACCCATAAGTGTACTCTCTTCTATTAGCTTTAGGCACGACTTACTCTAGTTTAGGATCTTTTTTCTGGCTGTTGCCATCATGTGCTTCCTAGTGTTGTGGTGTTGTAGCATTTTAGATGTATGAAAAAACCTTGTGCCATTCTTCTGATTTAGTTCTTTGTAACCGAACGAATTTAAATGGATGATATTTTCTTTATCAATGACTTGCACTAGACAGAGTTTCTCTTTCAGCCTCCTTATCCTCTATCAGGATTTTCCTTTTAGAGCTTTATCTGAAACATCTGCAACAGCAAACTCGGATTCGGCAAGAATCTTAATTTTTGGCAGCACAAAGGGGGCATTGGCCGGAAAATGGGATAGGGGTGAAGACAGTCGTGTGCTGGTGGCTGTTCGTGAGTGCCCCCTGAGCCGCTCGAAATGGTCGCCAAGTATACGGCTCACTAACTCTGCCTAAGATGTCTACGAACTTCTCTTCCAGATTGTTGAAACCTTCCTTGTATCTCAAGACCTCTGAAGAGATACAAGTCTGGATTAGAAATAGTGTCAGATTTGATTGGTGATTCAATTTGATATGAAGGCATGGGACACTAGATTTTATAGGCAATAACTCTATAAATGTATTGAAAGTAAATTAAACTTTATAACTTAGGAAAAAAATATAGTTTATTTTACATTCAAGTTGTTTTAATTATTTGATTATTAAAAAAAATTGACAAAAAAAGTTATAAGAAAAAGAAGAATTGATGGCTTCCAAGATAACTTTCATTAACTATTTATTTAATTTATTCAAAATAATGTTTAGTATTTACCTATTCATTATTAAAGATAACTATATATATACTTTGTACTATATAAGTATATTGCACTATAAATATACTTCCATTAACCATATCAAATTTAATTATAATCAAGTATGATATATTCTTTCTCATCTATAATTCATGTATTATAATGGGATGTATTATATGTTTCAACCGCATGATCTCACGTACATCTCACAGGTACAAAGCTTTGATCACGCTGCAAATAATGTTCCACTCTGAGCATATTCAAGGAATCATTGTCAAAGAAACCACGTCAACTTTTTCATCCAAGGGACCCGGACAGGGGCTTGATTGAGGCTTCTCCAAAACAAAATGACGTTGCAAAGCACAGATCCAACTAAAAACAAGGGGGTTAGGTCATAAATCCTTGTCGAAGAACACAATGCCGACTTTTCCTTCTACATTTAGTTGTACGATGTAACTTTATCTGGAAATTATTATTCCTTCTAGCTGGTTCTCTAGCCATGCACTTGCCTTTGTCAATGAATAGTCCAGTAGAGGAATGATCTCTTTAACAGGAATAAAAAAGAACTCCAGTGAAAGTAACATCTCTTTCTGCTTTTCTTTGTCACCCTTCATTCATCCATGTGAGAGCAGAATCCAAGCTAGACCAGGCTTTCGATTATTATTAAAAGAATTTGTTAAAAAATTTATTAATTTTTATAATGTTTTTAAATGGGTTTTATGTGATATATCAACAGCTAATGCACGTCCGACAAATTCTGGAGCAAAGATACCCTATCTACGGTCCCCTTTGTGCTCTTCCAGCTGTGCCCTTTCCATGGCTTAATCCACCTTTTCAATGCCTGATTTAGCTTGTATCCATGCTGAACCTGCTTTATCTAGACACCAGATGAGGCTGTACCTGCTTCCTGTTGTTTATTCGATAATTCTGAAGGGTTGAACCAGGGATCCGTGGGTTGGCGCGACGACTCATTAACCAGGGCCTTAAACTGTTTGGACTCACTCTGACAACCATGAAAATCACTGCCTTCGCATTTACATGAAGTTTGCTGATTGTTTTCATGAGTGGCTTGCGCGTGAATGCTAAAGAAATCTAAAACTTTCTGTGCTAAACTAGTTTCCAGAACATAGGAAGGCAGTAGAGAAACTGCAATGGAACGGTAATTTCCATTTTCTCGACAGTGAGTTTCTGCAATATTGCTTTCAAACGGTACAATCAAAAGTTTATCAGTGAGTCGTGTCATCATTATAAGATTATGTACAGCAATGGATAGAAGATGACCGCAACAAACTCTAGCAGTGTCACGTTTCTATAAGCCACGGGCCAGCCCTTCAGAAACTCCTGTCAAGTTATTTCTAGGTTAAACATGATGCCTTAATGTTTCTCTCCTCCATCCATGATTGACCTTGCTGATAAATTCTTCAGCTCTTCTCCTCAGCTCGTCATCTTCGTTATCATTTCCACTTTCTTCATCGTCTTCGCCGCCATCGCCGGTGGGTTCTTCCAGGATGATCGACACATTCCTGTCATCTATTGATATCTCGTTTCCATCATGTGAAGCCATGGTATCTTCTTTCACCCTTGCGTGTGCGTTGATGACCACTGACCTCAGAATCTCGCTTTCTCGGTCAAATTTAGAGACAGGTCTTGAGCCCAAGAGGATGATGACGATGATCAAATTGCAGAAGCAGAAGACCACAAAAGAATTGGAAGCAGCCTGAGCGATCAATTCTAGTGCAGACTCAAACATGGTTCCTGAAAACTAGGGAGAAATCAAAGGATATGGAGTCGACAAAACCTGGAGGGAGAAAGTGTCGTGTCGGAGGAAAAGAGTTCAGATGAAGCTTTATCTGTGGCAGAAGTCTAAGGGCTACATATAATATGGGAAATGAAATATTTATTATATATATGTTTTTGTGTGTGTTCTGGGAAGCTTCTCTCGCCAACAGAGATGCGGGCCTTATCGTCATTAAACTAAGGAAAAGGTCCATTGTACAGAACAAGAACACCACGTCGAACCATTTGATCAGCTTTTCTCATACCCTCTATTGTCACCCTATTGACATCACCAGGCTCTTATATTTTATTTTATTTTCCTTTCATCTCTCATTTTTTAGTCTGCCGGATTATCATTAGTGATAGTTTTTACTTTTTAAAGTGTTTTCTAAATTGTTTTTTTATTTCAAATTATAAAATTTATGTTTTTTCAATAGTTTTGATGTTAATAAAATAAATTCTATTAATTATTGACCATTGACAATTACCAACACTTCACCGTTTTGATACAGGATGATGAATACTAATTGATTTTTAAAATGTGTTTTTATTAGAAAATATATTAAAAAAATATAATTTTTTTATCAACTTGTTAAAATCATTTAACCATATAAAAAAACTATTTATATAAAATAAGTTTTTTGAAAGAATAGTGTCCCTGTTGTGAAAGGAATACTTAAGTATTTGAGTGTGTAATTGTGACTATTTTTCAAAGTATTTTTTCTTTAAAAAATATTAAAATAGTATATTTTTTATTTTTTATAATTTTTTTTATATTATCCCATCAAATAAGTCCTTTTAGTGATTTTCAACAAATTTTGATAAGGCAACATCAAACCGCAGTAAATTTAGTTGGAAAAATGTTTACTCATGTTCGAAAACTCTGCCTAGAAAATGGGGGTCGAGGAAGAAAAGTTAACACGCGCTGTTCCTGCGCCAACCATCAAAGTCTAGTCTCGATCGCATCTAAATGTTAGCACTGCTCACATGCAACAGCAGTAGCAACACAAGAACTGAGAAAAAAGCTAACTAGGGTTGACTTGTTAAAACAAGTTGAGGATTTGCGTTAATCAAAGATGCTGGTACAGAGAATTATTGAAATCTGATTCATGATTGCTCACCAACCGCAGTTCGTTGTCGATGGATACAGGAAAAAAAATGGAACAAGGTAAGATGTATCGTGATGGATTGGATGAAAACGATCAGAGGCTAGCTGCGAAGGAAGCAGGCCTTGACTGTTTTCACATGTAACAAACGCCAAATATTTCAGTGGAGATAGCACGCCCAAACTTGATCATGAAAGAGGAATTATATGAAGCTGCAACGCAGGTTTAGACAGGAATCGTGTCAAGACTAGATGAAATTCAAGGGCTTGAATGTAAAGTAATGACGAATCGATTGAGATAGAATGATAATAGAAATCAAGATTCCATACTGGGATCTGGACATACTCGCCATACAGTGTATAGGAAATTAGAACTTCAATAAAACAAGCTTAAAGATTACACGAACTAGAGAGGAGAAAGGGATAGGCTTAAAACCCTATTACAAGCCCTTTCAGAAACAATTGCAAAGAGTTGTAGCTGTAGTCTACTGTAAATCTTTAGCAAAGCAAAATCAAACAGTTTACCACATCTTCCTTTTCTTATTTCCGGCAGCACTGCCCTTCTTGGAGCCTCTAAAATCATCAGTGGTGTCAGCAGTGTTCTGCTTCTTTAAACCTTTCCTCCCACCAAATCCAAATTTGGAATCCCTTGATTCCCTCTTGAATTTTTTCTTTTCTGGTCCGTTTTTCCCCTTCTTGAAAGGTTGTCTCCCCTTCCCTCCAGACCGATCTCCTGGAAACACCCCTGGCCTCTTCTTGTTTGACCTTTCAAATACTTTTCCATCTTCAAAAGGCATATCCAACTCACCGTCCTTGTCCCCTCCAGCAAACCCACTTTGTTTCCTCTGTTTCCTCCAGTTCTTAACGGTCTCTATCGCTGCCTTTTTCTGTGCATTTCTCTCTTTCTGCTTCTGGAACTGGACTTCTTTAGCTAGTTTCTTAGAATCTCTAGCTTTCCTTCTCTCCTCAGCTTCCTCAATGTTTCTCTTCTCTGCCAAAAGCCGCCCCTTCACTTTCTCCATATGAGTATCCGACTTCGCCATCTCAGCGTAATAATCAGGAGGCCTGAGAAAAGGAATCCCCATTGACTCCAGCTTAGCATATGCCTGCCTTGTTCCCTCTAAGGCTTGTGTGTAAAATGCAAGCTCTCTAGTCAGGTCATCATTCACATCCACCTCTTGCTCTTGATTGAAGTCAATCACAAGTTTGTGGATCCATTCAACATTCTCTGGCCAACTAATATCTTGAAGCTTATCAGCAAGACCATCTCTGTTGAATATAGCATTTTTAGATGGTTCAGACAACTTCACATCTTCATCCTCCGATTCTGACTCGGATCCAGACACTTTTTCATCAAGATCATCCATTTCATCATCTGTTACCAGCTCCTCATCAGACAGGGTCGATTCTCCCTTAATTACCACCATTATACAAACCTATCACAATCCAAAGCCGAGTTACAGTTAATAACTCATGGATATCTACTCAAGCATAAAAAAAGGCAGATATGACTCACGGATATCAATACATAAACTCAAAATTAAGCTAAAAAAGTACCAAAGAATAACAGCCACAAATTCTCCTCAGTCAAATCGGATTCAAACACTTGTACAATGTAATGGTATCGAACCCTAAATACAACCCAGATAAAGCAAGCAGCCAAAAACAGAAAACTCAGATTGGCTCAACAAATCAAGATTAGATTATCCAATTTAAATACTTAGCACCGGGAAGAACCCTTAATATATGCAATAAAATTCACACTAAATTTATAACAAGGCCATCAAACAAATACAGACAGAACCTAAAATCAACAAACTCTAATGACCCAATTCAAAATTTTCAATCCCAGATGCTGTTTTAGCACAAAGTTTATCACTTTCAATAAAAACAAGTTAACACACTACTTCAAGCAAAAATCAAAGATGAAGTAAACGGAGCCATTAAATATACAAAAGCAAGCCGTTTCGATATTGAGAAAAAGGAAACGGAAAAGAAACTGAACAGTTGGGTTTACAGAGAAGGAGAAACAATTTACCTTGATAGAGAACGAGGGAAGTTGAGATTCGTTGAGAAGATTATATTGTAGAAACTGCAAGCTAATATGGTAACAAGAAGAAGCCTGAGTAAAACCCTAAACCCTAATTTAGCAGGGCAAACCTGGGCCTTAGCCCAAGACATGTATGATTTAATGGGCCCCTTGATGAGCGTTACATGTGGTATTGAAATTTTTAAAAATATATATATATATATATATATATATTTAAAAAATAATATTCAACATTGACACGCCTTAAAACAGTGGTGGGATTATATATATGGGGGGACTGGTCAGCAATTTAATCCCACGGTTCATTGTGTGAGAGCTCTTCTCCTTGTTATTATTTACATGGCTTCACTCCTTATGAAATAACATTTTAAATGATTGACCTGTCGGTGAAGATTTTTTCCCCCGAATCGTTAGGCGATGTGATATAAATTAAAAATATAATTTTAATGCAACTTCATTCCAAATATATTTTGAAAATCAAATTCAATTATATTTTATATGATATTTGATATTGCAATGACAATTTTATTTTAAAAAAAATCATTTAAAAATACAGTGAAATAATATTTTTAATTATTTTTTTAAAATTTACCTCTGATATAACACATTCAAATAATTTAAAATCACTATAAAGAACCAATTTAAAATATCTTAAAAAAGTCAATGTTTGTTTTCAAGAATAACTCATCGTTGCTTTAATTTAGGTCTTCACGTTCTTTGATTTTATTTTTTATGTTTTTTAAACATTGAAAAGCCCACATTCTACATGGTAAGAATCACATTTGTCATTTCTAGGTTGGATCTAATTTATTATTATTATTTTTATTATCAAAACGACGTTTTGTTCTTAAAAAAATGATGAGAACCGCGCATGTCTGGATTGAATTTAATAAAGTAAATGGGGTTACTTGGTTTAATTTAAATAATTATGTATATTTAATTTGAAATTCGACAAGAATCATATTATAAATCAACCGGTCATACCGGTTATGGTATGGCAGCTAAACAAGGGGCGCGGCGGCCGGGATCTCATTGTAAATCTACGCATCATGGGACCGCCCACAGTAAATCTTCTACTTTTTTACCGTAAGATTTTTCGAACTAAAAATTCCCAGCATATTCCTCCATTGGATGCAAGACCCTTGCCGTCGATTGGACCCCACTCAACCATAAAGCCCTACGTCTCTCGTGATCATCGAGAAACCAATCGAACCGTCCACATCAGATCAAGTCTTCAGTTCAACGGTTTCGATCTTCGTCCCGTGGTTTCGTTTTTTCCCCATGTTATAACACCCACTCACGCCCTAGTTTCAGCATCTCTGTGACTGTCCTTGGAAAAAAGAACAGAAGAGAAACCTCAGTACTAACGAAGTGTTGGAACATCAGATCAACAATGGTAACGATTAAGGCAGTTAAAGCTCGTCAAATTTTTGACAGTCGTGGAAATCCCACCGTTGAAGTAAGCCTTTATTGATTCAATTCTAATCATCTGATGATAACCCATCATTTTTTTCGCATATTTTCGATTTTGTTTTTACCTTTGTTTTTCATGCTTGATACTTTTTTGGTAATAAAAGAGGAAGCTGTTATTGAAATGTTTTGGGGTTTTTTATGCTGCCAGTTGCGGTTTTTTCTGATCCTTGTTTTTTAGCGTTTGATGTTTGGTTTGGATGTTAAGAAAAAATGGGCCAGAGTGAAAGTTTGGTTTTGATGCTTTTTTTGGGAATAAAAGAGGGAGCTCTTGTTGAAAGCATGACTGGGATTTGATTTTTTATAGTCCGTGCTTTTGTTTTGTTGGTGGATCCTTGTATATGTATCTTGTGCTGATGAAATGATGGGTTTTTAAAATTATAAACAGGCTGATATTTTGCTCTCTGATGGAACCTATGCTAGAGCTGCCGTTCCAAGTGGTGCTTCCACTGGTAAAGATTACTACTTTTTGTGTATTTTACAAGTTCCTGTTCAAGATTTATTTGGTATGTTTGAATTACTGTTTACTCTATCCAGATCTGATTTTGTGTAACTGTGTGTAAAAAGGTGTCTATGAAGCTTTAGAGTTGAGAGATGGAGGATCAGATTATCTTGGGAAAGGTGTACTTAAGGTATTTTGCAGATCATGCTCTTATGATCTGGTGTGTATCGGCGTGCTGAATTTTGAGATTGTTCTTGATTTGCTTTTTGTGTCGTGATGATGTTCAGGCTGTAGCGAATGTCAATTCCATTATTGGACCAGCCATTATTGGCAAGGTAATATATGGAAATTCAATTTTTCTTGTCATTATACTTGTCTTCAATCACAGACAGTGATTGATGATTGATGTGGGTTTTCTTACAGGACCCAACAGAGCAGGTTCAAATCGATAATTTCATGGTACAGCAGTTGGATGGAACTGTTAATGAATGGGGTTGGTGCAAACAGAAGGTTTGTTTAATTTTGCTCGTGGAAAATCATTAATTTAATCTGTTAATGACAGGTAACTCGTATTCTAATTGAGATCCCCCTTTTTTTCATTGTTCCAGCTCGGAGCAAATGCTATATTGGCAGTGTCACTTGCTGTTTGCAAAGCAGGTGCAATGGTTAAGAAGATCCCTCTTTACCAGGTATATATGTTGTGCTAGTGTAGTCTGCCGTTCTATGTTTTCATTGTAGTTCTTGGGGGGATTCGTTGTTGTGATATCATTTATCTTGCAGCACATAGCAAATCTTGCTGGAAACAAGACCTTGGTTTTGCCAGTACCTGCATTCAATGTCATCAATGGAGGTTCCCATGCTGGAAATAAACTGGCAATGCAGGTAATTTTGATGACAGCTCACACATGATTAAATGGCTTTTCCCTTCTTTTTGGTGCTTGCATTTAACATTTGTCTTTCAACAGGAATTCATGATTCTCCCTGTTGGGGCATCATCTTTCAAGGAAGCCATGAAAATGGGTGTAGAAGTGTACCATAACCTGAAGGTAATTTTATGGTTCTTAAAACTGTTTTCTCTCTTATGTTCAATTCAAATTACCGCTGGCTTATATTGTAACCTCTTGTATGTACTTTCAGTCTGTGATCAAGAAGAAGTATGGACAAGATGCCACCAATGTTGGTGATGAAGGTGGCTTTGCTCCTAATATTCAGGTTTGTTAATGCTACTAGCTACCTGTTCATGTTCTAACTGTAGCATTGGAACTTTTAGGTCTGGCTGGCCATCAATCAGGTTTGAGCTAAACTGAGCGAGTATTGTTTTTTAACCATCTCTTATGTGCAGGAAAACAAAGAGGGTCTTGAACTGCTCAAGACAGCGATAGCCAAAGCTGGATATACTGGAAAGGTTGGTGTCCTTCCTCATGTTAACGTGTTTTTTTGTCATTCTCTTGTAATCTAATTAATTTCACATATCTCATGTTAGGTGGTGATTGGGATGGATGTTGCTGCGTCAGAGTTCTATAATGACAAGGACAAGACCTATGATTTGAATTTCAAGGAAGAGGTAATCACATGTTTAACAACCAAATGCCTCATTGTTGCTGCTTAAAATGATTGCATTCTATTTAGAAGGTTGGATTTTAACTTGGGACTCTAAGCCAATTATCTATCTGTCTCAGAACAATAATGGATCAGAGAAGATATCTGGAGACAGTCTAAAGAATGTGTACAAGTCATTCGTGGCTGATTATCCAATCGTGTCCATTGAGGATCCATTTGATCAAGATGACTGGGAACACTATGCTAAGATGACTGCTGAAGTTGGTGAACACGTGCAAATTGTTGGTGATGATCTACTTGTCACAAACCCCAAGGTGATTCTGGGAGCTGAAGTGTAAAATTTATTAACCCCGGGGCATAGATCAAAATTATCGGGCTTGTAATTAAATGGTTGTTTTTATTGCAGCGTGTGGAGAAAGCAATTAAGGAGAAGTCTTGCAATGCCCTTCTATTGAAGGTGGTATTAACAAATTTTTATTTTATTTGTAAAGGCATTCTGTTAATACCAACTAACAGTCTTACCTTCTTACACAAATTATCAGGTGAATCAAATTGGTACCGTAACTGAAAGTATTGAAGCTGTGAAAATGTCTAAACATGCTGGCTGGGGTGTCATGGCAAGCCACAGAAGGTACATCCTTTGTTTCTTTTTGGCTTGGATTATACATTTTTCCACCGACAAACATTTCTAAAACGGTTCACCTTGTTCATTTGCAGTGGTGAAACTGAGGATACTTTCATTGCAGACCTTTCAGTTGGATTGTCTACTGTAAGTACCAGGACATTATCCAAGTTCTTGCTGTTTTTGTCTTCTTTTACCATGCCAGATTATGTGCTCTTGTTATTTTGCCTCCGATTAAAATTTTTGGAGCGTGTGAGTTACCTAAACTGAAGCATTGTTAGGCTGTTTCTGGAGGCTTGAGCTGATGATTTTTACCCTTTTTTCTTCCTTAACAGGGACAGATCAAGACTGGAGCTCCATGCAGATCAGAACGCCTAGCGAAATACAACCAGGTAGATGGAAATGTCTCTTTACTCTTGACCATCAAGAAGTGTTTTAATCATATTCTTGCCTTCTCTCAACTCACTCTTATGATCTGGACTAACGTTAATTGTTCCCTCCTGGTATTTTTATAACTGCAGCTTCTCAGGATAGAGGAAGAGCTGGGATCTGCAGCAGTCTATGCCGGAGCAAAATTCAGGGCACCAGTGGAACCTTACTAAAGCATTGCCAGTCTTACGGAGGATTACCTCTAAATAAGCTTTTGAACTTCGTGCTTGTACTTTGCAGCATATAGTTTTTGCTTGATAGTGAAGGATGATATTTTTGCTATCTCGGCTGGTTGCATTACCTGAGGCGTTTCTATCCTCCATCGTTGCCTTGAGTTCTTGGGCGTTTCCCAGAGCTGGTTTTTGTTTTGAATGCTATGAATAATATGCTTTAAACTTTGATTTATCAAAGAAATTTTGAGTATGTTCAAGTTCTACCAACATATTTTCCATGACATGATTATGCTTCACCTCGTAAAAATCAGTTTTTAAGACAACCTTGCCAAACATCATGTAAACGGCTGGATGGGTACGAAGTTGCCCATTATGCCAGCTCTTGTTCAGAGTAGTCTGAATTTGCTGGGGGCTTTTATAGACAAGAATTACAGGCAGCTTCATGTCTGAAACTACTTTAGGAAAATCATGGGAAGACCATACCGAGTTCTCTATGATGAAATTATGATGAATTTTTCAATATAATTTTTCAGATGAAAAGAAAAATAATTTTAAAAAATGATAGTGAAATTTTGAACTTTCAATTATTTTTTTTAAGATGAAGAAAATAATAATAATAATTAAAAAAAAAAACTTATTCTATCTACTGGCGTAGTGGGTGGAACTATATGATAAATGAAGTTGCACGATGATGATAATATATATTTAAAAAATATTTACCACTTGGAAAAGTTATTTACTAGTCAATAAGGAAATACTTGAGAATCCCACTAGTTTCATTATTGGACGGCTTGTATCCAAGAGAGCATGCAAGTTGTAATGAAGATAATTTTATTAATTTCGAACAGTTTAATGGGTATAGAACACAAGTAAGATAATACCTTTTCAATCCATAAACTCCACCCTTCCCCATTTGAACATAAGAGATTTGAATGCAAACCCAAAGTTTTAATTATTTGAAACTTCTCATGTGGTAAATTAATGACACCGTTGATTTGTTAAGGTGCCCTTCAAAATTGTTCTTAATTATATTGCGTTACGTGTATATATCAAAAGGGTTGGGTAACAAGCGTGCAAGGATGCTAATTAGGAAATCATTCACGATTGAGAGAAGAAATACGATTGAGTTTTGAACTTGCAAGTGAAATTACAAGTCCAAAAGATAATTCACTCTGCTGAAACAGAAGCAGCTAGTTTTGAACAAAATTTTTGTTCACAACACCCATCTTGACACTAAAGATATATGATGGGAGTGAACTTGCAGTTTTGTAACACAGGCCTGCAACAAAAACACCAAGTTGTCAAAAACCATGATTCTACACCCACTGTCTATCTAAGCAGCCACTGACTTCAAAAGCCGAAAAAGAGCGCATAAAAGGATGATCACCGAACATTCACCAACTCAACATCAAAGACAAGCCATGAGTTTGGTGGTATTTTCCCACCAGCACCCCGTTCTCCGTAACTGCGTAAAATATTACACAGTAAGTATACCTTGGCAGGGAAGGAAGGCTTAATATAG
This sequence comes from Salix exigua, assembly GCA_032356905.1. NCBI lineage: Eukaryota > Viridiplantae > Streptophyta > Magnoliopsida > Malpighiales > Salicaceae > Salix > Salix exigua. Next base: position 7,811,438 of record CM063602.1, on the reverse strand, counting down.
AAAATTTCAACAAATTTCAAAAACCCTGCTTAGAGGGTTTCAGATGGACCCCAAAGGCAAAGAATTCAACAATGAACTTATGCCATGCCATATGGGAAGCAACAGACAAAGCGCTGGATTAGGTATTGTCCAAAAGCAATCATGCAGATCAAATCTGATGAATTTAGCCAGAGTGAACAGGGGAGCATAAGATATGTCAGAGATGTGGCAGCTATAGCTTACCCCATCGATGGCGGAATTGTGAATCTCCTTTTGTCACCAACTCGCATGTCTGAGGGTTAACATATACAATCATGTAAATAGTTGCGGATAATATATTAAATATTCAAGTTATTTTTTTAATCATTAATATGCATACCATTAACTCCAACATCCCATCCCTTTATGACTTGTCCAACACCTGCAGGATCACATGAAAGTAATTTAATCATCACAGAATCAAGTATTTGTTATTTGTTGACTACAGTCCAAATTGTGGTACCTAGGCGGAATTTAAAGGGAGCTCTTCCAACATTAGAGTCAAATATTTTGTCATTCTTCTTCAGCTTACCAATGTAGCGCACACTGACCTGAAACTCAAAACACAGATAGTTTTAGTGGATTGAACAACCTTTTGTGTTCTGTAAACCAGAAACTTCTGGGAAAAAGACAAAAAAAAAACACCAATTAGGTTACTGTAAATATGGGTGAACTTGCATCTTGCTTGTATGAAATCATCAACAATACAGCAATCCAGTAACTGACAGAGGCAACTCAGCAACATGCCATATATGGTGACAAATTGGAACATTTCATATCATCAAAACTAATTCAAGCACCAAATACAAAAGCAGTGTGCTTAATTTGACCACAGTTGACCGAATTCCTCTATTTGGAGCATAAGGAGCATGGAAAAAAAAACATGTAATTGGAGAAAAAATGACTTTGGCTTTGCAGACCGGCTGATCAATAGTCAATTCAAGGCAAAGAGTTACCTGACTCCCAGGAGAAGCTCGTTTACCATCTGGTTTTCCCATTGATAATTCTTCAATAACCAATCCATTTGAGAAGGTTCTAACTTGTGAAGACTTGGTTGTAGATTGCTTATCTTCGGAATCCAACAAATATTTGGCTTCACCTCCCACAGTTGAAACAGCTTGTTCCTTGGTTGCTGTTCCACTATCCTGGGTCTTGTTCTTCTTCTTCTTCTTCTTCTTCTTTTTATCAGATGAATCTTCACCAGGCATAATATCTGCATCAGTGTCAAGGCCCCTGCAAATGGGTTCAGTAGCAACATATTTAAGTAAAAGCTAAAAATATTACTAGCAATCAGGCTACCATAAAAGCCTCCATTCACATACCAGAATCCATGCATCCATTCATGCTAGAGTGAGGTGGGGAGAAATATAAAAAACCCTAAGCCATTTCCTGTTATTGTGAACCTTTCAATGTGTGTGGAGAGATTATTTGGAGAGAAACTCCTAGTCTAAAAACAGAGAGTTCACATGCTTATTAAATTAGACTGGGTTCACGCACTTTTCTTCATTCAATCACACATGGACACATATAAGTCATAATAATGGACATATTTGCATCTTTGACAGGCAGCAGTAACATATTCAATATTGCAAAATAATAGACTTTGGCTCTCACCTCTGATAGTGTTTGTTTCCATCGGTAGAATCATGCCTTTTCACTTCCTCAGGCTTGATTTCATCTCTAGAGGCATTGTTGTTCTCTTCCTTGTCATCCATTGTGTCAATGTTTTCCTCTGCACATTGTTCTCTCTGCTTGTTCTTCTTCTTCTTTTTCTTTGTTTTGCTGCCATCAAAAGTCAGGAACAGCTTCAGAAGATAGAATCGACAGGTCAAATGTAAAGCAAACTCCCTGCTCTTGGAAATTGCAACCTTATAGCACAACCAAGCTGTCCCCTAAGAAAAAATAAATATTTAAAAAAAAACACACCCAGTTATGAATGATTTCACCTTTCTGGTTGACTATCTTGATCAATGCTTTTAACCTTTCTCTTTTTTCCACTAGTGTCGTCATTATCCTCTCTAGCTATTTTCTTCTTTGTTTCTTGGGTTGTTTCCTTATCTTTTTGTTCATTTATTTCTGCCAGGGGCTCCTGAACAGTAACTTTTCTTTTTGACGATGAAGAAATTGGAAAACCATCTTCATCTTCACTTTCCAGAACTGAAATTCCTTCATCCCTCTTAAGAACAAGTTGTCCTTGGGAATTGTTTTGGTCTTCCTGGTCGCTTAATTGATTCTTCTTCTTCTTCTTCTTTAGTCGTTTAGACTTGCCATTTACTTTTTCAGGTTTGTCATCTTCAGCTATCTCCTCGATTACAACTAAAATAAAGAGCAAATTTAAGGAAAGAAAACATCTTTGGTTAGTTGCTGCCAGCAATCATAAAACTCAAATACCATTTTAGTGAACAATAGGTACTCTAAAGTGTGCCAGCAAGCACAATTGACATAAATTTAAACAGCCACCAGACAATGGAAGACCATTTTTTCACTAGACAAGAACAGTAGATTCTAAACTCTTAGTGAAAAAAATATGATATGATGTGACTGCAGAAATGTTATGACATATTATGTGGACAAAATTTAGGTTAATTTTCTTTAGCATATAAAATTAATTAACTAGAATTACCATATCTTAAAAAAAAATTGGAGTGTCCAAACATTTTGAAGCTTTCCTCCTGATCTTTTTTATTGATATTTTGAACTACTTTATATCTTGCAGAAATACTAAACAGCCAACAGTCTCCACGTATTAATACTAATAGAGATTTATTTGGAACAAAACTCCAAATATATGGATGCATTCTGTGGCAGAAACTCCAGACTCAATGACCATGTTGGAACTAGATCAAGTATTTCATCATACAAGCATATAGTCACAGCTTTTAAAACTTGTTTAGAAACTATATAGACCACAAACAAACAGTATAAGGGGAAATGAACCTCATAGATATAAAGATGAAACATATTTAATCAAATTTTCAAATTACCTCCACCACTGGGAATAGGCGAAGAGGTGTATATTGGAAAATCATTGTCATCATCAATAAAATCGTCGTCATCATCATATTCATCATCATAATCATATTCACTGGACTCGTCTGATTCAGTGTCAGCAATAGTCTCACCTGAATCACTTAAAATTTGTAGAATTAAGAACAACAAAGTAATGACTAAATTTAATTCAGCCAAACAATTTTGCATTGCCTTCAAAATAACTATAATTACTAAGGTGGGTGGGGAGCAACAACAACCACCACTAAAATACAAGCCCAGAGAAACTAGTGAAAAGGATACTATTCATATTCATCTCGGAGGTGATCTCCTTTTTCAGAATCAAAGTAACCACAAAGATGAATGCTACGCGGTCCAATCACAGAGAAAGCTACTAGTTCATCAGAAAATTCAAGATTCAAAGTGCAACTTTCAGCTTTCCCTGGTAGCAATGAACACAAGAAAATTGGACTCTTGTGTCCAACTGAACACTGGAGAATGCACCTTTCTTCCGATGAGCCAAGGCCCAAAGTTGCCTGAATTATAACAAAGCGCAAATCAACAACTCGAACAGAAATGTAATTAATATATGATCCACCAATATAACAACAGCCCTTCCACAGCAAACTGATAGTGGAAGGCCAGCAATAATTTAAACCTCAAAGTATAAACAACTGTGCAATTTCACTATCTCCCTGCCATTTAAACTTTGAAAGCTCGGAAGTATAAATAATAATAATAATAGAATGGATTGGCCAGGCATACATACCTGTGTTACCCGAAGCTTTCCTTGTACATCATCAGAGTGATAGGGGTAAGGCTTGCCTGGTTTCACTTCAATGCCTATATAGCATGTCAACATATAAAACATCAAAAACAATATCCAGCGATCAAAACCATTAAAACACCATCTAAGTATCAACATTTTATATTCTCACAAACTAAAGTAGTCCAGAAATTAAGAGCAAAAACCAACATCCAAAACCCAAAAACATTTTTTATATATAAAAAAACTCCATGTTCACGTTGGATTTTTTTCTTAAAAAAAAAACACTTCGATATCAACCTTTTAGGTTATAATAAAATCTAAAAAATCCAGATTTTACAGGGGAAAAAAAGACAGACAAAGAAAGAGGGACAAATCCGATTACGGATAAGACAATTGTCCCGTGATTTCTAAGCAGCCAAACACGTCAAACAAATGGAATAAAGCACGGAAGGATGGCAACTATTTGTTTCAGTAACTGGAAATTGATTGAAATACCATACCCCAAAAGCTCATCGTTTAGTTCTCTGGTTCGAAGCAAGCTCTCTATCTAAAACCCTTAACGTGCCTTCACTCTTTCATCTAAAACCTCAGCTTCCGTTGAGGCTGGTCACGAGGGTGACACTGAATGTTCGTGATAACACGTGCTTTCTTTTTGCCCTTTGCCTGTTTTCTTGTTTGTGGTGATTGGCCCATTAGAAAAAAGAATAGCCGTGGGAATAATGGGCTTTGAAATATGGTTAGACTGGGCCCATATAGACCCAAATAAGAAACATATAACTGCCCCCAGATAATTGCTCATAAAAGAGTTGTTTTTGCGTTTTTGAAATGTTTTTGAAAAATATTGATTTTTTTTATGTTTTTAGATATTTTTAATATGATAATATTAAAAATGATGTTGAAAAATATTATTTAAATATTATTAAGAGAAAAAACAGTTTAAACTTGTCAAAGCTTCACATCGTTCTATGATTCAGTTAAGACAGAACACTTACTTTTGATTTTCGGTTGAACCAGCAAGTTGTTCTATCTAAAGTAAAGGATGCAGGAAAATAACGTTACGAGTGTGAATGACTATCCAGGGCAACCATAGAATAGAAGAGGTAGAAATATATAATTTGGTATTGTGTTTTTTAAAAAATAAAAAATAAATATTTTTATTTTTTATTTTAAAATCATTTTTATATGATCATGTTTAATGTATTTTTGAACTAAAATTATTCTCAAAAATCACTTCGATCACACCTCCAAACCAGCATAGGATGTTTTAAAACCATTAAAATTATATTTTAACTATATATTATTTATTATTATACTTGAAACCCATCATCATAATTATAAAACCTGATTTACATGTCATGATAATAAAACCTGATTGGGAGAAACTCAACCTATAACTTGAGTGACGGGTTGAGAGTATCAATTTAAAAAAATAATAAAATAAAATAAAATAATACTATTTTGATATAAAAAAACAACAATTTGACGGTCTGTTTTTTAATCAGGCTAACCATATTTTGTTTTTCTTCCATTGAACCGGTCAATTCATTGTTGACTCGTTGATGATAATTTTCAAAGTAGTTTATATTCGATTTATAATAAGCTTGTAACTTAGTTTATATTAAAAAAAAAATCTTAAAGAAAATACTGGGTTCAAACTTGTTCTCTACAACAAATAAAAAGCCCGAATTTTCACAAGAATTGTGATTAAAATAGCTTTGGTGGCATCGTTTATAAGTTACAACACCATAATTCCATCGTCCGAGGGTGCTAATTAAAATTGTTTTTCAAGCTTAGATGTATGAAATAAAAAAATTTGCATCGCATAATTGGAGTGTGACAACCTCTCTACCTTTTGTAATAATATATAATGTAAATGTATTATGTTAGAGAATAATATAAATTATATTCTGGAGTTTCGTCTAATAGCTTAAGTTTTTAAGTGAGATGGTTCACTGACATGATATCAGAGTTTTGTTAACCCAACGATCACGAGTTTGAATCTCACTATCTTTTTATTTAATTAATAAAGCTCAAGTATGAGGTAATGTGAACATCTACAAGTTCGGTCACGAGTTTGAATTTCACTACCTTTTTATTTAATAAAAATCAAGCATGAGGTAATGTGAACTTGTGCAAGTTTCAAACCCAAACGACTTTCACTCGATAGGGGTGTTAGAGAATAATATAAATTATATTCTGAGATCTCATCTTACCACTTAAATTTTTAGATAAAATAATTTATTAACCTATTATACAGATCATTTTAGTTCCAATAGAGAGTAGCCTCTTCCCTTGCATGGTTGAGTTCTTGATGGTGGCTGCTGGGTAGACAGGAAATAATAAAAATAACAATAAAAATAATTGCAATTGGGTTTCTTGAACCACAAACCAATGTAGGTCACACCAAGAAAAAAAAATCCAAAAAGGAGGTTAATTTGAAATTTCAATTTTTGCAGCGTGATGGGTCAGGAACAGAATCACCAACCTATTTCAGAACGTTGGAAAATGTTTTTTCTTTTGATTGAAAAGGAAAGGCAGGGAAAGTTCATAAAAGTTTATTATACTAACGTAGAATTGAAGATAGATTTTGAAAGGTATTATATTTATATCATAGAGATTTGATTCTAAAGTTGGATTCCACCACCGTACCCAGAAAATAAATTTATTGATGTAAATTAAAATTCAAAACACATGGATATATATGAAAATATGTATAATATATAGTTTGTTCATCTTGCATCATGAAACATTGTGTTTTTAATGATATTTCGTATGATACTCTTTGTATAATTATTGTTTTATTAAAATATATATATTTAAATAATATTATTTAAAATAAAATAAAATAATTTACTTTAAATATCCGTATACCAAAACAATATATATATTTAGATAAAAAAAAAATCACGAAGGCAAACAAGAGTTCGTTGATGGAACTATGCATTTAGTCTACATCATTTTGGAGGAGGAGAGAAGGAGAGTTGGTGGTCGACTTTATCTTTCCTTTTTCCCTATCAAAACCTTAGTGCTAACCACTAGCTGGTCTCAATCGATGTCATCGTGATTTGTGAGCTAGGTTTTTTTTTATTTTTTATTTTTATTCATTGATCGAAAATCTCATCAACCATATGATGACATAAAAAAAAACTCTTTATTTATACGATAATATAAGTTTATTTTACATAATAATAATAATAAAAGAAAAACAACGCAACTAAAACTCGCCACCTTCCCCATTATAATAAATCAATATTTATTTTAGAGGGTGTATGCAAAAAAAATGTTTTTATTTCTTAGGTCACGAGCATGAACCAATCAATCGATGGATCCATACATCCGAAAATCAAAAGGCATGAGTGAGCTTAAGATTCCAAATTTACCTAATAAATATAAGTAGGGCCTTGTGTATTATTAAACTTTAGGGTTAGACAACACAATTTGCTTTAGGTTAGAATGTCATGTCTTACGGCCTCAACAAAAAATAAGCTTTTTGACTTTACATTCCTAGCTGTATTGTATCAATCATGGCATGTCATGAGATTTCATCAATCCTTTGTTTTCATTGTAAGGGTAAATCATAATTAAAATAATTAAAAAGGTGTGGTTAACAACTAAAAGCCATGGTATTTCATGATGTCCAGTTTGCGATTGTGCTGACTACTGTTTTTTTTATATTTATATTTTTCAATAATCTTGATGTGATGATATATATATTATCAAGCAAGAAATATTTTTAAAAAACTCCTTAAAGTTTAGAATAATTAATGAAGCTTAATGACATTCCGAGAAACATAATTTTGTTGCAAAATTAAGTGTTTGTTTTAGAGTGTGAATGATATTTTTTTTAAAAAACCTTGATTTATTTCATAAAAATGTTAATTGCTATGATAACATAGCCCCCATGAGCTACCCATAAACACTTAGTTAAGCGGTGGAAGTGGGATTTGATTTATTTTCATATCCAAGATTGATTCCTATCATAATTGTTATATCCAAGATTGATTCCCATAATCAGGTAACATCTCACACGAGTTCATCCATGGAATCACTTGAATTTAACTGGATTAACATTAAAAATAATTTTAAAATAAAGTTAATGGATCGATCGATGGATTAGCAAATGGAACTACCGAGCACAAAGTTCAATAACTGTAATTCCTACAGCTATTTTTTTTATATTGTTTTGAGATATTTATTTATGTACTGAAAGAAAAATAAAATTGAAGTATGATCCTGCCATCATCTTCAGGTGATTAATGGCTAGTAAATTAGCTTAATTGCGCCGTCCATGGCCATAATTAATGCAGAATTATCATAAAAAAAACATTGCTTTAGACTTTAGAGACATGAGTCCCACTGTTGTTCTACGATTTCTGACATATGCTTGAAGACAGACAACACCACAAAACCTGACCTCGTCAAGTAACAAGCTGGTGTCTGAGAATATAATTAAAGTTATTTTTAAATATTGCAATGATTTTTTTAATTTGATATTAACATATCAAAATATTTTAAAAACGCAATACACAGATCTTAGGTTTTGAGACACACCCACTATTCTCTCACCTGATCCAGAGATTTACTTGGAAAAAAACTTGATAATCGAGTTATTGGATAAATATTTTTTATTAAAACAATTTTATTTTATTTAGTGTTGACATAATCGAGCTATAATTAATTAATTAATCAAATCACTAAAAAATCAGTAAGATTATTAGCAATTTGAATGCAACAACATATCCAAGGAATCTAGGTCGCTAAAAAATTATTGTGATTTCACTTTTATTATAATTTATATGATATCATCATAATGTTTCTGTAATTTAATTGCACATGCTTAGAGTAGTTTCATCTCGCTAGAATTTAAATTTCTCCGAAACTTCTCAATGTAATCATAGAATTTAAATTTCTCGAAGCTTCACATCGTCCGATAATTCAATTCAGGCAGAAACATACTTTTGAATCTTGGATTAAACTGTATGTTGTTCTATCTAAGAAAGGGATGCAAGAATTTGTCGTTATGGATGTGATTGTGAATGGCTATCTAAGACACCGACAGAGAGAGATTTAATCTTTGTTATAATGGAATTTTAAGTTTAAAAAACTTACTTTTTTTTTAATACCAAAACAACTCTAGCACACTCTCCATTCTTAATTTTTTTTATATAAAAAAACTCTATTTTTTATTTTTTATAGGTTTAAGTAAACGAGTATTAGAACTCGAGATGTATTATGTAAAATATAATTTTTTTATATATATTTATTTATTTATTGGAGATTAGAATTCAAAATTTGAAGCTTGCATCGTGCCATTAACAATTGCGCAATAAAAATCAAATTATTCTATCAATAAATAAATAAATTCAAAACAATGACGGATTTAATCACGGTATTTCCCGTGATTATTTTTTTTAAATAAAAAAAGATTTAATTAGAATAAAAAAATAAAGATAAACATATTTTTATTAATTGTGTGTGTATATATATATTCAAAAGAAATCCCTAAAAACAACTAATAAAACCAAACTAGGTAGTCAATCCGGCAGCACCTAAAATTTTCTAGTGGTTTTTGCCTTGTCTCAAGACAAAGTCCTCCCTCCTGCAAGGCAAACAATCACAAATCAAACCACTAAAGGTATGATGTAGAAAATATATTATGTCGACAGACCCTTGCATTTCCTCCCTACACCCCTCCATCCCTTCACAGGACACTATATGAAACACCATGTCTCTCATCTCTTGAATTCTCTCCCTCCATCAAACCTCAACTTCAGCTAGACAGTTCCACAAACACCTCCCACTCACACTGAAATCGCCCTCCAACCAACAACCTTACCGTTTGCTAGCCTCCCCAATTATGGAAAGATCACACATAGCATCGAAGTGAAGTAAACTGCAGGGTACAGCAGTGGCAGCGAATGGCTTCGACAAGTTCAACACCAAGTGACCCTTCTATTTCTCTGCATGAAGACACAGCAATCAGAGCTGTGAACAAGAGATATGAAGGGTTGATTACTGTTAAAACAAAGGCAATAAAGGGTAAAGGGGCATGGTACTGGGCTCATTTAGAGCCAATTTTGATTAAAAACCCAGACACAAATCTCCCTAAAGCAGTTAAACTTAAGTGTTGTTTATGTGAAGCTGTTTTTTCTGCTTCAAACCCATCAAGAACTGCCACCGAACATCTCAAAAAAGGAACTTGTTCTAATTTTGTATCAGTTTCAAGGCCCAATTCAGCAATTTCTCCATTGCCTATATCTTCCTTGCCTTCCCCACCTTCAAATAATCATAGAAAGAGAAGCTCTCAAATGGGCACTGCCTTAAAGTCTCTAGCTTTAGTCGAGTCAAATAAATACTGTGACCAAGTTGGTTACTTTAATTCAGGGTTTACTCCAAAAGGTCACGATTTGGTGTTATCTGGTGGAAAAGAGGATTTGGGTGCATTAGCAATGTTGGAAGATAGTGTAAAGAGGCTTAAAAGTCCAAAAGCCTCACCTGGTCCTTTGTTAAACAAGGAGCAGGTTGATTCTGCTCTTGAGTTATTGAGTGACTGGTTTTATGAGGTTTGCGGGTCAGTATCATATTCAAGTCTTGAGCATCCCAAGTTTAGAGCTTTTCTTAATCAAGTCGGTTTGCCTTGTTTGTCAAGGAGAGGCTTGTCTGGTGCTAGACTTGACAATAGGTTTCATGAGGCAAAATCTGAGGTGGAAGCTAGGATTAGAGATGCCATGTTCTTTCAAGTTGCATGTAATGGATGGAAGAGTAATAATTGCTGTAGTGGGGAAGATAATTTGGTTAAGTTTAGTGTAAATCTTCCAAATGGAACTATTCTGTATCACAAGGCTGTGTTAACTGGAGGAGGATCAGTGTCGTCTAAGTATGCAGAGGAGATTATGTGGGAGGCAGTGACGGGGATATGTGGTAGTGGTTTGCAGAGATGCGTGGGGATAGTTTCTGATAAGTACAAGTCCGAGGCATTGAGGAACTTGGAGATTCAGTATCAGTGGATGGTGAATCTCTCTTGTCAGGTTCAGGGGTTTACCAGTTTGATCAAGGATTTTAGCAAGGAGCATCATCTTTTCAAGACTGTAACTGAGAATTGCTTGAAGCTTGCTAATTTTGTAAATAATACATCTCAAGTTAGGAATAGCTTCCAGAAGTACAGGATGCAAGAGCTCGATTACACTGGGTTGCTTCGAGCTCCTTGGTGCAAATGTGATGGTGTGAAGGACTTGGCACCTGTTTATGCAATGTTGGAGGATATATTGAGCTGTGCCCGCGTGCTCCATACGGTTATCTTAGATGAGTCATATAAGTTGATTTGTGTTGAGGATCCTGTCGCCAGAGAGGTCTCTGGGATGATTCAAAGTGAGGGTTTTTGGAATGAGCTGGAGGCTGTTTATTCACTAATGAAGCTCATCAGAGAGATGGCTCGAGAGATTGAGGCTGAGCGGCCATTGATAGGGCATTGCCTTCCTCTCTGGCAAGAACTGAAAGCAAAAGTGAAGGAATGGTGTGCAAGATTCAATATTGCTGAAGGCCAAGTTGAGAAAATAGTTGAAAAGAGATTCAGAAAGAACTATCACCCAGCTTGGTCTGCTGCGTTTATTCTCGACCCTCGTTATCTGATGCGGGACACAAGTGGAAAATACCTCCCACCTTTCAAATGCTTGACACTTGAGCAGGAAAAGGACGTGGACAAGCTTATAACCCGTTTGGCTTCCAGGGAAGAAGCTCATGTTGCCTTAATGGAGCTTATGAAATGGAGATCAGATGGGTTAGACCCACTGTATGCACAGGCTGTTCAGGTTAAACAGCGAGACCCTTTGACTGGAAAGATGAAAATTGCAAATCCTCAAGGCAGCAGACTAGTGTGGGAAACTTGTCTGAGTGAGTATAAAACATTAGGCAAGGTCGCAGTTAGGCTCATCTTCCTCCATGCGACCTCAAGCGGGTTTAAGTGCAATTGGTCTAGCATGAAATGGTTTTGTGTCCATAGAAACTCAAGGGTGGGGCTTGAACGGGCTCAGAAGATGGTATTCGTCGCAGCTCATGCAAAGCTTGAAAGACGTGATTTCTCAAATGAAGAAGAAAAGGATGGAGAGCTGTTCCGCATGGCAGGATGTGAAGATGACATGCTCAACGAAGTCTTTGTCGAAGCACCATCTGTGTAATGTTTTTTTTTAACCCCTGTAGACTTCTGGAAGTATAGGATTTATTGAATTCTTTTTCTCTTGTATTTGTTTTCATTGTCACTTCTAGTTGAAGATTTGAGTGCTACGATTAGAGTAGAATATATTGGGAAGGATAAAACAATGTATAACTAAGACTGCTTCGATGCAGGATCTCAATGAATCCATTATCTTCCCTGGGCATGATGTTGTCCTTTTGGTTATAGACATAAAAATGAACCAGGAATACAAACTAATTATGCTGTTTGTTTTATGTTAAATTGAAGGCAAACCCCCTAATTTCAGAATTTAATTTTGGTAAACATTTTAAGAATCGAGCTGAACAAACTGATCACTGGTTTGTTATGAGCCTCTTGCACGAGTCATTAGTTTTTTTTTTGTTCTTTTCTCTGCGTTTGAATTATCTGTCTTTGCTGTGGTGACTTGAAATATAAACCAACTCTCTTCTAAAATATGTCACATCATTTTTTTGCAAGTTTCCTGTCAGACAAAGAAAGCAAATTTTCAGAAACAACAATGGATAAGTGCCTCAGAAAAAATGCTGCTTGTGGGTTTTGACTTTATGAAAAACCTTTTGGCCCATGTAGGTGTTTTAGAATTTGAAATGAATAAGTACCTTCTTCATTTTACCAGAACACCCAAAGAAAGCTGGCATTGGTACTGGTGTCGTCCAAGCTAAGTGACTTCGAAAAAAGTTTTTCTTGTCCAATATGGTGAACTAGCACAAATACTTTCTCAGGAGCGTCTTTCTCAATAGATGATTAAATGTTGCAAAAATGGGGTCGAATGGATTTATTCATCATTAGACAATGTTATATGAATCATTTGCAATAAATTCATATGCAGTAGCAACCAGCTTTATTTATTACACCAGTGATTTTAAGTAGTGAAGAATTGATTGCTTCAATGGCTAAAATGGCAAACTGTTATTTTAGAAGAAACAATGATCTTGTTACAAAACAATAATAATTAAAAAGGAAAGGTGTAAACACAATGATGAAAGTAATGATATAAAGCAATGATGTAGAATATGTGAGTCCACTAAAAACTTATCGTTTAAATCAAGGTGTATTATCTGTAAAAGGGAAAAAAGAAAACCCAACTCCAGTTCTTCCAATGCTGTTTCCTGTCTTTCTCCATATGGTTTATGCATCATCAGATAGCCATGCATGAAGTTTAATACTATATTGACCTGCAGGATTTTGTCAAAAAACTGGGCGAACTGCCCCATTTACGATCTGTGGGCCTATTTTTTAACAATTCTCCTCCCAATACCATGGATTAATATCCAGCGTTCAAATTTAAGTTGCTGTGTAGTATAAGATTTGATAATTTGACCTTTTGGCTCCTGAGTCTTGTTTATTGGTGGGCAAACAGGCATGCTGTTTGTGTGGAACCATTATGAATGCGACACTGCTGAAGACAATGAATATTCGTGTGGCATTGCCATCTCCACATTATCTATTCAGTTCCCTAAGAAGGCTTTGCTGCTGAAAAGTTTGAGTTTAATGTGCTGTATTATTGACATTTCAAATATTTTTCTTGTTTCCATAGAAGGACCAGTCCTTCCAAACTCTGCCATAGTCATAATTCCGGAGCACTTGCTTGTTTGATTAACATTGACTGAATTGAGACAGGATATTTGATATCTCAATTTGGAATGTAGTGAAATATCTCAATATGCACAATGCATGTTCCATGATAGAAACAAGTGAAAAAGGTATATATGGACTAATGAGATAATATACTTGGTGGAATATAAATTTTTTGCAGGGTTATTTTAAAAAAGCAAGGTAAAAAAACAAAACAAAAAACAGTGGTTAAAAGTCTGGAAAGTTATTTTTTTTTTGGCTGCAGGTTAGGCTTGGCTTGAGCTGATGTGAGTGTGAACCTGCTCGGTGACCACACGAGTCAACCTTGGAAGAATTCGAGAGTTAATCTTTGTTTTCAAATAAGCTCTCCTCTCTGATATCACTTGTCCGTATCACCTGTGTTGTCTGCTTATGAAAATGCAGAGCCCACCATGAAGAGTGGATGTCCATCACAATGCTTGAGTTGTTATGGTCGAGGAAAAGTAAGGAAGAAGGGGCCTTCTTTCCCATCAACCATTTCTCTCTCAAGTTTTTACTTTTTGCTTATCATTTTTGCCAAGTTTGTACGTGTTTGGTATTGGTAACTTGTATTTTAAACATTCCAATTTTGTGGTGCTCTTACTCTTCAGCCGGGGCATTTTATGAAACTTTTGATGTCCTAATTGATATTCTAAGCCTTGCAGGCCTAGGCTGTGGCATGATTGCTAAATAGCTTGGAAAGCTGAAGCAAGGAGGGCTGTCGGCATGGAGAGGCACATAGAATGGCTGAAGGGGATATTGCATACAGGCAATACATTTTGGTGATATTGGTGACTACAACGTAGCAGGTAGATGGAACCTGTAGAATCGAATTCTCCTGTTTTTCGCTTAAAAAATGTCAGCTCGTTGAAACTAAATTTTAGCTCTCATCCATGCAGGTAGTACACATGTGCACACACGAACCCTCTCTGGCCCTCTCCATCAAGGTCCCATGTTCTGCCATAAGATCCAATCATTAGGAATCTATCTATATTTATGTTGCCAAAGTGATTTACTCTAGCATTCGATATCACTTGTAACATGACATTCAGAAGACTATATCCTATACAGAATGGCAGGTTCAACCTTTGCTTGTGGTTTTATTTGAAATTCCTGAGAACGAGATTTAAATCCATGAGAAATTAATCTGGAAACAGTGCACAGGAAAATAAAACTGAGAAATGAAAATACAAATTATCTTGCAGGGTGAAGAAATGCTCCATTTTGTAGCGGGATAGCTGTTTCAAATTATTCCATCATTTTTCGCTCATCATCTGCAATTCCATAAAGTAGTTTAACTTTGGACCCCCTCACTGTCACATGCATAGACTTGGATTTACCCTCCATTGAAAAGAGGGAAATGACTATTATTTGCTAATTTAACCTCCGGTTTTGTCATTGCTAGTCAAATTGGTGGAGACACAGCACCCTGTCGGTAAGTCTGACTGCTCAACAACTAGGAAGGAGAGCATTTAAGGCATGGATTATTTCTCATCCCGTCCCTTTTCTTGTTAAAGGAAAGGAGAGTTAAAGGAAAGGAGAGGTATAATGAGTGGTATAGTACTGGACTTTCTTTCTACAAGAATCTTCACTCTCCAATGCTCCTCCATGATTAACTTTCTTTTTATCATACAACCTTTTCTTCCCACCAATACAATTCTTGATTGTTTTGAATTAGAATCCCATCTAAGATATGTGAGATGATGTTGAAATAGATTGGTTTAATCCATTGCCTGTGGCCCTTCCTAACTGTTCATTCTTTATAGTATTTTTCAGCGGCCTTGCTATAATGAGGTAAAAGAATCTTTTCCTTTATGATATGTCACAGTCTAGCATAATCTACAATGAGATTACGGTATCAAATATCAACACCAACAAAAATGAGAAATAACATAAAGTCATTGTTACAGCCAATCACAACTGTAACTATCTCTGGTCTGGTTAACTCCCATTGGTGTTAGATTTATCAACTCACTGTTCAGGCCTCAGGGGTGGTGTCTTTATGGCTGGCTGGCATTCAGTTGCTTCATATTGGTGCGTTTGCCCTTGTCTGTATCCTTTGGCCACTCTCGAGGGCTTTGGATTTTAACTTTATTCTTGCTTTTGATCAGTATTTGGTATAACAATGATGATTCTGCTCAAGTCTCGCTGTGAATGATGATGCTTTATTGTTTCTCGGAGGTGTGGTTTTCTGTAGGCATGTGCCCTGCCACCGTTTAAGAGACTTGCCCCTGTAGTATAACTGGATCAGCATATATGGTACAGGGAGCCTAAAACGCTCAAGAGACTTGACCACCGTGTTGTCTGAGGCTTGGCTTGGGAAGTTTGCTTTCATCTTTATTATTATTATTATTATTATTATTTCAAATTTTGAGATTATAATTCATTGAAATTTATCTTTCGAAGACATTTGTTTGATGAAAAAAAAGTGTTTTTAAAATTGTTAAAGAAGTTTTGCGTTACAAGCTACATTTCAAAGTGATTTTTAAACTGTTTTTCACCTAAAAAAGAATCAAATTACTGTATGGGAGTGTGTTTGAGGTTGTTTTTGAACATGTTTTTTATTAGAAGTATATCCAAATAATTTTATTTTTATTTTTAAAAAATATTTTTTGACATCAATATATGAAAATGATCTAAAAATACCAATTTTTTTAATTTAAAATAAAATAAATTCAATTTTTTTCAAAAATATTTTTAAAACACATTGTCAAGCTTCGTGCTTCCGGATAAGATATATATATATATATATATATATATTTGTTGTGTGTTTATATTATTTTATATATTTTTAACTGAAAAATATTTTTTTAAAAATATCTTGTACCATAAAAACATGTTAGCCTTTGATAATTCAAAAGTTGCCTCGATAATACATTTAGCAATTAAATACAAAAAATCCACCGGAGTTCCATCTTTATTTTTTTTTAATTCACCATTAATCTAAGAAAAATTATGGAAGGAAAGCTAGAACGTAGCTCTAATCAACAGGAAAAACTAGGTGCATCAAATCCCAATTATCATGATTTATACTCATTACAAAAAAAAATTATAATTATAATCTCCCAACATTCTTCTTAATCCATCATTACCTTTTATTTTGGCTCAAAAAGAAGGCCACCTAAATTTATAATGCCAATGAGCATCGAAGCAGGCAATTTTTCTCATTGGTCCACGAAAATCTGTCCACATAAAATTATTTATTTAACATTTTGACTTATTGTTGTTTTATTGTTAATTGAAATCTTAAAAATCACTTTTGGTGAATTAGTGGAGATTATTTATTTTCACTCAGTAAAGTGTAGTAATGATTACTTTTCTTTATTTTTTAATCATTATTTTCTTTAGTACTCCTAGGAATTTAGGCATAGTTTAAAATCATTATTTTTGATATTATTGCATCAAAATAGTAAAAAAAAAATAAACTTTTTTTTTAAATATGGTTGGACCATAAAAAATATAGTTGCTTTTTTTAATTTTTTACATATGAAAAGGCATATAATTTATATTTTAAGTGCTTTTTAAATAGTTTTAATGTGCTCATGTAAAAAACACATTAAAAAACATTATTTAATGTATTTCCAATAAAACATAACTTTTAAAAAGCTCATTCATCGTGCTAAAAAACACATACAAATATAAAATTCAAAATAAAATTCACTCCATCTTTTTAAAAATTTTAATCCGAAATTTAATATATATATATATATATATATTGTGATATGCTATGTGCTTTATATATAGCACATAGCATTATCACACAGAAAACTGTTTCCCAAATCAAAGCAGAAAATGGACAAAATTCTAGACCGAAGTCACCCTTGCAGTGTATTATTCATTCATAGTGCCTTAGGAATCAAGAAATCGATAAAAGGTTGGTGAAATTATTAATCGAAATATTTTATTTTTTATTTTGATAAACACGACCATAAAGGTTTTTGATAAATTTAGATTTTATTTAGTATAATATTTAGAGCACATTATATTATACCAAACTCGAAAATTAAAACATGAATTTTAAAAATATTATTGAATTTTATATATATATATATATATATATATATATATATAAAACAAAAATCTATAAAAAATATCATAAGCTGTACCACGTCTCGAACTATGAAAACTAGTGTTTACTTTAAATATCATCTCTATATTTTCATCCATTTGTTAAATTTATGCTGTTAAATAAAATTATAATATATAATTTACATTATTATAGATATTTATTGTTCATGATATTTTAAAAAATAAATTCTCCCAGCTATTATAAAAAAGGGGTGATTTTTCGATTGGGCTCAAGAGTTTTTGATCCATGTTTCGAAGGGAATCATGGTGCATTTATTGGAGGCGGATATGCTCCACAGATAAAATTTTAAGATTCAAGCGGGGCCCATTCTAAAATTGGACCGATCAAAGCCCTAACGTAGCCCATGAATTTCTCTAGTCAAAGTCCTAACTAATCATTAAACAAAAACAATTACAGGCCTATACACATGGATTATCCTGCTTTAAAAATGACACGTGGCAAGCCCATGCACTTTACATTCCTGGTTTTCATCACTCTGTCAACAATATTCTCTGACGGGGGTAAATCCACGCTTTGACAATGCCTCCTCGTCGATCAACAAGAAGGAGAGCCAAAGCGACAAGCCAGAAACCCACTCGAATATCTAAACGGCAAGCAGTTCAATCGACGGAGGAAGAAATAAATGACGAAATTGATGTGGAAGAAGTGAAGATTAAACAAGAAGAGATAGATGGAAATGACAATGTTGTTGATGATTCGGAGCGGAGCCCAGAGAAATTGAAAGGAGATAAAGATGATACTTTGGACGACAAATCACGGGTTGTTGCGATTGTGAACCGGGAAATGGACGGTATTTTAGAAGAGAATTCGAATTTCAATGGAAATGAAGGTAATGGTGTTATTATGTTTGTTTTAGTTTTTTTTTGGTTTGGTTTAGAAGATTTATATAATTGGTTGTATGTTAACTCTTGATGTTTGATTAATGTATGATGTTTCTGTATAAAATTTGAGATTTTTAGTGTAGGTTGTGGTTCTGTGCAAGTCAGAGATTGAAAAGTTTGATAAAGATGCAAACTTTTTAGTGCCTAGATGAGGTAATTTTGGGACTCATAAATTTAATGTGATAGGATTAAGGGAAAGCTATGTGGCTGTGTTTTTTTTTTTTTTTTTGCAAGTTAGAGAGTGAAAAAAATAAATTCAAATGGACACTCTGTGGCCTGTGCTGCCGAGATGAAAGGCATTGTGGAAATTGAAAATTTAATGTGACGGGATTAGGGGAAAGTCGTGTAGTTGCATGTTTTACGGAAGCTAAAAAGTGACTTTTTGATTCCCAGATGAAGGGCAGTTTGGAAATAAGGGTATATCTTGGTTTGATTGCTGATAGTTCGTTGCATGGAGTGATTATTTGGGTTTCATGTTTGCATTTCCTATTATATTGAAGTTTGGGACTGAATGCTTTTGAAGCTTATTCTTTTAATATTAGCTTTTACTTTTCATCTATCAGAAAGAGTGGTGTTGGTGGATGACATGCTTATTTTCAAACAAATCACAACCCAAAACTAAAGTGAGATCTATTGGTTGTAGCATCTCACGGAATGTTGAAACCACTTTACGATGAAAAGAATTACTGTTCCAACTGATTTCAAAAGAGCAATCCATGCTAAATGAATGTGAATCCTCTTTTGATATCTTCTGGTGTAGAAACATATTAATAGTGTGGTCCATATAGAACAGCTGTTCCAGTTACTAGTGTTCTTATCTTGCTATATTTGCATCATGCATGAACTCAAATTTGGAAATTGGTCTTTGACCTGGTAATGCTCTGCTAAACCTATGCATGAAATTTCTTGTACTTGTGCTGTCTGCATACCATTCTCCTTGTTTCTTGTTTTTATCTGATGGCAATTATGATTTTTTTTTTGTTTTTTAACCCCAAATTCAACTACTTGGCCTCTTCTGATTGGCGATGGAGGGGTTATTGATTCTAACTACATACTTGTTGTAGCTGCAAACCAGAATTCTGTTGAAAAAGAGACTCCTTCTGCTTCTGATGAAGTTGTTAAATCACTTGAGCATTTGGATGGCATTTCAAGAGTGCAAGAAGGTGGTGATAATGAAGGAAACAGTGACAATGTCATCAAATCACCTGTGCACATGGATAATTGCTCTAGAGATCAGGAAAGTGGTGATAAGGAAGAGAAGGGTGCAAATGGTGTGAAAAATGATTACTACAATGAAGATAACAATGCCATCCAATCACCTGGACGCATGAATGACTTTTATGGAATCCAAGAAGGCAGTGACGAGGAAGGAAAGAGTGCAGATAAAAGGGAGGAGACAGATAATGTAAAAGATGGGGAACACAGCAAAGGTAAGAATGTTATGAAATCACCAGGGCATCTGGACAAGTTTTTTAGAGTCCGAGAAGGTGACAACGAGGAAGGGGGAAAAGGGGATAATGTGGAAAATGATGAAGATAACAGTGTGATTAAATCACCTGCACATATGGATGACACTTCTGGAGTTCAAGAAGGCGGTGCTGAGGAAGGAAAGACCACATGTGAAAGGGAGAGCATTGATGGTGTTAAAGACAAGGAAGGCAACAAAGTTAACAATTTCATGAAATCACCAGGGCATGCAGATAAATTTATTGGAGTCCAAGAAGATGGTGATGAGGAAATGAAGAGTGCAGATGATATGGAAGATGGAGATGGTGAAGATAACAAACTCATGGAATCACTTGAGTATTTGGATGACTTTTCTAGAGTTCAAGAGGTAAGTAATGAGGAAGGAAAGAGTGCATGCAAAGGGGAGAACGTAGATTGTGCAAAAGATAATGAAGTTAACAATGGCATGGAATCGACACGGCCTGCGGGTGAATCTATTGGAGACCAGGATGATGACGATGAAGAACTGAGGAGTGCAGATGGTATGGAAGATGATGGAGATGGTGAAGACAACAAACTCATGGAATCGCTTGGACATTTGGATGAATGTACTGATGTCCTAGAAGGTTGTAACGAAGAAGGGAACATTGAAGATGATATGGAAGATAATGAGGACAGTGATGATACTGAAGAGGTTGAAGATCATTCTCTAACCAGCTCAGGGAAACAAAGGCAACAAGAAATCCATGTTGGACATTTGGATGAATGTACTGATGTCCAAGAAGGTTGTGATGAAGAAGGGAACATTGCAGATGATATGGAAGATAATGAGGACAGTGGTGATACTGAAGAGGTTGAAGATCATTCTTTAACCAGCTCAGGGAAACAAAGGCAACTAGAAATCCATGATGGACTTTTGGATGAATGTACTGATGCCCAAGAAGGTTGTGATGAAGAAGGTAACATCGCAGATGATATGGAAGATAATGAGGACAGTGATGATACTGAAGAGGTTGAAGATCATTCTCTAACCAGCTCAGGGAAACAAAGGCAACTAGAAATCCATGTTGGTCACCCTCGCTGTTCCTCTTTCGCTCTCTCCCTGTCCCTCGTTTTCTTTTCATTTTTCCTTTTTTTTTTGAGTTCAAAACACAGATGAATCTGTCGGGAAAAGTTTGGTAATAAACGCAAATATGCCGGTATAGGTTGCATTCGTGGAGACATGACTAATAGAGTGAACCTTGTCTTATTGGTAAATGTAGCAATCACAGTTGGGTAATTGGTGAATTAGTTGTTGAAAATGTAAAACCTTGTCACCACACATTTGATTAGATTATGCCTAAATAATGTTTTAGTCCATTGACTAAATTGGCTTCTAAAGTTGCGAATATGTTCATCAGTTTCTTACACAGCTAACAGAAATCTAATATACAGCTGGAAATACGTAGGCTTTGCTGGGTGCTTTCAGATTACTGTTAAATCACTTCTCCATTTTACTGGTGTTGGTCCTGTAAATGACAGAGAGTGTGGCTTTTCGTCTTGCAGGTGACATCTGTTCATGTTAAGGGGCTAGTGAAATCCTGGAATGTAAAGAAGCTGGAAGAGCTCTGCAAACAGTATGGAGAGATCGTAAATGTTTGGTTACCTCGGAATTTTGGTGCTAGACACAAGGATTTTGGATTTATTGCTTTTAGTTCTCATAAAAGTGCACTTGCTTGTGTGGAAGGGATCAACAATACCCAGCTTGGAGGAGAAACTAAGGTGATTATCTGGATGCCATAACTTGTGTGTCTGTAGATCCCTTAAAGCAACATCTTTTGTATCACTTTGTCCCAGGTTAAAGCTGACCTTGCCAAGACAAGATTTAGAGGTGTGATGCAGAAGAAAGGGAGATGGGGTAAACAGCATGCAAAGTTTGAAGAGGTTGAGGCTGAAATAAAAGCACAAGTTCACGGCGACAAGTTTAAGGGAACTAGAAAAAGAGGAAGGGGCATTGCTAAAGAAGAGAGTCAGGCTCCTTCATTGTTGAGGAGTACTAAAGAAGGCAAACCAAACAACCACCGAACCGGTTTCAGTGAGCGTCAGAATGCCAACCCGGTAAAAACAGCTTGCAAGATAAAGAATTTGCCTCAAAAAAGGAATGATCGTGGGAAGAGAAAGATTGAACATGACTATAATAATAGACAATCAAAGAAATCTAGAGGTAGTTTTTTGCTGTTTGACTTCTGTGTTTTCTTGTAGCTGTTATTGTGAGACAGTCTTCTGTGGTGAAACTTTGCAGGTAATGCTCAAGGCAGGCAAATCAATAGATATTCAGCAAGAAAACCTCACAGCAAGGAGGGGAACAGATCGATTTCTGGATCCAAGAGGCGCCAATTGGATATGGTAACTAATATTTTCCTTCCCATTGATCTAGGGCTGTGGGTTTGATCATATGAAATGATTTTTTCCAGGAACCCCATGCTGGATATATAGAGCCTGCCACTAGGAAACCAGCTCCACATTATGCAGGGTATGCTGAGGCTACTCATTGGCATCAAGGGCAATCTCATTCAAGTTACCTTGAACACACCTATCAGAATCAAAGTCAACCTTCTGTTAGATATGCCAGACCTGGCTTTGGAAGACAAGCCTTGCCTAATGCAGGATATATTGAGCCTGCTGCAGAAACTCATGGCTTTGTTGCTAATGATTATAGTTTGAGAAGGTTCTTTCTGATGCTGCTAGTCTTTCCTTGTGTTTCGAGCTTCTACTTTGATTCAAATGCTTATAAGATTGTCATTTGTCAGCAGAGCTGGTTGGTACAGTGGTCAAGGCAACCAGGGATCTGCTTATGTGAGAGGTAGCTTCTTAAGTCCACTGAATTTTCTTTTTTTGCATCTTTAGTGCATCCCAAACCTGCTTTGTTAAATTTCATTGCTGAAGCTTTGTCAGTCCAATGGGAGAATATAATATTGTGTTTGAATATTCATCTGGACTTTTGTATATACATTTATATATTGGGAGTGGTGTTGAGCTTGGATTAGTCTTCATATCATTTCTAAAAGACCAAAAAAGTATGAATCCTATGAACTGAGATTCTTCTATATGTAATATAAATGAATTATTTTTCAATGTATGTAGCCAGCCATTGCAATTCTTGGCTGATTATGTGAGAGTTCGCATATTGCTACTAAATTTCATGGTTTGGCTTGATGGATGGTGGTGCTTTGCCTTGGCTTCTCTTACATTGTATTTTGCATGTTCAATATATACAACCTCTGGTGCACCTCTTGTTTTCGAGAATTTAGCCCCTGCCCCTCTCTCCTCAAGGCTCACACCTGCTATTTGCTCTTGTGGAAGTATTAGTACCTCTGATGTTTTGAATTTGTAATTTCTCCAATTGCATGTGAGTAGCGTTATTGCTGTGAGTAAGGTATAATGTCTTCCAATCTCAATATTTTGTTCAGTTATGGATTCCAGTAGAGGTTCTAATTGTTTACTTCATTGCTTAGCTTCTCTCACATTAACTTTACTGCACAACAATACCCCAAATATCACTTCTGAAGTTGTGGAACTTCAGGTGCAATTTTGTCTATATGCTATTTGAACCATTTTCCCTTCTCCCCAAGCATGCACCCACTATTTGCTTATAGAGGCAGTGTAGTGTTTTACGTGTGTAATTTTACAAATCAAATACGAGTAACTGGTTTTCTGTATCTTGGTTATTGCCATCTAATCTCAGCATATAGCTTTGCGTTTTACCATAATGGACACTATTGTAGATTCTTCTTAGTGGTTCTAAATTTCTGATATCTCTTGGTAGATCTCTTTTATGCTGGTTGAACTTTATTTACTTTTAATGGTCTCATATCAGGGTCTCTCTGGGATGAATATACCCTACCGTTCTCCATATTATAATATGATAGTTTTGTTCTTATTGTAGGATCAGCTTCTCCACCTTCCCGTGCTCAAAATTACACGAGCTACACTGCATATCAGGTATCCTTTCTTGTCCAGGTTACATTTCCATCTACCATCTGTCTGTTACCTGTACAAATTAGCGCACATAATCTGTTTTATCAACAATGGCCACAAATTATACATTCCATAGGATTTAAAAATAATATAAAATCTGCTGAGCTAAATTTTCCCAGCAAAGTGTGTTTTCACGACCTTATAACTTGGGGGTGGTTTCAAAATTCTTTTCCCAGTTAGCTTATCTTCAATTTGATCATTGATTATAAGATTGTGATTCCGGAGGTGGAAGATATTATAGCTTTTATTGAATGCAACTATCTTTGATCAGCATTCAATTTCCTTGCCAAAATTGAAAACAAAAACCTCCTGGCATTGCCCATGAATGCATGCCTCTTGAAACCTATGCATGCATAGTCTTTAGATTCTAAAAGTTAATACATATTTATCTTTGTTCCATGCAGGGTTTTGCTGGCGTTAGTAGGTATCATCACAGCAGTTTAACATACCTGCCTCGTCAACAGTACTACTGAATATTTGATAGATAGAGCCTGAAACAATACGGCTCTTCTAGGTATCTCCCATGAAAATGAATTTAAACACACCCTTCTGTTCTCATATATAGATATTTGCAGAGGAAATAAATCACTGTACGTTTCGCATTCAAAAGCAACAGTTAAACCTATATAGGAGGCAATAGTCATGCATCATCCAGATATCAACTCACGGGAGCCTGCGAATCATAGTCTGCAGGGATATCCATGTTTATTTAGTGGCAATTTGTAATGCATGAGAAAACTTAAAAAGAGTAGAACTTGTGATTTTGATTTCTGGGGGTTTCATGATTTGACCTTTTTGAATGATCATGGGTTGAGATATTAGAGACATTGATTCGTCACACAGTTGTGCTTCACTCCTTCCATCTGGTCAATAAGTTGGCGTGAGAGGCTAAACAGTAAGCTTCTTGCTGGTGGGACAAGTAATAAGAATGAAATTTCATCTTTCAGCTTCAAAAAACAATCCAATCTCAACACCAATGATTTCATTGAAAAAAATTGCCTTCGGAGGAAGGATGGGTACAATTTTTGAAAGAGGGAAGAAGACAACGTTCTCTCGATCCACCACGAGCAGAACTGTCAATTCAATAAGCTCTCCTTGTGTGGCGCAGTAACATCCTTCGTGATCCTAAACAATGGCAGAGGAAGAAGATGACCTGGAATTTGCAAGGACCAGTAACTTTGATCAGCCAAACACAATTTGAAAGTAACTCATCATTTTTTCCCCACTTCAACTAATTTTTTTATTGCTAGTTTAGCAGCGTGATATGCTTACCATGTCTCTCACCAACAAAAATATATATAAAAAAATATATGCTTTTGTTGTCATGTCATCTTACTTGTTTTTATGTTTTAAAGATGTTTATAAAAAAGTTTATTTTAAAATGATTTTTTATGCTCTATCTCGTTTTTACTTTTTTTATTAAAAATAAATATTAATATATTTTCAAAGCAAAATATATTTTAAAAGTAACCGCTATTGAAACAGTCTTTTAAATGATATTTAATGCTTATTTGAAATCGTAGTTAATATTGTTCTGGAATTATTTTTTGTTTATAAATATATTAAAATATTTTTTTATTTTTTAAAATTATTTTTAACATCAGCATATAAAAAATAATATAAAAATATTTAATTTAAAATTTTCTCATGCTTTAATTTTAAATGATTTTTTTCTTACCACTAAATTTATATTTTTTATTTATTTGGTTTAACTTTTAGGATGATTATTCTCAAATTAGATCATTCATAGCATTTAATAAATCCTTTTATTATTTTATTCAAATTCAATCATTTAAATCTCATATTAATAATATCCGATTAATTTTTGACTGCATTATAAGCACGCACTTAATTAGAAAAAACTTTTTAGCAAGTTGTCAGATAAATTAAACTTCAAAACCAATAAAGATAATTAGTGAAAAATACAATAATCATAATTAGAAATAAAAAAAATAATCCACTGAAGAGAAAGTCAAGGCATCTCACCGTTGCCTAAATGACACAGGACTCAGACTTTCATTCACCTCTCTAATCTTTCCTATCAGAAACAAAGACGAGCAAAATCATGGGTAATTCATGCTGTTTTTTATGTGGATGCGTAGACCAAGCTAGCGTTGGTGTTGTTGAAAGGTGGGGTCGTTTTGAGCGATTGGCTCCGCCAGGTTTCCATTTCTTTAATTGCTTTGCTGGTCAATGCCTGGCCGGTGTTTTGTCCACCAGAATTCATTCTCTTGATGTCCGCATCGAAACCAAAACCAAGGTTTTTTCCTTATTAATTCTCGATTAAGTTTCATTTTGTTTGATTTCTTGGTGATTAAGGAATGTAAGGTTTGTGGGTTTTGTCTTGTTTTGTGTTTCTTGGATTTCTGGATGCGGGATTTGTGTTTTTCTGTGTTTGATGGAGAGTTTAGGGGTTTTTAGGGCTTATTATTTAACGTTTGCTATTGGGTTTTCAAGATATGAGACTTTTTAAATTACCTGATCCCTTGTTTATAATGGCTCTGATAGGTTCCTCAATATGTTTAATGCGATCAAATTGCTAACTATGTTACACTGTTTCTGTTGTGATCATGTTTGGTTGTTGAGAAAAGCGGGTAGATGTAAAAGAGATTAGAAATTGAGTTTTCAGGGTTTTGTGCTGTTTTTACTATGAACGTGATTATTAGGTGATGAAATAAAATTTGCACTGTATTTTCTGTTGTCTGATTTTGTGTTTTCCTCTAATGGTTAGTTTCGTGCTAAGATTTTTGTTTCTCTCTTATAGAAAATTAAGGGCTTTACATAGTTTTATGTCAATGCAGGATAATGTCTTTGTGCAATTGGTTTGCTCGATTCAGTACCGAGTAGTTAAGGAAAATGCTGATGATGCATTCTATGAGTTGGCAAATCCCAAGGAGCAGATTCAGGCTTATGTATTTGATGGTAATCCATAGTTATAGCATGGGATATAGATTTTTATTTTCCAATAATGTGTCTATATTACTCTTCCTTTTTTGAGTCTTGAGAGTTTTCACCTCGTTTCTTTTTGGCATATCTCTTGTTTCTTAAGTGGTTCGAGCTATTGTTCCAAGAATGGCATTGGATGAGCTTTTTGAGCAGAAGGGTGAGGTTGCCAAAGCTGTCTTGGAGGAATTGGAGAAGGTAATTGGATACCTGCTTCTTTTTTCGAATCATATGCTTTTATAATTTTGTAGCTGTGGTTCTTTGGATTATTCAGATGCACTCTTCTTGATATATGATTCTTTTTTCTTTTTTTATTATAGATAAGAATTTCGTAGTATTGCCAAAGTCATGTCACTGCTATCGTTCTTATCTTATGTTGAATTAATGAATCAGGTGATGGGAGCCTATGGCTACTGTATAGAGCACATTCTGATGGTTGACATTATACCTGATGATACTGTACGCAGGGCAATGAACGAGATCAATGCAGGTATTAATCACCTTCTACACATTCTCACTTGTTTTACTACACAGACATTCTCATTTTATTTTTTTTGGATATCATATGAAAGACATGGCTGATTTCTGGAAGGACATGAGAACTAAAATAAGTTGCCTACTCAACTTTTAGCTCTGAAAGTTTGCAAAATGTAATAGACCAACTTTAACTGAATTTTCCATTACCATTATTCACCGTGAATTGTTTTTTCCCTAACTTTTGACGATGTAACCAGATAGTGTATGTTCTTGCTACCATCCTAACAGCTTCCAGATTATTGTTTCAATTTAAGAATTTCATTATCTCCATGCATGAAATTTGTCATTATACAAAGTAAGGTTTTACTAACCATCAACACCTGTAAAGTTTCTTTCTTGGTAATTACCTTAAAACCTAAATTATCTGTTGATGTTTGATTTTGTACAAGCTTCCATTTCTATGTACCTGATATAGTGGTCATTTGCTTGCTTGCTTGCTGTTGATGGCGTTTAATTGTGATCCTCAACCTCATTTGCAAATAACTTTTGCATATCAATTCTGCATTACAGCCCAACGACTTCAGCTTGCTAGTGTATACAAAGGTGAAGCTGAAAAGGTGCTCCAAGTCAAAAGGGCAGAAGCTGAGGCCGAAGCCAAGTACCTTGGTGGGGTTGGTGTAGCCAGGCAGAGGCAGGCAATTACAGATGGTCTGAGAGAGAACATACTGGAGTTCTCGCACAAGGTGTCGGGCACATCAGCTAAGGAGGTGATGGATCTTATCATGATCACGCAGTACTTCGACACGATCAAAGACCTCGGCAACTCATCTAAGAACACCACTGTTTTCATCCCTCATGGCCCTGGTCATGTAAGAGACATTGGCGACCAGATTCGCAATGGGATGATGGAGGCATCCTGTGCTCAAATTGATCAGCAGTGAACCCATTCACCAGGCATCTTCCGAAGCACGTTTTCTTTGAATCTGAGTGCAACATAGTAAAAAAATACGATCTATATGAAATAAGATGAAATTGTAAATTCAAGTTTTTCATTAAACATGTATTATGAGTTTTTTTTTTATGCTCAAATTGCCCTCTTTGCTGATGGAAAAGAAAACTATCCTTTGAAAACCTTCATTACTTTCACAATTTGCCTATAGTAAAGCATCTGACATTCCATCTCACCCTATACCCTTTTCACTTGCCTGCATCATCATCGTGTTCATCAAACTAAAACGCGTCGTATCATTATCTTCACAAACAAGAAATTTTATGCTGTGTTATGGGATTAGTTTAAAAAATAATTTTTAAGAAAACTCTGAAATTAAATATGATTTTCTCTCTTCTCCTTGGCTGTCTAGTAATTATAATTGTAATATTTTCCGAAACATATCTGTGTCATAAGAAATAAGCATTTAATCAGCCATCTCAAACTCAAGCACCACCTCACTTGCAATAATTCAAGAACAGCACAGAAAATCATTGTCCTCTGCACCCATTCACTCATGTGATGATTGAAGTACATGGAATTTGGTTTAGGAATTGATTGCATGAAAGATTCACTTAAAAGGGAAAATTCTTAATCAAAACCACAGATAATAATCAAGGTCAGGATCTAATCCTAAATTTGATTTACAAGAAGATGTTCGCTCCCCCATGCATGTGCTGAATCAAGTACAGACTGGGTACAGAAGGGCACAAACATGTGCTAAACCTTCGAGCCAACGTATCTAAATCTTAAAAAAAGGGTTAGGAAAGCAGCAAGTTCAAGACTTTTAATCTGTTTTTATTATTCCAAAATCATGTTCTCTTTACTCAAACCATGTTGAGAAGATGGTGATGGATGATTAGGGAACCAAAAACATAATCATGTGAATGACACCTCTTACCAACGCATACACACGAGTGCGTGCGTACGTACGTTCAAACTTAAAAATATGCAAATATTAACATGTATTTTTCATTTTTTAAATTATAAATAGAAATATAATTTAAGAGAGAAGGCAATACAAGTTAACGCAATGAAACATAATATATATATAAAAAAAAAACAAGGAACGTCGACCCATGCATGCATGTAGCCCTCCAAGGCTGCACTGCCAATTAATCAGAATCTTTCAACCCACTACTCAACAAATTCTGACCCCCACGTTCTCTAATTAATTTTCTTTCAACTTGTTAATTTCATGGAATCTAATTGCAAGCAAGCCAACAAATCGATTGATAGCTTAGAAAATATTCAAAGACTACGTTCATGTTGAGCAAACCATAGCTACACACAATTGAAGCATCTCCCCCATGGAGAATCAGACAAAAAGGGGACATCTTACACTGCAAATGAGACCAAGAAACAAAAAAAAATAAAAAAAAGGGGATTTATTTGTCATCTGTGTTCTGGGAAGGTAGCAGCTTGATTTGGATCTACATCTTTGTTTTGGTTCCAGGGGGCAAAGACTGAGCCTCTTGCAATGTCGCTGGCCAGTTTTTTTTATGATGGTCATGCTCTAAATTACGGAAAATTAACATAATTAAGTATGTATGCAGCTGTTTTTATGAGACAGGTTAAGGTTGTCATGAGTCGACATTATAGGTCCTCAAAATTCTAATGATGTTTCACCTAAGAGCTATAAGTTCAATATTTGTTGTGGGGGTGGAGATAGCATGCCTGTCAATTAGTACTTTTTTTCTCAATTGAGTCATCCATTAAATGATTTTTCCTATTTGGGTCCTTCATCTAATTCGATGCTGCCCAATTACCGAAATTCAAACTTAGTTTAGGATCACAATTAATCGGACGGAAGGAGTTAATTAAGTAACTTATGATTGAATAAGAACTCGATTTCAAAAATAAAACCCCTTTTGGGAGACTCTATCAAGAATCGGTATGTTTGGGGGCTATATTTGTTTTTGTTAATCTTGATGTTAATTAATTTAGTCCCTTTTTTTCATTGGTTTTGCAGGCAGCATTCTGGTGGAGCCAATGCTTATATATATATATATGATTATTCTCTTAATATATATAGATTTTAGAGTCCTATACAGCACGTACACAAGACTACACATTGTTTTGTTCCATGTTCTGACGATTAATCTAAAACTAATTAGATTTTCATTAATAATTACAAGCTTGTTGGCTTGCTTACAAGACGAACATGGGTGAGTGTGTTGTAGGATTAGTCTCTAAAAAATATCAACTAGACCCAATACATTGCCGCAGATGTCTGATTATTGTTTTGAAAATTTATAATAATGTCCCTGCATTAGTGGACATAACAGCTAATCAATGAATTAATCCCCCCCAATTAGATGACAAAGCCTGCAAAATCAAGCCAAGATCTTATTAAAAATGGAAGAACCATCTACTAGCTAGCTTAAATTATTTCAAAGGCGGTGTCCGGGAAGCTCACCTGTTTTGTTTTTTTATTTTCTCAAAAATTATTGAAGCTTACGATCAATTAAAGGGTGCCCATAATTTTCTGTCTCAAAAATTATTGAAGCTTATCTTCGTTGATTCGTCCTTTTGTTCTTATAATATTCTTAACTCAGCCAGTTGGATTGACAGTCTCTTGACCGACCTAGATAGTCGTATATATATAGGTCCATCTGTATCGACCAGGACATCATCAAAATCCAGCTCGAGAAAACCTCTAATCGTGTCCGAAATTTGAATCAAAAGAAGAAAAAGCAACAGCAATGGGCTACTGGTCTGCTGAGAACGCTACCAATGCATACCTCAAGACTTTGAGAATGGTAAGTCCATGAAAATTCTGTGTACTTGTCTTTGTAATTTCAGTTCATGATCTCTAGCAATATTTACTAACTGGGATTTTGAATTGATCTTGATTCAGGGTCAAAAGGCAAATGAGCCGGATGTAGCTGAGTTCATATCAGCACTGGCAGCTGGTAACAGTGCACAGCTAATGGTTGTAGCTTGTGCCAGTGCTGCCACCACAACCATATTAGCCTTGGTGGCGGCAGCTCATCAAACCGGTGGCCGTGTGGTTTGCATCCTTCCTGGTCATCAAGAATTACAACTATCTAAGAAAACCCTAGGTTGGGATGCCTGTCATGTTGAGTTTGTTGTTGGAGAGGCTCGAGGTCTATTATTAAGCCATTATAGTGAAGCAGATTTTGTGCTTATTGATTGTAACCTTGACAATCACGATGGTATTCTTGGAGCAGTACGAGCCGGAAGGAAAAGAAACGGAGCTGTTATAGTGGGATATAATGCATTTAGCAAGAAATCATGGCGATCTGGTGGGTCAAAAACACAGTTGTTGCCTATTGGAGGAGGATTGCTGGTGACCAGAATTGCTGCAAATGCCAGGACTGATGATGGCTGTGGTTATGCGAAGAGGAGCCGTTGGGTTGTGAAGGTGGATAAATGTACTGGTGAAGAGCATGTTTTCAGGGTCAGATTCCCGCAAGGGAAACAAATTGAAGCTTAATTTTGTCAGATTCCTCTAGGTCTAGAGTCAAATCCTT
Source organism: Salix exigua (assembly GCA_032356905.1). Lineage (NCBI taxonomy): Eukaryota > Viridiplantae > Streptophyta > Magnoliopsida > Malpighiales > Salicaceae > Salix > Salix exigua. The sequence goes on along the minus strand of CM063602.1, from coordinate 7,779,522 downwards.
GATTTGTCAAGATGTAAATTATCAGAATCATATTTCAAATCTGGAATAACCAAATCCAGGTAAAATAGATAGAACTGAAATGAAAAGGAAAACCAAATTCAGGGAACCTGGCAGGATAACCTGAAGAACTCTAATGAGCAGTGGACCAATAAATCATGATGTTCTAATAAATCCCTCCAGGATTAACAATCTGAGGAGGGAAATTGGGGTGGTTGACCGCGTCAGGAAATTCTTGAGTCTTTGAGCAAACACCAGCATGCTTAGCATAAACGAATCCACCTCTCCTCTTGACATTGTCAAGTATAAAACTGCCCTCCAGGTCCAGGAAGATGAGTCCATGGCTCCATCTTCCTCCCGGCACGCTTTCTTGCACAGCAGCAACCTTCTTAAAGTGTCCAGAAATCAAGTCATCTAACACATAGTTAATGTCATATCCATCAGGCAATTGATTGAACATGCTCCGAATCACCCTGGCTTGGTGAAAATCATAAGGTGTATCAATTTCTCAGGTCGGAATGAGTTCTTCATCCACAGGAGTAACTTCAGATCCAAAAAGCTGGATGGTATGAGAGAAGATGTCACCACTGTTGTTTCCACCAAGATTCCAGTAATCATGGAGAGCTAATTTCACTGGGGCAGGCTTGTTTAGAGGCTTAGCCCACATTTTCACACCTAGCTTGCTTGTTTGAACTATCATGTGTGTCACAGAAACAGAAACATCTCCTGGAAAACCTATAGAAAAGAAATCCACCAATCAATGGAAACACCATACATGTCTACAAGGCACATAAGATCAGATACTACAGATGAGGCATAGTTCTAGCCATGGAAAGAAACATTACCTTCCTCTCCATCAAAGCTGTTGTACATGAATGCTATATGTTTATCATTATGACTAGCTGCATCAGATCTTCAGTGCCACCTGAAAAGTATAAATAGCAAAATTTAATGTATAAATAATTGTATTCTCTGATATAATTTGGAGATGATGACCACCAATATATATACTTAGCATGTTCCTTCCATCATTAAGAACCAGTTTATAAACAGTTCCATTTTACATAAATTGAGCTCTTCCAATTCTATTAGCCACACGTCGTACAATAGCTCCAAAGCAAGTGGTATCTTTCTGCAATGCAATCAAATCAATATATACATGAACAGGTAGTGAAAACGGAAAACACTTCCCATGCTACCTTCATACCTGACGCCAGTAAAATTTCATGTTGTATATCTATAAAAAAAAAATAACACGACAACACACTCTACCGATTTTTCAAAAACTTTGATTGACGTGATATTTAAATGAATATAATTAATTAAGAGGTTAGCTAATGATCATGATACCTTTCAAAATTCAAGTTAAGAAAAAAATCCACTCAGTGTAACTTTATTTAAATTGGGAGAACAATGGAAAGTAGGTTGCTCCAAAATTGGTCACCTTGACAATTATATGTTTTGGTACAAATTTTCATTTTATTTCCATTTAAATCCTTTGTTTCGATGGAGGTGAGAGAAAGTTGCTGAAAATCAGTTTCGTTTATTTCTTTCTTACATTGGATTGTGTAATGACCTGCAGATGGATCCCAGTGGCGGTGAAGAAAGAACAAAGCGTGGTGGAAAGGAAACCTTAACCCTGTCTCTGTCTCTGTCTAGTGAGATGCTTCAAGCTCCATTTCAATTTGTAACATGTTAGATGAACAAGCACATCAACTGTTGCACATCAGCTCACGCCAGTTTATTACAGTTACAACATTACAGATCAAACAAATTGAATTTTCAATTTTCCTATTGTACCATGATGCTGCCCATCGCATGTTTGGACCTAGGATCACACATTTATTTTCCCGTGTCTACTTGTAAATCAACCACAGAGGGACCTCAAGAAGAGCAAGGGTGAGGCTTGGAAATTCTTTCAAAGAAATAGCTTATCGATCCCAATGAGGTTGCAGAATGACATAGCCAACGGTTTGATCAGCCCTCATGCCACAAGCTTTTGCATAGTTTTTTAATGTTTCAGTTACAACCACTAGTTAGTTGTGCATTATTGTCTGAATTATGTTTCCCTGTCAAGAAAAACAAAATCAAATCATGTGGGTTTATTAGCATGTTTTCCATGACTAAAAGCATTATATTAGAAAGAACCAAGAATAATAATCTTAGTATTACTAAGATTGAGGAATTTGTTGTTGTTGTTGTTATAATAGAAGTGACTAAAATATGGGAGGAAACTAACTTAGGATTGTCAATTAACGAAAATATTTTGATCTTATCTCCAATTTAGGTTTCATGAACGAAAAATATCTTTCATTTACTAATAATAAAAAACAGTTGTGCAATTATAATTAACACTTACTACAGCTAATAAAGTGGTAGAAGCTGTTATTAATGTCTGCTATTTTTAGCAGCAAGTCAAGTCTTACACCTTCAATACTTAGCTGTGTCCTTGGAAGAATGAGAAATCTCATTCTGCCTGTTCTTGAGTTTGTTAGGTAACCACTAACTTCTACACACATATATATAGATAGATAGATAGATCAGAGGTGATACCATTGATATCATTTGTAAATTCTACATTCAAAATTATTAAAATGATTAGGGAAGACAGAATGTTAACTACTCGCCTGTTTCTTGTTTACATGATCATCTTCTCTTTGGCTACAGTCTCGCCGGCCTCGGCGTTCATGTCATGGTTCAGGAAGCGTCCCGTGCAAAATGTGACAGTGATCAACGAGATAGAGAGCAGAGTAGCCATGGTAACGAGTTGCAGGACAGTATTCCTCAACTATAAAATAACACATATCCCTTATGGAGAATCTTTTTCTTTTTCCTTTGTTCCTGATGTGTGGGGGACAACAGCGTACTGGTGCAAGTTTACCTGGAATGAAACAATGTCAAAACAAGAAGTTTCAGCGGTCCTCTTGGTTTTTGATGCAATGAAAGGGGATGAAAAACACTGTGCTCCAGGGTGTCAATGGAGGATCTCATCCACGGGCTATAGATTCTGGGATGGATTCCTAGGTTGGGGAAGCTTCTCTGTCAGAAGGTTGAAATGAACATGATGTAATATCACATACATTGTTTTTCTGATAAATAGTTCATTCCAGGAAAAGGTGTGGTGTGCAATAATTGGGAGATTGGCTGTGCCCATAAGCTCCAGAATGTTTTCAAATTCCTCATATGTTTAGCAAGATTTCACTCATAATGTTTGAACAATTGTCTGTGTGCATGGACGGTCAGGAAATGGAAAGGTAGATAGATCACCATGGCTTTGTCTAAACATTCAGATAAGTATTTATGGTTCTTGATACAGTGCCCAAATTGTAGACGATTAATAATGGCAGTCCCTTATCCAGAATCAATAAGCATGGCGGGAGAGAAAATGTGGGATCGAAGGAATGTTTTGAAATCTATCAGGTTATTTCAAGATGCAACTTATAATAGCAGATGTATAATCATAATAAGTACCAGGAAATTGCAATTAAAAACTGATACAGTTCTAGTTTAGATTCATCAAGCTGATTTGGACCATAAAACATGTAGCATTAGACGCAGATGAATGCGCTTAGAGGTACGGGAAAGCAATATCCAACATCATAAACACACCTGTACCTTGTAAGAACCTCTGATGGATAATGCTGTTTTTAACATTTACCTTTCCATCATTACAACAGCAGTTGCATTTCCAGATAGCCAGAAAATTACGAGGAAATGGATTTGAAAGCAAAATGATATTAATTTGGCGGGTTTTGTAGAAAAAAATTTCAAACAACTTGAACTATTGAAAAAACAAAAATCAACAATCAATTGCATATGGCATGATTTATCTTATTTAATTTTGTTACTGCAACTTCTTTCCAAATCCCTGCATCCTAAGACAGTTCTTGTATCCTACAAGTTAGTTCTCCACACCACCATCCTTTAGTCTCTCATTCCATCTCCAAGATGGAAACAAAAATCCTTTACTTTTCTCCTGATAAAAGAAGCTTTTGAACAATCGTTTTTCATAGGGAATTGAATTGTGCGAATGAGCGGGTCGTGGCATATATTTCTGACGACAGAGTAACGTGCAACTCTTTACTGATGAACAGTATGCCTCAATTTGTTTACTGAGACCACAGTAAAGTACTAGGGTCCCAAAGATCTGATAAATCACATCTACCAGTTCGCGAAGCTAGTACGAGGCAGTGGCTTTAAAAAAAATCGAATACTAATTGTATGAACCTTGGAGATGAGAATACATAGGAGTTACAGCTTTTTCCTGGGGCATTATCACCTCTCTACAGCGCTGTTTCAACAACATGAGGTGATGACAAATGAAAATTGCCCACCATTGACATATTCCATCTCCGGTCTACAAGAAACCGCCATCCATTAACATATGCGACTAAGTTAGCTAGTCCTCAGCAGGAGGATATATAGCAATATAACTAAGAACGAAAGTTCAGTGAGTAGTTAGCGCCACTGCCATTTCTCAGCCTTTGCGATGTCATATTTGAAAACTTCCCAGGCAACTGCTAAGAAAATAGTCATTGAAACTAGAGACAGCTACTACAGTTACCTAGTTCATGAACAACTGCTTCCATAGACGGTCTTTCAATGGGAGACTCGTGAGTGCAAAGCCAGGCGATTCTTGCAAGCTTAGCTGCTTCATATTCGAAGAATCTGTCATGGAGATTGGGGTCAATATAATCTTGGAATCTGCATGCATCTGCTCCGAGACGCACCAAGTTAGTCACTTTTCGCTTCCCCGAGAGAACTTGGAAAACTATCACTCCAAATGCATACACGTCGCTTTTGTCTGTGAATCGACCAGTGGTAGTGTACTCAGGAGCTAGATACCCCATGGCAGCACTGGTCTTGAGTGCTGAGAATACAATGTCATCTGTAAGAAGGTTTTGCAAGCCAGAATCTGCAAGCAATGGATTGCATCGCTGGTCGATCAGGACCTTTTTAGCAGTGATGTTTTGGTGGATCAGAGATGGTTTGGTAGCTTTGTAACCGTGCAAATATGCTATACCTGCTCGGAAAATGAACAAAGCTTGGTAAAACTTAACCAAAAGAAATTCTCGCTGAAATCAGATTATAAATGAAAATACAATAAAAAGAATACAACTCTATTCTGTTTGTTTTCTAGTCAGAATCTTCTGTTACATTAAAGGATATCATGTCAAGGGAGAGAACTGGGGAATAATAAATCATTAGCTTGACCTTAGGGTTAAGAAATCAGAGACCATTAACTGCAGATAACCAACTCCAATTCTGACTCGTTTATTTTATTATATGCACCAGTGATGAGCATGGGGACAGGAAAGAATAGAAAACGAAGTGGGAGTGAAAATCATAGGACATTTTGATTACCCTCCCACCGTCATAATTTCCAGCCTAATATAGTTTAATTTAATAATCCTTTTCATGGTTTCACACAGTTTTGAAACTCAAGACCTTCATGAAACGATCAGAAATCATGACTCGCAAATAACCACAAGGAAAAACTAACCTTTGGCGATACCCCTGACAATTGAAACTCTGGTGGACCATTCAAGCACATGACCGTCCCCATCCTTCACATCAAGATACCTCAGCAAATTACCATTGGGAACAAAATCATAAATGAGAAAGCACTCCCCTCGGCCCCTTGAGCAACAGAATCCTCTCAACCTCACTAAATTTTCATGCCTCAGTGATGTCAAAGTATTCAGCCCCTTCAAGAACTCAGTCTCCTCGGACTTGCAGCTGTTTTTACTAATGCTCTTGATAGCAACAACAGACCCATCTCTTAAAATTCCTCTGTAAAAGTTACTCTTACCCAACAAATTGACCTCGGAGAAGTACTGCGTGGCAGTCTCCACCTCTTCCAAGTTGAACCTGAAACTTTGGAAGACATCCTGTGCATTCCCACTTAAATTCCTGCAATCAGCTAGAGGGTCCCATCCATTAGGATACTCAAGACTGATTAGAGGAGAGCCATTCTTCCTGTAAACCCCCTTTGCCTGGTCAGTACTTATTCGGCTATCAGAAATTTCATATGAGCTAGCAAGCTTCTGTTTCCGGCGGCGAAACTGAACAACTGTCAGAATTGCTATGGCTGCCAGTAAAATCGTTACTACAACTGTAGCAACTGCAGCTGATGCATGATGGGACTTTGATGGGTTTGAACAGTGAGTTTGGTTGCAAGGCAACCGCAAATTTGCTGTTTCTGGGATCTCTCTTGGCAGGCCATTTACACCTGTTCCAAAGGGTTCAGGTCTGCTTGGATTAAGTTCTGAGGCATTGCAAGCTTTCAGAGACATAAAACCAGCACCACACAATCCCAGGTTGTTTTCGTACAGGAATCCATCATTCAATCTCTTAAGAGCTGCATTAAACAGGTAAACATCAAATCAGCAAATCATAAAAGACAATAACCAGAAAAGAACAAAAAAAGCACACTGTGATCAATAAAGATTAATACCTAAAGGTACATTGCCAGAGAGTGTGTTATTTCGGATATCTAGAAATTCAAGCAGAGGAGCATCGGCAACTTTTGTTGGAATTGAACCAAAGATGTGATTGTAGCTCAAATCTAGCCTCATTAACATCCCCAAACCCCCTAAACTCGCAGGGATTGCTCCAGTGAGTTGATTTGACTGCAAAGTAAGAACACTAAGCTTCTTCAGAGACCCCAGCTCGGTAGGTATACTTCCTGTGAATTGGTTATAACAAAGCTGCAAAACTACAAAGACAACACAAAGCATTGATAAGCAAAGGCACAGATGATAATACAAAAGACTATTATCCAATATAAGACAGCATATGAATGATCACCAAGTTTTGATATTTTGCTAAAAGAAACATGTTATTATAGTTGCAGATGCCAGAACACAATCAAGCAATATGTTCAAGCTTTGCAAGAACTCATATGAGTGAACTTGCAGAAGAATATATGTAAAAGAGTTCCAAGCTTTTGGATAGGAAAAGGGAAATAAAAAATAGAAATTTTCCAGTAAATAAGTCTAAATCAGAAATTTGAAACAGGAAATAAAAACAGAAATTTGAATCTTAAGCTCACATGGATTTGATTTCCAAGAAAAAGGGCATTGCATTTATGACGAGGATAGCTGTATTAGCATATATCTTGAAACACCTTCAAAAACATATAAACTACATATTTTCAGTTGAAGGGAAAGAAAACCTATGTCCAGAGACAGATAGTAATAGAAAAGAATATTACAAAGGGATAATGACATTTTAGGAGCAGAACATAACAAATAACTTTCGATTTGTTTTCAAACAAGAGAGTAACTAAAGAGGCTCTGCCAAAGAAAAACTAGCTAAAACCATAGTAAAGCTCAAGTCTTTCCACAAAATAAACAAACTAACCTTGCAAGTTAGTCATGTTCCCAATCTCAGGAGGTATCTCCCCAGACAGATTATTCACATTCAAGTACAAATCACTTAGCTCAGTCAAGTTAGCTATTTCTCTTGGCACCCCGCCATACAAGGAATTAAAATGCAAATACAGACCAGTCAAGTGCTTTAACCCGGAAATAGCAGGAGACACCTTCCCATAAAGCCCTTTTCCTTGCAATGAAATATTAGCTACTTGACCTTTCTCATTACAAGCAACACCTTCAAAAGAACCATCACATGGGCTACCATTACTGGTCCATGAAGTGAGGTACCTGTTTTCTGGGTCTAAAGCAGCTTTCGTGGCCATGAGTGCCCTGATCTCAGTATTTGCAAGAACCCATTTTGGCTTTGACAGGAAAAGAAAGAAAGCTAAGAGAAAAACAGCAAAGCCCATTTCTTGACTTTTCTAACTCAAAATGTTAGAAGATGACCTTCTTGAACAAGGGTTGTGGACCTTTGGTCTGGTTTCTAGCTCTTTCTTTCTTCTGTTTCCCTTACTTTGACAGTTTGAGTTTCTTTTTACAATGCAACAAAGTAAAAGTGACAGAGTTCTGTCTCGCACACAGACACCCTCTTTGGCATTTAAGTTTTATTTATATTATTCTGTTCCAGTGTATTGGGCAAGGAAGAGACAAAGGTGGCAGGGATTTCCATGCTTTTTTAATGGAAGGGTGTAGTAGTGGAGGAAAATTCAAAAAGATTGTGATTTTGATTTCTGACCGTTTGATTGTTTGGGACGAGTTTGGGATCTTATGGAGGCTCAGTTGTATTCTAGCTGAGTTTGGTCGAATAAGAAACTGGCGGGTCACTGTTGTGCCCCTCAGTCCTTTCTAGTGGTCAAGAAGATGCTGGCATGATATCGTCTACAAGAAAAGGAAGAAGAAAGACTATTTTTAGAGAAAGACAAACTAGTAAAACAATTTCAAGGATAGCTAAATAAAAACTAAAAGTAAAAGACAAAAAAAGAAAGTTTTTATTTTTCCTAGAAAAAAACTATTTTAGCTAAATAGACCGGCGGCCACTGTTGTGCTTTTCAATATAGCTAAAAACCAAAAAAAATGAAAAATTATATTATATATTTCCATATAAAAAAATAATTTTGATTGTAATTGTATTAATTATTTATTATTAATAAATAGCTATATTAATATTATATATATATATATATATTAAAATAGAATTTAATTCTCTAAATATTTTTTAGTACAACTATTTAAAAAATCATATTATTATTTTGACAAATTTAAATAGGTTTTTCACCTGGAATAGAAGTTTCCTCTGAATTTTTATGGAGTAGGAGAGCAAGAGATTATTAAAAAAAACTTCATCTTCTAGATTGAAGAATTGGTACGAGTTTTATTTATAATGATTCAATTAATTCTAAAAATTATAATGATTAACGAGGAATACATCTTAATAATCAAGTTAAACTTTAAAATTAGAATACTAAGTGAGTTTCCATTAACTCTTAACCTCGTTTGTTTGTTTGCGGGGGTGATTAGAAAATATATCTCAGAAGACTGACGAGTGTGATTGTGATAACTTTTTAAAATATTTATCGTACCGAAATCATTAAAATAATATATTTTTTTATTTTTTAAAAATTATTTTTGAAATCATCACATCAAAAAGATCTAAAACACACAAAATGTATTCATTTAAAATAAAAAAATAAATTATTTTTAAATTTTAACCAAAAACTAGTGGGATCACAATGTCAAACGTGTACTTAATTAATGATTTCATTCAGGTAATGCATCGCGCTGCTTAAAATAATTTAAAAATATGGTTTTTTTTTATAAAAAAAAAGAGGGTCTTGACAAACTAGCCTTTAATGCTAAGAAACTTTTTTTTTATGAATTTAAAATAGCTGCTTCCTTTCCAATCAAATTCTAAAGTCCGTAATTATTGAAAATGATGATTAGCATACATGAGAGAATGTTATTGATCATGTGATCTTCTCTGTTAAAATTAATATCTTATGCTGTTTTCTTAAAGTATTTTTTATTTAAAAATATATTAATTTTTTTAAAATATTTTTTGAAATTGAAAATAATCTTAAAAATACTAAAAAATAATTTAAAATATTTTTTTTCAAAATTTCTTGTCAAAAATAGTGTGTTTGAAATAATTTTTTATATTGATACATTAAAATACTGAAAATATTCAAAAGATATTTAAGAATAAAAAAATCGATTTGTTTTAAAAATATCTTTAAAACGAATAATACATCTGAAATTAATGGTTAGCACCAACTATGGCACGTGGTAATTATGAGCCAGGTACAGAACTGTCGAGTCTCGTTGCACTAGACAGCCAGCAGTCAACTCGACATAGCTCAGCCTCCCATGGCAAAACAAGTTTAAATTCAAAAAATGTATAATCATGTGTACACAGCCCTAGAGTAGCCCCTAATACATCCTGCAGGATTGAAACACAAAATGAGATTCGACCAATGGGAGGTCTAGGGTCTACGCTCTTTTCATGGATGAGCCCTCGTGTGATCATTAGAATTTCAAAATCCATGATGCCATGGGGGGAGTACTTTAGGGTAGTTATTTATTATTTATGATCCCCCTCGTCGTGCTATGTCAGAGGCTGGCAACTCAGTCTCAATGCTAATCTTCTTCTTTTGACTGAGACCCTTCTTCTGACAGATCTTAATTTCTAGGGTTTTTGAGTTGCTCTTGTCAAGTGGTTTGTAGTGACTTTGATTTCTTTTCTTAGAAAATTATACGTTTAGCATTTAGATTTTGTTGAGATAGCACCTAATTGAAATGTTTTTTATGTGAAATTGGAGAATATTTAATTCTTGTTTGTCACTTAATATATTTAATTCTTGTTTGTCACTTAATTTCCAGGATATTTTTGAAAAAAAAAATTGAAATTTTATTTTATTTTATTTTATATTTTAAATTAAATCTTCATATTATTTTTTATACTGATATTAAAAATATTTTTTTAAAAAAAACTTAATTTTAATATATTGATAAACAAAAAAATATTTTAAAAAACAATCCTAGTTATATTTACAAACATGCACTTAGTGTCTGTGCAGCAAAATCTACAAGGAATTTTACATTTATTCGTCACAGAGACTTGATTAAAAATATAACATGGATTACATCGTAGTTATTAAAGTCATTTGGCTTTCGAGATCGAATTGAGATACGTAGACTTCAAATCTGGATTGATATGGATAAGTTTTATATAAAAAAAAAACAATCACTGGAAATGTGATAAAAATAATATAGATTAACTTTTCTTTTGGCTATTTTTTAAAATTAAATATCAATTTAGGTTAACGTGGTTGTCTCCTAAATGATCTCCTTTCGTTGTCTCCTAAATGATCTCCTTTTATTTTATTTGAAGAAACTTCATTCTCTGAAAAATATATTTTGTGGATCCAGGTAAACGATTAAAATTCTATTCTAGATACCACCACCACGTCGCGTTACTTGAGTATGATCAAAATGATCCAAGTTTAGTAAACGTGGATTGTGATCTTATCAGTGGTGGAAAAAAATATCATCAAAAAAAGGAAAAAAATATCAAAAAAAAATACCATGGTGTAGTTGTTGAAAATGTAAAGATTTTTGAAGAACTTCAACTGGTGCTTTACTTATACGGACATGGTTAGGAGCTCTAGCCTCTCCAAAAACTAAAAACAAAACCTTGTTACGTTCCACTCCACGAAACAAATTACATCGATCCCTTAAAGGACCCAAGAAACAAGAAGCTTTCCTTCCCCGAGTGAGTTTGTCCAAAAATTTGGTGGCATCCCTAGAACGGTTCTTGTGCTCGTCGCGGCGTGGAACTCATAGAATCTAGGGCAAAAGAAAACCATGGCTCTAACTTTTTATAGCCCATGAGATAAGATTTTCAGGCCGAGATGGGTGGTCCTCGTGCATGGTGGCGCAGAGAAAAGGGGGGCAAGATGGTGCTTTCCATGCGGGAACTAGATGCTTCAAGGAATAGATTCTGCTGCCTGCCTAGTGAAGTGAAGGGGTAAAGCGAGCCCACATGGTCTCGCCACCATCTATCCATGAAAAAGCTTTGTGCTGCCAAAAAAAAAACAAGTAAAAACAAGGGTGGAAAGGAGGCATCCAAAGAAAATCACTAGACAGCGGGCAATAGAAAACGTTTTTGCTGTGAAAGTTGGACCATTGCTCATCATAAAGAAATTGAAAGTTGGACCATTGCTGATCATAAAGAAATTGAAACTTGGACCACGCCACTCACATTCCATGCTGTGTATGACAACACTGGCTCAATCAATAATCAATTATGTATCATTTTGCACTTCAGGTCTTGGTCCAGCGGGAAGGGATTTATTCTTTTCTTTTGCGTCCAAGTTTGAGTCTTTTTTGTGTAACCTTTATTTCATGATGTCTTATTTGCTCATAAAACTTGTTGGTTCGGAAATTAGTTGTGCAAGCTCACTCAAACATCCTGAATCTCGGGGTTGTTTGATATTGCGATCAAAAAGTGTTTATGAAAAAATTTGAAAATTTTTATTTTTATTTTTTATTTTTAAAAAATAATGTTTTTAGATAATTTTGATGTGCTGATATCAAAAATGATTTTTAAAAAATAAAAAAATATATCATTTTGATGCATTTCTAAACAATAAGCACTTTCAAAAATCACCGCAATCGCACTCACATTATTTTTTTATATGAATATATTAAAATAATATTTTTGATATCTTGACAATAAAATAACATAAAATAAATATTTAACATGATGAACAAGTCTAATTTACAAGGACATAATGTAATAGAATTTTGTTGTTTTTTTATGTACGAGTAGCTCTAAGTCCACTAGTAGAGTCCCCTGGCCATGTTGGACCAACAGTGGCGTTGGCAATTGTGTTGGGGCCTCGATCGGGGGAGGGACTGTTGCTAGAAAAGTGATAAACAAACTTATTCCTTGTTGTTATTTTTGAAGTGTTTTTGGGATTTGTTGCCTATCTCATCACTCTTTGCACAACTTTCCTGGTCTCTCAGCAGAAGCCCGAGGCATCTCTCTGTTTTTTTAATAAAATAAAATAAAATGGCACTGTTGCTTTCAATCTATTATTTTATGCATAGACATGGCTCTTATCTTTTTTTATTATTATTATTATTATTATCGTTGTCATGTTTTATGGTATCCACCTGCCTTCACGTATGGTTTAATCTATTTTTATTATACATACGCTATTCATGGTTTATTAATTTTTACTTATTTGATTTCAATTTTGAAGTTTAGGTTGTTGTATGATGGTTATTGGGATCTATCATTAATTTTATGATTCATAAAATTAATTAAGTGTGCGCAAACCTAAATCGGAAATCCATATTTATATATAAAAATACAATTTTTACCGTGTACCATGTAATTCATTTTCTTGCCAAGTGGGCTCAGTTCTTCCAACCCTAAAACACACAACACACTGGTCTAATTCTAGGTTTACTCCATATAGAAATTATTAATTTGACTTTCATAACTTTCAGATCACAGGTTTACTGATAATTTGACTCTTACAACTCTCAGATCACTGGATACTGGTAATTAATTAATTATTTTAGTATCTGTAAAATTAGTTAAAATACACAGCCGGACACCAATAATAAAAAAAATTCGAAATGAATAGCATCTCCACTCGACATGGAACGGGAGATGTTGAGCTCGAGAGGCTGAGGATAAAGTTGTGTGGCTGATGCCAATGGCCCAGCCATACAGAAACTCTGAGCCCACAATTACGGGGGGCTAATCATTACCCTTGACCCACTTCATAAGGGCTCGTACAAAATGGAACCACTGCACCATCTAAGTTCTTTGAATCAAACCATAATCATGCTTAGCAAGAAAATGGGATCCAAGTTCATGCCAAAACCAGCACATCCACTGAGAATATTTGAAAAGCTTTAAATGTTAGTGTCAAGTGCCTTTAGCCTAACTTTCTAGGGTTCTTTCTTCTTTGATAAAGTACTGGGCTGGCATCCATTCTTTTTGTTTGACCCTGCAATGCAAGGGCGGAAATAGAGTTAGGAGATAACTTTACCTAAATTAATTACATAAATTAATCAGGTATTTTATCCATCTCTGTATCTATGAAGACAGAGATCCCTCTACACGTGCCTTCGAATCAACGGAGGCAGGTGTAATTGAAAGCCCTAGGGTTGAGTGATTGGCTAATGGCAACCAAAATGGTGGGTGAAAAGGGAGCACCATCAAAGAAATGGATGAAGAAAAGCAAAACTTGTCACATGGGCTTTTATGTGTTATAGGCCCAGGCCCAGGGTGTTAAGTCCAAATTACAGAATAATTTATTACATAAAAAAGCTTGAAATTGTCTTTAAGAAATAGGCTTTTATTGATGAACGGTTGTATCTCCTGAATCACTTCACAGAGAATATATATAAGAAAATATATATTATTTTAATATATTTTTAAAAATATTATCTTGGTTAACATCCAATCCAAAAAGATAAAGGTCAGGGCTTCTTATTACAGCTCAAACCGAACAAATAAAGATCCACATAGCTATGGCCCGGCCTTTAAATTTCAACAAAGATTTCCGTCAGGCCCATTGTTGTTATCACTCATGTATAAAGTGCAAACCCTAGAATTGGCAATGACAAGGAAGCTCTAGGGTTTGCGGCTAGTTCCAGAGGAGGCGCATCACACACACGCACAGGGTTCCGGCTTCATCACCGTCACCATGGGTCGCATGCACAGTCACGGGTACCTCCCATTCACTTAACTCTCTTTATGGACTACTCTTCCTGGTAAAAAAACTGTACTTTATGCGATTTGTTTTGCAGTAAGGGTATTTCAGCCTCAGCTTTGCCCTACAAGAGAACCCCACCAAGCTGGCTTAAGATTTCTGCTCAAGATGTGAGTTTTATGAACCCTTTTTACCTTTTTCTTTGTTTTCTTACTGAATCAGACACTAGATTATTACTTGTTTTTATAGTCTCGTAGTTTCTTATTATACCAAGCCTTTTTTATATATTATTAGCTCATTTTAGAAATGGGTTTCCATCACCTGCTCTGGTTTTGAGTTTTCCATCGTTGTTTAGTTGAAAAATTATTACTTTTGAAGCTAGAAATCAGTGATGAGATTTTCTAGTTCATTTTAGTTGTGGTTTTTTATCTGGTTTTTGTCATATACTGTAGTTAACTTAAAATGTTAAAATATTCAAAGTTGATCACGGAGGGGAGGATTTATTGATCTGGTATGGTTCCAGGTTGAGGATAACATCTGCAAATTTGCAAAGAAGGGTTTGACTCCATCCCAGATTGGTGTCATTCTTCGTGACTCTCATGGTATTGCTCAGGTCAGGAGTGTTACTGGAAACCAGATCTTACGTATCCTTAAGGCTCATGGTATGTCTCTTTCCTATTGGTGGGATTTGTTTGTTGATTTGTTCATAACAATTTTGCTGCTTTCTGAAGAGGATAAAAATCTATGTTTTGATTCTATTTTCTTAATGGGAAATGGAAGCAAATGGTTTATTGTAATTGATTGCTTTGTTTGTCAAAGGAATTGAACTGGATCCTAAGTTTTTGTTATGTCTATGCATGGATGGTAATTTCAATCATCCTCAAGCAAACTGGATATAAATTAACTCTGTTTAACTCTTGTATTCTAAGGAATTGATCGGATTTGATCTATTAATTTGTGCTGATGATCAAGATCCTTATCAACAAGGGAGCGGGGCCTCTTTTTTGTGTATTTTTTGATTGTTCTGCTGGTATTTGTCTGTTTAGGTCTTGCCCCTGAAATTCCTGAGGATTTGTACCACCTCATCAAGAAAGCTGTTGCCATCAGGAAGCATCTGGAAAGGAACAGGAAGGATAAGGATTCCAAGTTTAGGTTGATCCTTGTTGAGAGCAGAATTCACAGGCTCGCTCGCTACTACAAGAAGACAAAGAAGCTTCCTCCTGTCTGGAAATAGTAAGCCCATTCACTTTTTCACTACTCAGTGTTTGTGCATGGTAGGTTGTGAAATCATTTGATGTTTAGTTCAGTCTAGCTCCTTCAAATTCAAGTAGTTTTAGTCGGCAGTGCTCTGTCAACTTTCTGAGGTAGTTCTTCATCTGTGATCGCAGTTAACACCTTGCTCCATTCCTTGGAGTTCCAATAAGATTATGACCAAAGCACTCGTTTCAATGGAAGTTTTGATTTAGTATCCTAGCACCCACTCTTTTTTTACCAACTTCAATCAAGATTTCAAGCTGGCTTTAGGGTTTTTTCTAGTCACAAATAATATTGTGAGCCCATCCACTTTCCTTTCATATTAGTAACTCAGCTTTCTGTCTTGCAGCGAGTCATCTACTGCCAGCACTTTGGTGGCCTAGATATGATGATGTTATGTTATGGGACAATCCTGCATGGATGGCCCTCGAGTGTGGAACTCTGTCATAGTTCATAAGCATTAGGACATCTTGTTATAGCTGTGGGGCAAAAGATGGGAGTGGATCCTAGAACATATTTACGCTTTAAATGTTTGTTTTGGCGTTTCAGGTTCTGTACTCTGTAACTTTCAAGTATATTGTGTTTTGAGAAAAAGATGATATGTTCTGGAAACAATGAATGCGTTCTCCTGATTTGATTTGCCTCAAACTGCCGTGTTCTTGTTGAAACCCTTACCAGTCTTGTAAGATTTGCCATGTGAGAATCATTTCTACCACTGGGTTTGAACTTTGAACTCGAATTTGGAAACAAAACGGTAATTGATGATCATCGTTTGATCTTCCAAGACAGATTACCACAGAATGCTTTATAGCATTTGTTGGAATTTGGAAGGGAGATTGGTAGCTGAATCACGACTGAACCCAACTGGGATCTCTATTTCTTCGAGTTTAGTAGCCTGATTGAGTTCGCTCGCTCGGATAATCAAGAGTTGAAAAGAAAACAATATTAGTTTGGATAACTTG
Source organism: Salix exigua (assembly GCA_032356905.1). Lineage (NCBI taxonomy): Eukaryota > Viridiplantae > Streptophyta > Magnoliopsida > Malpighiales > Salicaceae > Salix > Salix exigua. The sequence goes on along the minus strand of CM063602.1, from coordinate 7,763,199 downwards.
GAATCTGATCCAATAATTTAATAATCTAAACTTTATTTTTTTATTAATTTTATTTACTTAAAATTATATCACAATGTTACAAAATTTTAGTGTTTTAAACAGATACCTTGAGTTTTTCAAATTGTTTGTTGTTTTATTAAAACAATAAATTTTTCTATTTTATTTTTTATATCAACAAAACAAAACAATTTAAAATATTAATGTAAAATTCAAGAAAAAAATAGAATCACGATAGAAAGAGGACGAAAGTGCATTCAAGTCAGCGATGGTAAAAGAAAATAGGGCGTCTTCCTGGGCTTTAGCCACTAGAGGTTCCATCGAAAGCCCACAGATAATAAAATATAACCAAATCCTCCGTTAAACCCTATTATAACCAGGTGAAACCTTCGCAACTAAAAATCAAACCCACACGAGAATTAAAAACAAAAAAAATATAGAAAAATGGCACCAGGTCTAAGACAATTCACCGAAAGGAGGAGACGGTGCTGGAGAACCACTTCTTGACAATGAGAATGGCGAGGACCTTATGTATGTGCAACCTGGAGTCTCCATTGTCATCGGCAACCGGTCCCCTGAATCCCAAGGCACTGTTTATACCTCCACAAAGTAAGTAAACAATATCAACCAATTATTGTTTTTCCATTTTTTACTTGGAAATCCTGTTTCCTTTTTGAGTTTATGATGTTTTATAGTAAAAATGAAGGGATTGTGTTATTTTTATTGCAGGAAAGTTGTATGGTTAAGTGATGTGGATAGGATAAAAGGTTATTCACTTGATTTCTTGTCTCTTTCGCTCCATGTTGTTTCAAGAGAACCTGAGGCATACTCTTCTCCTTGTATTTATACTCATGTGAGGTTTTTTTATTTCTTTGGATTGGACTGAGGTTTTTAGTAATTTTGGTCGTGATTATGGTGGTTTAAATGCAATAGAAATTAACAGTGATTTTTGTTTTTTGGGTTATGGGCTGTTGCAAGTTGGTACTGGTATGAAAATATGGGGTGATGGATTTGTATTGATCTTTTGCATCATAAATATTGTGCTAATATTTTAAATTAATATTTCTTTGTCTTTGATATATAGTGTAATGCTATAAGGTTGCTGGTGTCTTAATTCATCACTATTACTATTATGATACTTGAAGAGAAGTAATTTAGTTTGAGGGGATCCAATTGTGGATGTTTTGCAAAGGATATTGGTTGGTGCAGTATGAGAGGAAAATTGTTTTTTTTTTCTTGGGCTGTTGCTACTTAATTTTGAGCCATAAATATGAGCCATAAATTTGCATTTAAGTTATGAATTATGCATGTAACTGCCGAGCATTTTCAGCACTATAATTTTGTTTGCTTCCTTATGGTGGTATCTCAAGTAGTTAGTTCTGGCTAGCTAAGTAGTGCATGTTGGTTCTGATTAATGTTGTTTTCTTTGAAGATTGAGGCTGGAGATGAGTCAGAGGACTCGGATTCAGAATGTAATGATGCTTTCGACTTGTCGAAAGTAACAGAAATGAGGCTTGTTCCTTCAGTATATTATTAAATTTCTCTTTGAAGTTATTGAATTTCTTCCCCTAAAGACGAAACAAATTCAAAACAAGAAAAACTTTTGAATCTTGATACCTGAAACACTTGGAAATCATGACATTTCATAATGAAATAAAAAGGAAACAAAATTCAATCTCCATTACCGAATCTTTAACAACATGGAGTGGAAAAGGCACATGCTACATTTAACCATACAGGTATTCTTTTTCAGTCGCGAGGGCTGATAAAATGTCTTCCAATCAAAAAGAGCCGAGGGAGCAAAGTGTTCTGGTAAACCAAACAAGACAACAGCCCTGAGGAAGAAAACAGCATCTCTCTAGTCAGCAATGGTAACTTCCACCTCAACACCAGGTTCAATTGTAATAGAGGTGATCTGCTTGACAACATCAGCAGAACTGAAGAGATCAATAACACGCTTGTGGACACGTAACTCAAATCTGTCCCATGTATTGGTTCCTGGCAAGCAAATCATATACAACTAACTTCTTTCAGCTGAGCAGATATGGTAGCAAAAGAGAGGATCACTGGCTTGAGAGAAATGACCGATAAAACCAAAATAAAAAAGCTTAACACAGCAAATTTCATTTTTTCTTGGAGTCGAGAAAAGATAAATCACACATATGAAGTGAGGGGGGTTCATTTCCATCACATGAACCAAGAAAATCACTCTGAAGCAAATATTAACTCTGGAAACTCCTGTCCAAACATTACTAGGAATATGAGAGGAAATTATGAATTGATGGCTAATTACAAAACCAGCCAGCATTTCTAACTCACCGCCCCTAGTTCCTAAGCTCATCAGACTAGAACACCTGGAAAATTAAACTGGTAACATTTTAATCATAAGGCCCCTTTTCCCGTGCATGGACCAGGTATACTACTGGATAAGACTGCGCAGAGCACACAAGCTTGTGGTTGATTACTTCAGTGATCCTAGAGGGTAGCAAGTAACAGAGCTTATCTATAAAGAACAGTGATGTTTCTTTCCCTTCATTATTTCACCCTAAGCCATTCTTATCAAATGAAACAAAATGATTGTTCAAACATATTACTAAAAGAAAAGGAAAATGTCAATGACAAATGCTTGGAACTCATAGTGAGTAATGCATGGTTGAAGAAAGCATGAACCAAGATCAATAGATAAGAAAATCATGTCATGGAAAAAATGGCAGACACTAGATATTAATCCAGCTTTGATTAGTCAGACAAGTTTGAGATAAATACCTTCACCACATGGGGATTTCCTGGTGGTAATATTAAGAACCTTGGTAGGGATTCTCACTGGTCCTTTGACCCTCAGTCTCTTATCCTTGGCACCACGAACCAAATCAGTGCATACTATCAGTAACACAAGCAACCAGAAATCAGAACAAAAATATACAGCTAAAAGAAACAAAATGGGTCGCAGCAACAACAGTCAGATTGTCAAATAGAATTTCAAGAACATACCTTTCTCAAGGTTTTTGACATTCTTGGAGGAAAGAGTGATCCTGATCTTGTGAATCTGCTCCTGGGCCTCCTCCAAACCTGGCTTTTGCGCCTTCATAGCTCCATAAGCTGCTGCCATGTTCTCCGTTCACTTTTTTATCACAAAAACAACACAAACCATAAACAAAAACTATTAAATATCACACATCTTCAATTAATATTCATTAAAAATATACCAAAAACAGTAGAACTTTTATTTACTACCATTTATCTATCAAATTTATTCAATGTTCACATATGAACTGCCAAATTTTATAATGCATAAAGCAAAAATAGCTTTCACCTAAAATCAAGTAATCATGCAGCAAACACCAAATCCACAAGCAGGTTATATCAAAAAGAGCTTCCACTAACAGTTACAGCTTCTAGTTCTCTAGCTCTTGGTCTTTAAAACAAGAAATGATTCGTTTTTTTTTCTTTTAAGCTAGCAGATTCTGAAATTAGGCCACTTAAATATATATAAATTTTTTTTTTAGCTAAAATCAACTAACCATGCATTAAAAATGAAAAAAATAAACTCATCAAAGTGATTATTAGTCTTACTGCCATGGATCTACGTTAGACTTAAGAACTATTGTACTTCAAAGTAAACATCAAGACTGCAGAGCTGCAGGGGTGAAAGAAAGATACCTGAGAGAGGTGGAGATGCAGGGGCAGAGACGGCTTTCTCTATTTGGAACGATAGATAAATGGAAGTGAAGGAGAAAGTTTAGGGTTGTAATAAATATGCAGCTGTGTCCAAGTAGGGTTAGGGTTTTTGTTGTCTTAATCCGGATAGTGGGCCGGGTAAGGTTAGAGACTATCCCTTTTTCTTACTAGTATTTTTGTGTTGGGCCTTTTAGACCCATACAATTGGCCCGTTAATTTACCTAACATAGAAAGAGTGGTTTTTTCAACAATTTATAGTTTATACCACCATTCTCTTTTATTTTTCAAGTTTCCATACTACAAGGAAAGGAAATCATTTTTATATAATAATTACAGGGTGATTAAATGTATATAGTGAAAGGATTAAGTAAAGCCATCACGCTATATTGTGGTGAGAGTTCTGCATATATTTATAATTTATCATCACATTGTAAGAACTCTCAGATATATATATATATATATCATCACATTGTAAGAACTCTCAGAATCCAACGATTGGACCTGACCTTTTTGGATGAATTACATCTCTTCATGGCTTGAATTCAAAGGATTGGTAACCATGTAAGACCTGTCTGTGCACATCGGGCCACCAAACAAAATCGATTTGCACATCTGGTATACGAAGATGCATGGGATGTGAGGTCATTTAAGGTCTGTCAATGAAAGCTTTTCAGAATCTGAAGTCACGTGCAGCCAGATAGCGTTAATCCAGCAGAAATTACGCTGTCTAGACAAGCACCTCCAATCTTGCAGGTGGCTATCTACTGCCGAGCAATCTTTATCCGTCCAAGTTGTCATGTAATTGATGAACAGTTGTGTACAGCAGCAGACGAGCTTGACGTTTAGAAACCAAACTGTGCTAACTTCCGGGGGGCGTCGACGCCAGACTTTCTTACCGAGCCGCCATGAAAATCCAGCCATACAGGCCTCGATCCATCACTTCTCAATCTGTCAGCTGCGTCTGTGTTGCTTTCAAGCTTCATCATTCAATCGCAGCGATTCGGCCTTGACCCCTTTATTTATAATCTACAATTTTCAAAAACAATTCAGTAAACTTGGTCGATCTCTTACATTCATTGATCTTTTCTAACTAGACTGTAATCCGCTGTTGTGTTTACTGTTGATATCAGAGTAATGGTTTCGTTTGCTGTCATGTTTCTCACGGAAGTATATGTTATACTCGTGCTCTTGTCATAGCTTGTGATAAAATATTCTCTCTACAAATTTGGTGATGAAGAATGTCTCGAATAAGTTTGGAAAATGTTTTTGAAAAAAAAATTATTATTTTAAATTATTTTTGATTTTCAAAGATAAAGTTTAATAAACAATAATTAAAATTGAATATGAAGGGAGATGAGCGGGCGTGAATAAGATATCTTGATGAACACTGCCTCAGACCCATCGAAGTGGTCATGCACCATAAATTCAGACATGACTACAATTTAGAAAGAACGCCATGAAAGGACCGCTGAAGGAATGAGCAAGGCAACATGATTGCTATGGTCTAGGAAAAGGACACTTTCAAAATTCCGTGTTCTTAAAAAGTTGCAATTACTAATTCTCATACTTGTTATAAACAAATAAATCACTAATAATAATCATTTCCGAGCACATTCAATTAATGTTCTTACAGTTGTTTTTTTAAAATAATTTTAATATCAACGTGTCAGCAGGACAGCTTAAAACATATTTATAAAAGCAATTTTCTTAAATTATAAAACACAATAATTTCAACCGGAAAGGAAAAACAAATGAGATTGTACTGGTTTGTTTTTATTCAGATCCTTAAATCATTCACGCAGAAACAGGAACAGAAACAGTGAGTGGACTCGAACCATGATTTGTCTGGTGTTCTTTCGGTTCCTTTCCAGTCACAAAAATACAGTCTCTTTAGTCAATTCATGTCACACGGCATCATTATTTGTTTGTAGTTAAATCATCCAATCGCAATTATCATTTTTGTTTTTGTTTTTGTTTTTGTTTTCTTGCAGTGAAGAAGACCACGTTGAATGTTGCCGTGGTTTTCAAGGAAAAGTAAATCACTGGAGCCTCACAATAATTTCATCGCAATCAATTCTGTAACCTCTTCTTCTGATTAGTTGTTACCAGCGGTATACCCGCGCGATGCGGCGGTTTTTTTTATCTATGTAGAAAATTTATTGTTTTTATATGTATTGTATTTTATTAGTTTAATATTTATTTAGTATAATTATAATTGATAAAATTTATGTAATCAAAATGGAAAGTGACGCGTATATTTTTTAATTGCAGATAACCTACGTAAATCTGTATTTCAATCAAATGAAAAAATTGAATACATTATAACATCTATACATGTAAGGCTTGATATAATAAAACACATGAATACATCCTCTTATAACAACAGAAACATTAAATCCTTGTCAACTAAAAATACAATTATTATTACTTCTAAAAAATTAAAATTATTAAATTATCCGGATGAAAAAAATTGAAAACATTAGGAAATGAGAAAGCAAGAAAAAAACTAAAATTATTATTTTTATTATGTTAATAATGGTAAAAAAATACATTGAAAGAAAAAAAATCAATAACTATAACAAAAAAAACAATTATATGAAAAAAAATTATTTGATGTCGAAATAAATAAATAAGAAAAAAATGATAAGATAAAAAAATAAAAAAAACGAAATAAAAAAATCAAAAAAGAAAAAAGAAAAAGAAAAGAAAACCCCTGCACTCTTAGGAAAGGAGGCGCCTTTCTTCCACTGGACTACATGTCCTTTTTTGTATTTGCTTGTGCAAGAATATATAAGTATAATACAATAATCGAACCAACGACCCGAACCGAACCGAACAAATCGACTCTTATTATTCACATGTTACATTAACCGACTCGACCTCTTTTAGTATAATAATGAGTCTTATTGTTGTTTCAAGGTATCACCATTGATTTTTAACCGATGCTTACAACTTCAATCCTGCATTTTTATTACACTAATTTATTCTTCATCATCTCATTTATTCCCTAGATTTTTTTTATCATATTCCTTATTATTTTGTCCATCAAAACATGTTACCAGTTCCTCTATCGTTATGAATTCTAAACTAAAATTCATTTTATTAAGGTCATTCATCCATTATACATCACAATTATCTTTATTATCATTATTTATTTATTCATTCTATTTTGATTTCCATCACTCTTCAAAGTGTTATTGCTTTTAATCTAATATTTACACAGGGTAAATAGAAATTGTGATGTATTAGATTAAGTTCTTAAAACCCTGTGTAAATATTACATTAAATATCAAATAGATTAAAATGAATATTAGATTGTGATGTAGTAGATTAAATATTATTACGTTGGTTTAACCCCACCAATACTCATATCAATTCTAATTGAAATCATTATTTTTTTTATTTCAAATTTCCACTCATTCTTTTATTGGTTCTCCGATGTAATATTTTTTATTTTTTATATTTTAAACTAATAAAAAAAGTCAAGAGACTAAGATAAACAATATAAAATGAAAAACAAAAAATGGTTGTGTTCGACAATGTTTTCAAGAGAGTCTATAGTAAAAATGTCATGGACATATTTTTTGTAAATATTTTAATAAGAATTATCTCTGACAGTGAAATACATCTATCTGATTCTTACACTTTAATAAATTGTTGAATATCCATTTGGAAAAAATAAAGACCGGTTACTCAATTGTAAAAACCATAAGAATTCAGGCACTCACGTGCTCGTTATTTCCAATTCCAATTCTTCTATGGCTGAAACAATTGAAGTTTGCTCCGTTATCATGACGGGACCCACTTAATTCATGATCCGACGGCTCTGACTCCTCTAAACACGTCACCAATTTCCCAAACCCAAACTCACTCGTGATTCCTCTCGGACCCCCCTCTCCACTTCGTCATCATCACTACCTCTCCTTCTTTGCACCCTCTCAACTTTCCGGCAGCGGCCAAAATGATGCCGTCGGAGATCCAATCGCGGTCATTCTGCCCTTATATCACTGCCTCCATCTCCTTCCCTTCCTTTGCCTCATCCTCATTCCCCTCCATCTCTCCTTACACCCAACCAAAACCCTATTTGTAATTCTCACATCCTTTCCCCTTCTACCACCTCTTCTAGATCTCGTTTCTCTGCTTCTACTTTCGCTCACAACACTCGCATCGCCTCTTGCGCTGCTTTCCTCTTTGACCTGGGTGGCGCTCCCATCGTTGCAACCCTAACCCTAGGGCTAATGATTGCTTACATCCTCGACTCACTCAATTTCAAACCCGGTGCGTTCTTCGGTGTTTGGGCTTATCTAATTGCAGCTCAGGTCGCCTTCTTTTTTAGCTCCTCGTTGATCCTCACTTTCAATTCGATTCCTCTTGGTTTGCTCGCCGCACTCCTCTGTGCACAAATGAATTTCTTAATCGGCGCCTAGGCTCCGCTTCAGTTCAAATGGGTCGACTATCGTGCTCTCGCTTGAACGGTTGTTATTTGCTTGCATTCCTTTTGTTGCTGCTTAGATTTTCACGTGGGCTACAACAGCTGTTGTCGGTATGCAACATGCTGCGTATAAAAAAAAACAGATGGACGAACGCTTGTGAACCACGGATGAAAAATAGCCAATCTACAGTGCCACGGGCTGATGTCTTTTAGGTTACTAGACAATTCCCAGCTCACATGAGCAGTACAATATTTTTTCAATGTAAAAAATATTAATTGTGTGTATTTTTTATTATAATATAAATTTAGTTAAAATAATAAATCTGTGTAGAATTCATGTCAAGTGCAAGTTTTCTATAAAATATATGAATTTAAAATCGATATAAATTTTTTTGTTTAGTAGTTTTAAGCGAAATAACCAATATAAATTTATCATCATCATTAAAAAAGCAAGAAAACTCGGATATCTGAATTATTAAGTTGATTGTATTAAGATTAGTTCATTTTATAATTCAATTTAAATCAAACAAAAATAAAATATAAATTGTGAAAATACCTATAATAATCAAATAAAAAAATAAGTTGTTAATTTTCTATCAACAAAAAGACGAAAACATAGATTGAAAATTCATCTTGACGTTATTGTCATTATCATTGTTATTAAAGCTAAAATTATTACTAACATCACTGCCAAAACAATTAAAATAATTAAATTGTCACGAAAAAAAAGCAACAGATTTTTATTAAAAAATAATAAATAAACAATGATTAAAATTATCATTATTATTGCATAAATAATAAAATCATAAAAATCATATAATCTAAAGAATAAATAAAGAAACAAAAAACAAAACAAAAAAAGAATAAAGGGACACCCGATTATTAAAAACTAAAAAACTAAAAAAATATATAAGTAGAAAAAGATAAAAATATATATAATAAGAAAAAATAGAAAAATATAATAAGGAAAAACTAAAAAAAGCAGAAAAATAAAAACAGAGGAAAAAACAAAGAAAAAGAAAAAAACAAATGGAAAAAGGCTTAATCATGAAATAAAAAGAAAAAAAGGAAAAGGAAAAAGTGAAAAACGTAAGCAATAATAAGAGTTAAAAAAAAAATAACAAAACCAAAAAAAAAAAAAAAAAAAACACTGTGCGAATCCACGATTGCATCGTGTCTGTGTGCACAAGTGCATCTGTGCACAGATAAAACAGACACGCCGCTTATTGTCTTGGTAATTAGATAAAGTGTTTTAGAAAAACACTAAAAAAAGTATTTATATTTTTATATTATTTTCCCATGAACATGGCAAACAAGTGTCCAACCACCATACCAATGCCACCAACCTAGAAATGAATTTAAAATAGGAGTTACTGCCTTCATAGTCCATGCACCAGCCGTATTTTGTTATTTTATTTTCTTACAGTTTTTTTTATTATTGATGTTAAAATAACTTTAAAATATATTTTTAAAAAACCATCATCTCAGACTTACTGAATGTACAATTAAAACATGTTTAATTAAAAAAATATAAATAAAATAGACATGTGCCAGGCATGATTATGAAGTAAACTCTTATTTTATTTTATTTTATGGGTTTGCTCCTCGTGGTCTCGGGTTCGAGTCCTGCTTGTCGCTAATATTGGTGGCCACCTGGAGGCTTACATGGTCGTTAACTCGGTGCCGTGGGATTAGTCGAGATGCGCGTAAGCTAACCCGGACACCCACGTTAACAAAAAAAAAAAAAAAATAACAGATACATTATATAACAAGAGAGAGAGAGAGAGAGAGACAGAATGATACATGTCCTCTATCTTCGCCTTCTCTTTTGAGTTTTGACCCCTGGTAGTTGTTGTTTATTAAACCCTTATATCTCCTTCATCTCTCATTAAAAGGCCAGCTACGTGTCTACGACCAGCTCACTGGATAGTAGGTTTTTATTTAAATGCACCAATTTTGCTGAGTTGAGAGGTGACAGCAGGTTCTGATTAATTCTGCATTCAATTAAGAATTAAGTTCTTCGTCCCAAGAAAAATCGATATAATTAACCTACTATGCACCCTTAAGATTACTCGGAGACAGTATATTTCGAAGGGGTCTCATTCTTGTAATGACCATGGCAGGTGCATTGACACAGCAAAAGAGAAAAAGGACAATACTTTAAGGATCACATTAAAAGAATATCAACTGTGTGGGGACGAAACCCACTTTAAACGGTTTAAATCCCACAAAAAAGTTATGGGCTCACCAGCGGCATCCGTGCACTTGAATGTGGCCGCAATTTATGGACTCACCAGCAGTGTGTCGTTCACTTAAATGTGACACGAGTTATTTTTTATTTGAAATTATTTATTTTTAAATTAACTCGTTAAAATAATTAAAAAATCATAAAAAAAACATAGCTGGACCGAGATGTCAAAAACATGGTGATATTTTTTGCCTTTTGACTTCAAAAATATATTTACCTTGGAAAAATACTAGCATGTTAAGATTATAAAAAAAATCAATTTAATATTATTTAAATATATAACGAAATTGCTATAGTTCCAAACAATGTCTAATTATTATTTATTTATTTATTTATTAAAAAAGGTCCCTCACGAATCCATCCATCTTCCGGTACAAAACTGACAGCCTGAAGGGGGTACGCGCTCCAATAGACCTCTCCCACCTACCATGCAGACCTTCCCCATTACGCTGTTGCTGGTGGTTTTAATTTTAAATGTTCCATGCCCGATACAGCGATTTATGCTACCGTGGAAATTCGGTGGAAAAGATTCGGTGCTTATGATCATCATTGCGTGAGTGCATTTCTTTCATCACCTAGAGCTGCTACACTCAATGGCATTTCATCATCAGTGGGCCAGCTGTACATATTTTTTAGTAGATTATTTTAATGATGTCTTATCTTATTTTAGAAAATCAGTTCTTTTTTAAGTGTTAGATTCTGAAATTTGATGTCCGTTGAAATTGTTTTTTAAAATGTGTTTTTTATTCAAAAATATAAATAATGTTTTTTTTTAAAAAAATATTTTAGACATCAACAAAAACATCAATTATTTTAATTTAAAATAAAGATAAAATTCAGTTTTTTAACAACATTTTTTGAACACTCTAAAATCAGAGTGACCCGTCCAGTCAATAGTTATCCGATTCATAAAAGCTTTTTATTTTCTTATTTTTTCCAGGTGGCGAGTTTTCAAATGCTTTGTTTTTTATGGTTCATGTTATCTTGATTATTATTATTATTATTATAAAACATTGTTTTTTGTGACAACATCTAAATTGAAACTTTTTATGATAAAATGACGTGTTTAGCCATTACATGTGCCTTTACTATTACATGAAATGTTATTATAAGTTTACGAGGTGATTTTATAATTAATGATATACATTGCTAGAGCGTATATATTTGGACTGTTTCCATTATATGAATTAATTCCTTCCATTATATTATAATTAATGATATATTGAAGATATCCGACCCCTGGAGAAAGAAGGTCACGTGACCAGTTATGAAAACGTGTGAAGCTGGGGTCCCAATTGAAAGCTACTCCATACAGTTGTTTGTGATTGATAATTTGGACCCCCTCAAAACTCATCTCTTTCAAACTCAGCTGTGCAATGGACACCATCTTGTCTTGATATCTCATTGACACCGTCCAGAGCCGCCCAATTTACTGCGTCATCCAGGATTCTTTAATGTTTTTTTTTTTTAATTTTAAAATATATTAAAATATTATATATTTTTGATGTTAACACATTGAAATAATTTAAAAATAAAAAATCAATTTAAAATACAGTGCAAAATAAACACTTCATGTCCTTGCTTATTTTGGTGCTCAGCCAGGTTTTTATAGTTAGTTGTAGTTTTTCAATCGAAATTGAGCACGGGACTATATTTATCTGATCAGTTTATTTTGTGATTTGATTTTTTAAAATATTTATTTATTTGCTTTAAATTAATTATTCACATATATTTTTATATCATTTTAATATGGTGATATAAAAACTAATAAAAAAATTTGGTTCTATATATTATAAAAAATAACTATTAATGTATTATCAAAAAACAAAAATGGATTCAATGAGATCCCACCACCCTTTAGGGATTTTTTATGGGTCTGGATTAATCGAGCAAGGCTCTGATTGTCCAAGATTATTACAAGCTAAACACGCACTGGTTATAACTCGAAACTTTCAAGTTAGATTTAAAATCATTTGCCACCATGTCTCTTGAAAACTTCATTTAATTTGAAGTTTTGATGCTTGTTTGAGAGTGTGATTACGGTGATTTTTGAAAATGCTTATTGTTTAGAAATGCATCAAAATAATGTTTTTGATTTTTTAAAAATCATTTTTGATATCACCATATTAAAATTATATAAAAACATTAATTTTTTTAATTTAAAATAAAAAATAAAAATAAATTTTTTTAAATTTTTTCATAAATATTTTCCGATCAAATATCCCAAAAATCTGGTCCCAGATATCAAACTAGTTCTTCATCGTCTACAAAACATAAAAGCCATGTTTTTCATGCACGTTTGAAACACAAGTGGCTGTACAAGTATATACTAAAAATATAATGATTCCCATCCTTTTAAAATTACTAAAGCTTCCAAGCTAGTAACCTATAGTGCATGTGATTGGACTAGGCTTTTTTTTGTTTATTTAATGGTTTGGACCATTGAACTACAGAAGCTAGAAGTTACATGGATATTTAAAGTGATAGTTGAATTATTTTAATCTAAAGAACAGATAAATGTGTTCATGTTTAACACAAACTTTAAGATCCATGTCATCGTATAAAAAAGATTTTATTTAAATTTATTATTCAACTAAATATAGCAATGAATTATATCATTTCAATTTTACAAGGTTAAAACACGAATAAATAAAATCTATAATAATAAAATTCAAAAGCACCCATTTTTCCAGAGCGGCATGTGAGTTATAAACCAATAGTGTTTGGGCATCCGTGTGCAAAAACTAGGAAAGTAGAGTACGAAAATAAAAATAAAAATTTGCAAGCGTGCCCCCTTGTTTTAAGGATTGTCCGGGAACCAGAGGACACCGTTAGGGTCCCATCCTTGTCACCTTTTTTACCGCGCAAAATGACAAGAAGGCTATTACCGTAAATTAGTTCACGGGGGCCTTCTGTCTGGCAACATGCATGCACCGGTGTCTAAAGATTCTCTGTTTCATGGAGCCTCCTCGCTCCTTTCTTGACTGTTCATTTTATTCAAACTATTTTGATTATATTTCTTTTTATCTAAAATTAATTATTTTAATATTAATCAATAAATATATTAAAATTAAAATTCTTGCATCGTTGATTGTTTCTTAGGAGTAAGAGATATATACCCCTTGATCACTTGGACCATCCCTCTCGTGTTACAATTTAATATATATTCCTTGCTTGGAATGAATTTGGAGATGGATTTTAGTAGAATATAATATATATTATGTGATACAATATGACATTTGAAATTGTGTTTTAAAAATATTTTTGATTTTATATTAAATTATTTTTTAAATATTATTAAATTATTTTTATTCGATGATATAAAAAATATTTTAAAAATAAAAAAATATGATTTCTATATATTTTTAATTAATGAATGTTCTTAAAAATATTTTCAGCAAAACTACCTAACAGATATTAAATATGGACTTGATAGGTAGGACATAAATTACTTCCAGCAACTAGATTATTTTCCCAGGCATTTCTTCACCCCCACACCATTAAATTTTCAATAAATAAATAAAATTATTTTAAACCAAATAAAAAACAAAAATTCCAAAAAGTAGAAGGATATAACTTGGGTGATACGTGTATCTAGTGTATTAAATTTTTCAACACTAGCACATTAAATTTTTAAAAAATTAAAAAAAAAAATCAATTTAATATTTTTATATATACGATGCATGTTTACACGAACTAAAATATAGAAGTCACTGAATTTCGAAAAATAATTTTTTTTTTTAATTACTCCTGCCAGTTATGATTCTGAATTGTCGTCATTCTTTCCAGAGATGTAACATAGAATCCTCACCGTCTACCATGGTCCGTACAGAACACCTGTAAATTCCACAAATACCCCTCACCACCACAAATTTCCCGCGCAACCAGAAACAAAAAGCGTCTGATGAGACTATACAAAAAGATCAGATGACGATCACCATCACGATCATCCTGATTCCACCACCTATCTCTTGCCTGTAGGCCCCACCCCGTCCCACTTCACTTTTAAGAACCCACCTGGCTTCCATTACCGCAAATCAATGCCATCCTTTCTAATTTTTGTCTAATCTTGCAGCGCAAGGACCCCCCCCCCCCCCCGGTCCTCTATATAAAACGCACAAAAATCAGCTTCTGCCCCAATTTGTTCTCTCCCAGCACCATGCTCATGGAATACCGAACCTGCCCTTCATAGTCCATCCCTTCTCCCTCCACAATGGCGCCGAGTATATCTCGTGCTTCAGTGCTCCTCACCGCCGCCGTACTCACCCTGCTTTTTGCCGTCACCCCGATCACTTGCTGGCGTCCATGGCCGCACCTGAACCCCAACAGCTCAGACCTTCTCTATGATTCCTCCAAAAAGTTTGAGGGGTCATCAGAATTTGTTCACCTACGTTACCACATGGGCCCGGTCCTTACTGGGAACATAACGGTCCACACGATCTGGTACGGCAGATGGCAAAAATCCCAGAAAAAAATTATTCGAGAGTTCATCAACTCAATCTCAGCTGTCCATGCACGGCGCCCATCAGTTGCTGGCTGGTGGAGGACTGTGCAGCTCTACACAGACCAAACTGGAGCCAACATTTCACACACTGTCCAGCTGGGACAGGAGAAAAACGACAGGTTTTATTCTCACGGGAAGTCGTTAACAAGGTTGTCTATACAATCGGTGATCAGGAGTGCCGTGACAGCCAAATCTAAGCCGTTGCCTATCAATCCGAGAAATGGGCTGTATCTCCTGCTGACTTCTGATGACGTGTACGTCCAGGATTTTTGCGGGCAGGTTTGCGGGTTTCATTATTTTACATTCCCTTCAATTGTAGGGTACACCTTGCCTTATGCCTGGGTAGGTAACAGTGCAAAACAGTGTCCTGGTGTGTGTGCCTATCCTTTTGCTGTGCCTGAGTTTAGGCCAGGGTGGAAGGCGCTAAAATCACCTAACGGTGATGTGGGTGTTGAAGGAATGATCAGTGTGATTGCTCATGAGATTGCTGAGTTGGCAACAAATCCATTGGTGAACGCCTGGTATGCAGGGCAGGATCCGAGTGCTCCTGTGGAGATAGCTGACTTGTGTGAGGGTATTTATGGAACTGGGGGCGGCGGGTCCTACACAGGACAAATGCTGACGGACCATGATGGTGCCACGTATAATATGAAGGGGATCAGACGGAAGTTCTTGGTTCAGTGGATTTGGAACCATGTGGTTAGTTATTGTACTGGCCCTAATGCCCTTGATCAGTAGCGGTATTTATATTCCTATTCTGATTTTTACTGCTTTTTTTATTTTATATTTACCGTTTGTTGGTTTTTGAATTTTGGGTTTGGGAGCTTGGTAATTAATGAATATGTTCATTAAGGTAGTTAAGGTTGTTAAAATTTGTAATAATTTCTATTACACTATTTTTGTATACCAATTTCCTGTCTTGTCTTTTTCCCACCTTAGAAATGTGATGTTATATCGTGTTTGCTGGTGACTAAGTACTATGTTAACATTAATTATTATTTTTAATATCGGTATATATATAAAATTACTATTTTTTATTTTTATTTTTAAGATGAGACCAGGGAAATGTGTGATCGTTGATCTGCCAAATCTAAAATTTAGTGTTTAATTGAAGTCAAGTTGACTTGATTTTGAAGCGTGAAATTTAGTTTGACAGGTAGTTCTTAAGGACTCGAGTTGTCTAATTAAATTCAATATAAAATGTGGCAGGGGCAATTATTGTTTTTTTTTTTTTAAAAAAATCTTAATATTTGAATATCAAAACCATTAAAAAAAAGCAGAGCACTCCAGCCAAACATCCCTTGAACCTCACAGCTACCAGCTCTTCAATCTCAAATCTTGTTAAGCACAGCGCATCAACATCTCTGATCAGGGAAATGAACGTGAAATTCTGATGACACCCATTTGATCTGATTTCAAAACACGAAATACAGGGATGGCTGAATCTGGTTAGCAAGTTGCTTGATTGAAGGCGAGATTGAAGTTTCCTTCTGGTAGGAAAGAACCCATTTCTTGAAAGTGTGTGAAAATGGAGAGGAGTTGAGATTGATTGGGCGTCTGTAAGGTGTTACGCGAAGCGTGCCTAGAAATTCACCTTGTTTGTCAGCTTTTTTTAAAATGTAATTTTTATTTTAAATTAATTCTTTTTTTTATTATTATTATTTTAATACAATTCTAGATAAAAATCAACAAACCACCTTAAACACTTCCAAATAAAACAAAATATCAAGAAGCAATGAAATTAAAATTTGGGAACCAGCTGGCTGGTGTCTCAAGTGGGCATCAGATCAAGATGTAAGCAACAAAGACAAATCTTTTCCCTATCAAATGAAACAAGTTACTTTTGACTTTAGATGGCAGTAAGGTTCGATAAAGTCAAGCTAAAGAACAAAAGAAGAATCAAATATTTAGCATTACATAATTATATATTAATCAGATTCTCCAAACCTAATCACCAATTGATGGAAATAGTCATGAGTATCAGCACTCAGACATCCCCTGTACAGAAATCATGCCTTCTGTCTTTCTCCTCCATAATCTATTATCATAAAGTCACCCCTCAGCACAGAATCATTAAACCTAGATTAACCCGAGTTGAATAAAACAAACCTTAAACCTAGTTTAACCCGAGTTGAATAAAACAAAGATAATCAAAGTCTTTGACTAGGGGCTAAACCGATCAAGTCCTGGTTCGACCGAACTAGTTCGGCGAGACCGGATTCAATATCTGTGTTGTTGTTTAGTTTATCATGAGAAAGCAAGAAATTGTTGCTGTTCTGTCTTCTGTGTTTAATACACTTATCAACGAAGCTGGTTCTTACCTAAACGAGGGGCTAGGGTTTATCATCCTACTGCGGTAACGTTGCTTTTGAAATAGCTGTATTCTTAACAGCACCAGAAAGCGGGCACTGATGTTTACGGCATCTAAATCTCGAGAGTGAGGGCAAGGCTTGCAGTAACCATCTCTCGCTTTCTCTGCATGCTGTAAAATTAACATAAAGCAAGCACGTCATTATCAATATCACCATAAGGGAATAAATGATGATCAAAAAAGAAGAAAAGGAAAAGAGAAAAAGAAACAAAGACAGTCCATATCATAGTCCAGCTCTTTTGATTCCATGCAATAACATCCAAACAACCTCTTAAAAGAAGGGAAAATAAATGAAGAAATGCCATAAAGAACTTGGGTGCAAATTGAGTAGAGCATTAAAAAGAAAGGAGGATCAAACAATAATTACAAGAGTGGGGGGCCTCTGGGAATCATGCCATCTAATTTTAGCACAACTTTGTTGAAGAACTGACACAAAGAGAGCTTACAATGAATGGATTGAAAACCTGAAACCTAACTGATGATTCGGTGGCGCATTGACGATGACCCTGAGATCTCCTTGAGGGGCACCAAATGCATGATCTAGCAAGTATAGAGCTGTGGGGATACATAATGGTCCAACCATACCAACTACAAATTATTAGAGCACACTGCAAGCATATTATTAGCCCCACCTGGTAGATTGTATATGCAAATTGAATCATAGCATTGAATTCCCAACTCATAAATTTCACCTTTCTTAAAAGCGTCTACAATTGCTTGCAAATTCAATGAATCTTTCTCTTTTATGGACTCACTCATTGATCTTTACTGCACATGAACAGACTACCCTATTAGCTAGAATCGAAACCTTACAAACTTGTTTCCTTGATGGCATATTAAGAACAAGAAGGGATATGCACAGCTACACCTAGATGAAAATGGAGGGCAAAGTAGAAACCCACATTTGACATCTAACAGCGAAAATCACTGTTTTGCAATCAATTCCTGATTTTGAGTAGAAAAAATGCTGTACTCCCATTTGTGAATTGCATGTGCATGTACAAGGTCGAATTACACCAAAAAAGGGGGGATTCTTGGTAACAAAGCCATCCATCATGACAGCTAGTATTGCAAAGTAAACATGTACGAGACTAAATAATTGTCTGGAAACTTTTATTCATTGAAAATTTACAGTTCTGGAAAATTTCGCACTCCACCTTTATAGTACTTAAATATGGAAGGATGATCTCATCACTCGAATCTCCAGTCTAATAAATCATTAGCTAGTTATCATTTAACATAGAGTACACATCACTCAATACTACCCTCACTGCCAAATTGAAGCTCACACCTGACGGCAAAAGTACAATCCTCCATGAGATCAACATCGATAAAGGGTCAGTAAGATTTTCTACAACTTCTGCAATCTGCAAACAGATGATGTTCACCAGAAAGACAGACTTCAAGACAGTCGCTTATCCTTGATAGTAGCAAATTCAATCAACAAACAAGGCAAAATATAAGCTGAGTTACCAGTGCAAAACAATGAGTATCAAGAGCATCATGGTGTTCAGAAACCACAAAAACATCTGCTCTAGTATCTTCTACATCCTTGCTTCGAGAGAAAAAAGAAAGAAGATCACAGAAGTGTTCATATTAAACGAAAAATATTTGCAAGAAACAGCCTTAAAAGTAGGCGCAATAACTAAATCAAAAGATATAGTGTGATAAACAACACCAGCACACCACTGCATCATCCATAAAATTGTTGAGAAATACTCCTGTATCAAGTTCGGTGCAATCCCTATATTAGTAAGTAATAATAAGTCAATTCGTTCCAATTCCAAAACAGATGATTCGAAAATCCAATGAAGTGTGAAGTAACAGATAGAGACTACAGTTGACCGGTTACTAGCGTTTCCGCCACTTTGGTGTTTGGTGCAAGATTGCTGTCTTCCTTAATCTACCAAGCAAAAAGTAGGTAGCCAGTGCTGCAATACCTTATACAAAGTGATGGTAACAGAAGGCACTAAATCTTTTAAGAAATTCAAATAATTAGCCAAATCGAACATCATAATGTAAGTAGCAGTACTCGCATATTCACACAATTAGTAGTGTTCAATTAAGTATTCATAGAAGAAATTTGGCTAGCAGTTTTCAATAGCCAGGTCAGTAAGAAGTACCTTTATCTATCTTTCATGAAAAATAAGCTTCAATATTATATTCTTTAAGAACAAATTCTTATGGTTCGCAAATCAGACACAAAACCATCTCATTAAGTATGCAACAAGAACATGCGTGCCAGTTGTTTCTGTCAGAAACCTTGTGCCCATGATGACCACAAATGATAATGCCTATTTCTGTAGCTATTCCACGTTTTGGTTTTATAATCTGTACGACCACCATTCAGATATCTTGTAATGCCGAGACAACTTGGTCAGAATGGGTTATAAAGAATCAATATGCCGATAACGTTCTCAATATTTACCCCACTTGTTTGGAGAAAACTATCAATAAGAAGCAGGTCCAAATGAAACCAGCATATCAAAGGATGGATTCCAACTCTCAAGCTTTGAACATAGAACTGAAAGCATTGATTCACAATGCTAGCAGCATTACCACGGGTAAATGACAAATATTTTTCATAAGACGATCATGGATTTAGAGAGTAAAGCAAAAACTCTGGTCCAAAAAGGAGATAACTTGTCAATCATTCAAATAACCCAGTCTCAAATTTCAACTTAACTTACACAGAGAGAGCAATAATTGATTACACCTTACCCTATTATCTAGATCACAGAAACCAGACACTAGACAAAATGATGAGCAGCAGAATATGGCATGCAGAGACACTCAAATAATCTATTGCAGGTGGCTATCATTCCCATGCAGAAAGATAAAATTTTATTTTATTCGATGTATCTTCATCAACTCATTAAAATATGTCAAAATACAGCCTAAAAAAACAACATGTAACGATCATTCATAATAGGTAGATTGCTCCTCCTACAATGTGGAGATATTAGTTTGTATTCACAAAATATCATTTCAGGTCTTTAAGATTCTCGTTCTGCAGGTACTTCAAAACTCCATACGTAACAGTCCCAGCGACAAACAAGCCAACCGTAGGAGTGAAAGATGGATATAGATACTTCACAAAAATTTTATCCCATTCTTCTGGTAGGAAGCCTGTTGAAGGAAAAATGCTATGTTATTTTTTTTACAGGAGAGTTTATATTCATACCCAATATGAGTAAAAACTATTAAAAAAAAAGTAGAATCATTTGCCTAATTTTCTTTATGATAGGAACAAGCTTTAAATAACCATGTTCATGCTAGGAGGCATTATGCCTTTTCTTCTTCTTTTCAAATTGGCACAAATTTCCTAAAGCTAAGGGGAGTCTTACGACTCATTACATTGATTCCTATATGTTGAATAATTTCTAAGTGAAGAAGGAGAGAACAAAACAGAGGAAATTGCATCACCCTAGTAGCAAAACAAGCTCTTTTTGAAATAAATAAATTCCATTAACAGTACAGCCACCCTCTTATGGAGGACTGACATAATTGTTCAATTATGAACTAGCTATGCCGAAGTCATATTCATTGCTAAACAAATGAGACAGCTGCAATCAGGCTATTGGATACTTTATTCTATTCTTTCAATGAAATATGTAGCTAATCAAGCCATGGTCTGACAAACTTGAGGAATGTAAGAAGAACACCGTCATTTTTCTTGGTGAAACTAAATTTGTTCATAGTAATCATAGCCATAAGGAGACACAACACCAAGCAGGCAAGCACAAACATTGAACACCAAAAAAGTACGAGTACTAAATATGGATGATTATACACTATCTATAATTAAATAGAAATTGCAAAAAATTACCAAAGCAATTTGATTTTGAGAAAATTGGGCATGCCAGTAGATAATGAATAATTTCAGCAAAAACATTTGTAACAGTATTGAATCCAAGAAGGTCAGTATCCATATTAACTTGAAAAGTCTAAAAAACACTTTTGAATTCAGAAAAAAATTCTAATCAGATACTTTAATTAATTACATCCATTTAAATCTAATCTCGAAATTCTCCAAAATTTTAACCAAATTTCGACATTTGTAGCTTCTTTCAACTCATCCAGGTATAACCGAACTCGATAAAAATAAAAATAAAAATAAATAAAATCCCATAAATTCTGACATACCTGAAGCAGCAAGCGCAATGCCCTCAACGAGAATAACCCCACCAAGTCCTAACCAAGCAAGAAGAAAAGCACTCTCATTTCTACCCTGTTCTTTACCTTTGACCTCATTTTCTTGGCTTAAAAAAGCTGGTTTCTCAACTGGAGTCCTTCTAATAATCGATGCTCTCTCTCTTCTATTACTCTTTGGTTTCTTTTTACTCTCACTTCCACTAGCTGTCTTGCTTGTAGCAGTTGCTGCAACTGATTGTGAGCCAAACCCTTGACCAGTTGAGACTGTGGAGGGTTTTTTCTCCGGCGGGGTTGGATTGTTTGTGGAGGACTGGGCTATGATTTTGAGTTTGGTGGGTTTTGCTAATGGTGAGAGAGGGAGAAGATGAGAGGGTTTTTTGAAGAGAGAAGAAGGTGAGGGCGAGTGGATTTGTAGCGCCATTTTCAGTTTTGTTGGTTAATAATGATATCTGTTTTGCTGTTTTAAGTTTTAACTGCCTTTTAGCTTTTACGTTATATAATTTGCCTCCCCTGTAAATTCGAGAATTGTATTGGCCTCCCCCAATTATACTATGGGTTTTCCTTTTCTCTCCCTTTTTGTTTTTTGTTTTTCAAAATCAAGCAAATTCTAACATGATAGTCACCATATTACAGTTCTGGAAAATATAAAAAGCAGTATTTTTCATAAAAATATATTTGGCTGTGAGATAATTTCTTTCATACAAAATAAATAAAAAAAAGGTTTAAAAATGACGGGGAATACCCTCAAAAAACAATTTGAAATTTCTTTTTTGGATCAATCCGTTTTTAAAAATAAACTTTGATATAAAATAATAATAAATTAACCAATCAATTCCCGCCCTCAAAACCAGACAACTCTCGTGGCTCACTCCTCTCCTTACCCAAAAAACATACAATAAAGAAATTCCTAATTTCTCAGCTTAAACATCCACCCCATCAGTTACTTCATGGACCCCACCCCTCTCCCTCCTCCTCATGTCTCTCCTTTCTCTGCCTCGCTCTCTCTTCTCCCACTCCCTCTCCTCGCCGTCTCACGCGATCACTTACCGCAGAAACCGATGCTTCAGCTGCTCTCTCTCCGTTTCTAAAACGAGCAACGCCACCTCGCTTGCGATTCTCTGGTTTAAGCAGGATCTTCGTCTCGATGACCACCCTGGCCTTCTGCAAGCTTCTAAATTTCCTGCTTTACTTCCTCTTTACGTTTTCGATCACCGTATTCTCTCCCGTACGTCGTCGTTGTGACATCTTTCCTCTCTTTCAATTGCTGCCTCCTTTTCTAACTCCTTGCCTCGTTTTTTTTTAGCAAATGAAATTGGATTTCCAGAAAAACTGCGACTCGTCGCCCAAGGACAGTAGAAACGACTTGTCGGTTAGATTTTTTGTGAATGAAATAAAATATATTTTGGTGGTAATGTTGCGCAGGTTACAATGATGAGAAGCTAGAGCTGGTTCTTTATGCGTTGGAAGATTTAAGAAAGTCACTAAAGAAGCAAGGGTCTAATTTGATGATCAGGTTTGGGAATGCAGAAAATGTGATAAAAGAGCTTGTACTAGAGGTAGGTAGGTTGTTGTTATAGTTGTTACTACGTTTTGCGCTTGCTCTGTAGATGTTATGATTTATAGTTGTAGTTTAGGCACTTTGAGGTGAAACCTCAAGAGCCCATTTGATTATTTGTTGATTTATAGAGTAGGATTGTTGGAACAGGTGAAAGCTGCCGATGTGTTTGCGGAAGTGGAGGTGGAGTATCACTTGCGGGAGATAATGGATGTTGTGGAAGAGACATTGGAGAGGATGGCTTCGTTTGATAGGAATCCGGGTATTGTGTTGTGGCAGACTCCGTTTTATGATATTAAGGTAGTCATCTTTGTCATTGATCAAGTGATGTTTTCATTCGAGGTTGTGTTTTATTGTCGGTTTTCTTTGTTGGTTTTGTGGTTTGTTTTGTTTGTAGAATTTGAAGGTATTGCCTGCTTCTTACGATGAGTTTGAGAAGCTTCAATTGACTGTAACTCCACCTCTTCTGCCGCCAAGATTGCCTAGTGCAGAAATGGAACTGGACTGGGGTAAGTTTCTCTGTTCAAAAAACGGAAGAGAATGGTTGTTTTGTAGAAGTATTTGATTTACAATTGTGATTAAAGTAAGGGGAGTAATGACTAAACCATGGATCAGGTTTGCTACCCACATTGGATAACTTGAAGAAGTTTGTGAATGAAAGTCCTTCCAAATGGAATGAAAGTTGGGCTTTGCTCAAGGAGATGTCAAGTGAAACCATATCACAGAAGCAATTATCAAAGTCAGGGAAAGTAAGTTTGGATAATTCAAATTTGAAGCATACCAAGAGGAAGAGACTGGATAAATCTGTTTTTGTCACACACAAGCAAAATATTGTGGGAGGTGGGACAAACAGTGTGCTTAATGCATTGGCTGCATACTTGAGATATTTGGAGGGAACAGCTCGGGATGACTGGCAAGAGTATGTGCTGATAATGTGCATCATTAATTTATGAAGTTGTGCTTTGTATTTGAGTTTGTTTATCTATTTGACTTTATGGTTTCTTTATTGTATGGAAAAATATTATAGTCAAATTGATGCATAGAATGTGGAATAAAGAATAGCCTTAACATAGAGCCCTGTTCAGATTTTACTTGTTATATTATGTAAAATGTGTTACATTTTTTGTTTCTGATTTGAAACTTCAAAAAGACAATTGTTTGACTTGATTTGATGCCAGGGTACATGAGAAATTGCGAACTGCTGAAATTCGTGACGGAGCTTCATTTTTTGCGCTCTTTGGCCCTGCCCTTTGTCTTGGTATCATATCTAGAAGGAGAGTTTATCATGAATCAATTAAATACGAGAAAGAGCGAAATGCTGGGTTTCTATCACCCTTTGGATATTCAACTGCCACAGTTTCTGCTTCAGCTGACACAGTGTGCTCAATGGAGGTAGGCTGCTTTAGATCTACTATGCCCATGTTATAATATGTTTTATAGATGTGTATTCTAAATTATCTACTTTGATTTTCTTTATTTGTTTTGTTTTGTTTTGTTTTGTCACCCCCCTAGTTTTGAAATAACTTTTTTGATTTAGATAAGCTTTTGATGGATTCTAGTGAAATCTTGTGCAGTGGTATTGGCTTATGCTTTTAAAAAGTCAATTAAGTGATGGAGGAGGATATCCTATTCGGATATGGAGATGGAATGGTTATCTAATTCAGGTTTGCAGCCAAAACTGATCTATACATATAATTTCTTTTCTTTGAATCTCTTTCTGCTGATAGCAGTTCATTTTTATTCATTTTATACTGAAAAAATATGTTAGCCAAGATTAGTGAAGGATTTTTGTAATTTTTGCTCAAGAGAATTTTTTTTAATGTAATTTCAGTATACAGTTGTTGGCAATAGAGGCCCTGCTGTTCTTCTCGTTCATGGTTTTGGTGCATTTTTGGAGCACTTTCGTGACAATATAAGTAGTATATCTAATGATGGGAACCGAGTTTGGGCTGTCACGGTTCTAGGATTTGGCAAATCAGAGAAACCAAATGTTGTGTACACTGAACTTATGTGGGCTGAATTGTTGAGAGATTTTATAATTGAAGTTGTCAGGGAACCAGTGCATCTCATGGGAAACTCTATTGGTGGTATGTTGCATGTTCTAATCCCTAGCTTTCATGTCTAATTTCACTGTTTGCTTATGTAAAAGCTCATCTATTTAATTGTCATCAGTTGCTGCTCTCCAATACTCATCTAATTGTTATTGCTCTCTCCAGGCTATTTTGTAGCTCTTGTCGCCTACTTTTGGCCTGCTTTAGCCCAGTCTGTTGTCCTTATCAATAGTGCTGGGGATATTGTTCCAGCATATACTTCTCCGCAATTCACAAAAGTGAGTTTAAAATAAATATTTATTCAAATGTCATCCTCGACTCATAACATCCATCACAGTTGTCTTTTATTTCTTTTATTTGCTCTTAAGAAGTGCCATCTTGATCAATTGAGCGGTTTATGAAATAGTGTTCATTGATTAATCTCACAATTTTCAATTTTGCTTGGCTGTGTTTCACCATCAAGTTGTACAGCCTATTTTTCTATCAATAGAATGTCATCCTGAGGCTGTCCATACTATTTATCCCCTGGAACAAATTATCCATATTGTGTTATTTGGATAGGAGTTTCGTAGAATAATAACTGGAAGATGCTCACATGATATAGGGTCCAAAATGATCATTGGATGCTGTGAAGTTTGTGCATTCTATGTATCAATAGCAATGGACATGTACACAAACACACACGCACCTTATCGATCTGCTTCAATATTAGGAGTAAAGGCACAAAGGGAGTTTTTCTGAAAACTATGTTCCTTGCATGCCTTTCACTTGTCCTCCAAGTTCTCTCTTTGAGTTCTGTCAGCCTGAAATACTCAGCAAGCAGTAATTCTTCAGTGATCTCCTAATTTGCTTGTAATCTATTAATGTTCCAGGTGAGAGCAACTTCAGGGGCTACATGGCTTGGTGCTCGACTCCTTTTATTTTCCTTGAGGCTGAGTTTGGGAAGCATAGTAAAGAGTTGCTACCCAAATGTAAGTGGTATCTATTTCCGCATTTGGTCTCACTATTCACATCCAAATGTTGCATCTTACTTTGCCGCATCTTGCCTTGCAGAAAACTGAGAGAGTTGATGATTGGCTTATTAATGAAATGCTAAGAGCTGTATCCTTGTCATTAGTGAAAGCAAGCCTTTTCGTTTTTTTTTTTTGCAGAATCTAATTTGACTCTGTGTTAGGAATTGAGATTGATAAGAAGGAAAGCGTAACCTTAACACACACAAGTCTTATGATCCTGGTGTCCTGGTGGTACTAGAAAGTATTTTCAGTTTCAATCTCTCGCTTGCTCTTAATTATCTCTTGGAAGGCTTCAAAGGCAAGGTTCTAATCATACAGGTAAAATCTCAATATTGTTGAAAAAATTACCATTGTGTTTTCGCTTTCTTTTCTTACTTTGCATAGCTCGATAGTCCAATTGAAAAGCTGTGTATGTTCTATTGATTGATCTATTTACTGCAGGGAATGAAAGATCCTATAACCGACTCAAAGTCAAAAGTGGCTATGATCAAAGAACATTGTCCTGGGGTCGTCATCAGAGAATTGGATGCTGGTAATTTTGTTACCCTGTCATCATGTTGATGCTTATTTTCAATCTTTTCTGCGAACCACTAACTAGTGGTCCTTGATTTGATTTTCATTTCAGGCCACTGTCCTCACGATGAGAAACCAGAAGAGGTAAATTCTATAATTTGTCAATGGATATTGACAATAGAAAGTAGAGCTCTTTCTCAAGCCTGTTCATAGCTTGCAGTACACATAGCTGCCTAGCCCAAAGTTAAGATCATCATTCTTCCTCGATTCTTTTGATTTTTTCGGCTTCATCCCAGATTCCAGGGCCATTTATTTGCATAATGTAATGAATACTGTAAAAATACACATGCTTGAGCTTAGCATTTGAGTAACTTCTGGTTCCATATTAGATCACTGAAGTGTTTTTTGTTCCATTTGGAAGTTCATTATTCAAAATTTTGTAATTTTTATCTTCAAAAGACATGGTGCTTGTCAATTTTCCCAAAAACACACGTTTCAGATTTGGGCACCATTGACATGGCCATGCCATTTACAGTATAAAGAGAAGAGTAGTGCTACATGGCACGAAGCCAGCCGCTAACAAGTGTCATGCCATGAAAATGGAACCAAATTGTATAGATTGTAGCGTATTTTCTTGTAGCTACCAAAAACGATGCTGTTTTGATTATTTTTTTTTGGATAAAACGATGTTGTGGCAACAATCAGTGTTGTTTTTTTGGAAGTGACTTCAGTTTAGTCCTTAACATTCTAGGTTTGTACAAAATAATTCTTAAATTTCAATGCGTTAGGTCCAGCAGGTCTTTGAATGTAGAGAGAGAAAAGAGGGGGGAGACAAACATGGCTTAAAATAATTTTTTGAATGGTGTAAATGTAATTTCTTATATCTAAAAGCTATTTAGAAAAACTATTTTTTATATCATTTTAAATATAATGTTTTATTTTGTATATAGTTTAATTATGTAATTAATAGGAGTAAGTTATATAATTAAATAATTGCTTTAAAAAAAAATACTTCATCAATATAATTATTAATTTTTGATTTATATTTAAATAAAAAAAATTAAAATAAAAACCCGCAACATTTTATTTGAAATTGTAAAATATTGAAAAAATAGATCAAAATTTAATATATATTTTTTTTAAAAAAAGTTTCCGAAATTAAATTTGAAATAAGAACTCACAATATTATCATAATTAACACGGAGCAAAAAAAATACAACTTGTTTCCAATGAACAAAAATACAACATTAAGTCAATATTTTACCTCATGTAGCATTATTGTTTCCAGTTAATAGTATAATGACTTTTCTATCTAAATTGCTACAAATAACAGTTCGTTCATGTAGAGAAAAACTATTAAGGCTATCAAAATAATTTTCAGTATACCAAGCAGCTAAGAATATATATTTTTTGGAGTTGCCCTTGCACAATGCATAAAAGAGTGATCAATCCCCTTCTTTCTGGCGAGGGCATAATTCTGCTGAAATGAGTTTTTAATCAAGAAAAATTCTACAAAGCACCTGGATAATTTTTTTCATTGAATTTGACCCGGCATATCACTCGCCCGACCCATCTCCTAACTGGAGCCGGTCTATAAAAAAGTAAACAAGTAAAGATTTGTTGATTTAAACCCTTTTGAAAATAATAATAATTTTTTGATTTTTTTCTTTCTTTCTTTGGAATTGACCTCCCAACTTTTCAATTGTGACCCGATAACTATGCCTACGATGTAAAGATTTTGGAAAACAGAAATGGCATAGCATGGAGCCCTTCCCACCGGCTACACCTTATGCATCGTAAATTCTTCTCCTGCTTCTGATTCGAGCTTCAAAGCACATTGTTTGACTTGGAATCATATCTAGAGCGAGAGCGCGCTGTGAAGCAATCAAATATGAGGAAGAATGAAATGATGGGTCCGTCTCACCATTTGGATATCGGCTGTGGCCCTGCAGCCGATGCTGTCTGCTCAATGGAGGTACTCTGTGGTGTCTTACAATTAGCTGCTCTGGAGTTCATGGGCGTAAATTTATTGTGGTGGTAGAGAAAACAAGGAAAAAGATGTGATCAAGTACAATTGATACATAACTTTGAATTTCAAAAATGTTACAAAATTCCAACATACATGAAAGCTGTAAACCCAAAAAAAAACCCCTCAAATTTCAATCTTAAGCATAAACTTGAATGGTACAACGAGACTGACAAAAAAACAACAATTATTCACACAAATCATTGGATTCGATCCAACTCTGCAAAATCAAGGCCACCTGAAAAAAACGAGAGCAATCCACGCAGTAACCTCATCAAAACCTTGCGTGTCACAAAGAATATATTGCTGCAACCATGCAAACTCCAAAGAACATGACATTGTTCAGAACAGCAAAGCTTACAGCCCCAGAAGCATCCGCTGAAGATTCTGGACTTGCTGCAGCTTTAGATCTCTTCTTTGGCTTATCAGGTGCTGGCGCTGGAGTAGGAGGTTTAGGTGTAAAAATATCAAGAGGAAGAAGCACCTTGTCAACCTGATAAACAGCTAACTGATTATCAGTGTAGATAGTGCCGGATACGCTTGTATTTGTAAGCCCTGTGGTTATATTCACAGAGTTTCCTGTGGTGGTCACATTGAGCTCTAACCTGCCACCTGATCCTGCCTGTGTGGTCAAAGGGTTGCTCACAGTCTGGAACTGGGAACTTGATAGAAATTGCGGGATAATGTGAAACTGTACTAGCTCAGCCTTTTCTTGATCGTTTAGCGAGTTGAGGGTGCCTGATTTGAGACTTGAAAATGCGCTGTCGCTAGGTGCAAAGATGGTTATAGCATTGTTCGTGTTGTTGAGCTGGCCATTCAATGTGACATCCTCTTGAGTGGCTTTCAAAAGCCGGATAAAAACACTGAACTGACCGCCTTTTTCTAGGACTTTTGTGACATTAGTTGGACCAGCTGGTGCAGGGGCTGCAGCTGGTGACTGAGCTAGGATTGTGGGGCAATAAAGAAGGAAGAATAGAATAAAAGAAGCTGAGAACAGAAATTGCGGCACCATTTTAGTGGTTTTTGGATAAAGTGGCCTATATTGCTGGTACTAGCTACAAACTTTTGATGCATAGAGAGGAGATGAAGAGGGTTTTTATAATTATAGCCGTGGATGATTAGAGTTAGGTGTAATGTACAATTTTAGTTCAGAAACTTAGCTGCTACATGGTTTATCTTACTTCAAAAGGTAGAGAGAAATCAATGGAGAGAGAGGAACAAACACTGCTGCAACAACTAGTTTGCTTGAAAACACAGAAAACAGGAAGGAAAGAAGTAGCAAGTGGGTGTGTTGACAAATAAAGATGTTCATTATTTCCTTCGCTTTTACTTGTGAACGTATTTTGGGTGAAAATTGATATATTGCTTGCCACAATCCTAAGAAAGATTGATGGTGGCATGGTGTACCGACCGCATCAATGTCATCCTCTGACCCCAAATCATATGTTCTCTACAGCTATGATTGCATCTTGTGGGTTCCCTCTCCGTTGACTTACATTTCATTTGCCTTCTTAGGTAAGCTAAACATGAAATTACACCAGAGCTAACGGTAAGTAAGAACATAATCTGTTGATTTTCTCTAACTCGTTTTGCAGCTCGTTTTTATGCATTTTATTCTGGAGAACATGTTAGCCAAAGATCAGATAATAGATTTCTGCATTCTTTTTAAGATAATGTTCCTATTTCAGTACACTTTTTGGTCATCAAGGTCCTGCGAATCTTCTTATTCATGGTTTCGGTGCATTTTTGGAGCACTACCGTGATGATATACATGGTATATCGAGAATGAGAACTGAGTTAGGCTATCACATTTTAGGATTTGAAAAACCAGAGAAGCAATAAGCCTATTTGAACTCGGTTCATTATCACATTCACCGTGATGACCATATGTTCTTTGGATGCCTTTTCTCTGCTTCAGTTTGGCCTACTATGACATGGAAACATTCAATTCAGTGGGCTTCTCACAATTCAGGAAGAAAAAGTTCATGCATCAGCTTGCCTGATTAGTCCTCTCAGCTACGATTTACTTCAAATAATATGAGAGGAATAACCGAGTCTTCCATTCAATTATATCAACATCACCGAGATGTTAGTGAGGTGATTTTTGAGCTTGTTTGGTGGATTGAGAACCAAGGTATCAAATTCCTCTTGATCTCAGGTCCATTTGACGTCTTCCAGTGTTAGGAGGTCTTTTGCTGTTATTTGAGTGCTGCTTCCATTTCTGTTGCTGCTGCTTACCCAACCAATCGATTATGGGTTTTCTAGAAACCAATCAACCAACTTCTAAGTTTCTTATTTTCGGTTTGAATAACTGGTTGACTGATCCGAGTTTTCCAGAAACCGGTTGAATGACTACCATGTTGTTGCTTTGGCTGTCTGTTATTAGAATTTTGAGATTTCTTTAGCTTTTGCAAGGCCATTTAGATCTAGGTAATTCTTAGGCCTCATCCTTGAAAGCATGTGTATTTGATATCATAACAAATAGTGCTAACACATGCTTGGATTTCTTTACTTAGATAACATTTTCTGATTCTAAAATCAGATCGCTGATGTGATATTTGTTCCATTGCAAGTAGGTTTTGGATACAGAAACCAATGAGTTGATCGTGTAATTAACGAAAACAAACAAATGCCCGTGTTAAGAACTTCAGTCCTTTTGACAAGTTCTTATCACCAGTCGTCAAAAAAATCAAGTCCAATTCTGACACCGACTCTCTTCAATGGTGCAATGGTTCAAAAAGCAGGGGATGGGAAGAAGCATTTATGAAAAATCGAGAAATTTAATAATCCTCTTTTTGGGAGCAGACATTGTTCTTCTGAAAGGATGTGTACTATCTCCATGCAAAATTATTCAACACGAAAAATATCATCTAAGTATCAAAAACCACGATGAAGAATCTAAATGCTATTTTTTTTAATGAATTAAGAAAGATAAGTAATTAGAAAAAGATGAAGGATATATAAAAAACCATGCTCTACAGAAAGAAAGCAGCTAGGAGCCAAAGGGGGCAGAAGGCCATATCAAGTTAATCCACTCAATTTTTTTAGTTATTTCTATTAAAAAAATCAGAGAGATTCCCCCTCTTTGTTTGCAATTTCAACAAAAAATTACATAAATACATCAACAAACACTCTAATCTGTTTGTCAGATGAGATCGAAACAAGGATTAAAATAGAGCTGCCCTTGTTCACACATCTCAGTCCATGCCAGGTATTAGTGACTAGTGAGTGCTTAAATGATCGTGTTATTTTTCTAAAATTCAACAGGACTGCCAGGCCAGGCTTACCTTGACAACTTCTGGTGACTGGTGGAAGCTGTTCCTGGCTTTATCATCTTCTACATGACATAACATCTTGTATCTTCCACGCGCAAACGATTCTCTTCCCATGCTTCCCTTGAGATTTATTTTGGTTAGTTACAAGAAGGAATGGCTCCTACTCATCCCCTACCAACCTTGATTCTTCCAAAAAACATGTAATGTCAGGAATGATCCCTCCATCACAATGCTTTAAAATCCCTTCCCCTACCAGATCGTTTAGTAATTCAGCTGGTTCTTTGGATCCACCATGCTGCAACAATTTTGTTCGAAGAGCAGTTCCCGCAGTTAATGAAAGTGGATCCTCTTGGCATAACTTTTTCCATATGGTCGCAGCAAAACATTTTGCATACAAGTAGCTATAATAACCTGCACAGATCAAGAAAAAATCATCTCAAAACTGTCTAACCCAATATTAAACTTTGCTGGCGAAGCATCTTTGAAGTATTATTATAGTGTGTTTTGGGTTGGGGGACAGCGCTTGAACCAAGCCTAATGGCTTATTATTCTCCAGTAATTCATGACTTCTGATCACATTGATGCACAAAAACTTTTTGCATACAGTGTATGTTCATGCACATGGAAGCAAGGAAATTCAAACACATTTATCCACAGAATATTCGCACGCTCAAATATCACACCTGCACCATAATTTACAAGATGGCTGAATCTGATCTGCCAATTTGTACCCTCCACATGTTTCCAGCTGGTGTGCTGCATTTTGAGTTCAGCAAGAATAGAGCTCATATCATTGGGTGAAGCTGGTTGTTCTCCAAAAAGTGTCTGGTCAGCCAATGCGTAAAAAACCTATTTAACATCATGAGCAAACAAAATGTGGTAAGACTTTTTTCTTTGCTTTTATATAAAATGTGCTAACAGGAACCATTCCTAGGAAAATAAACCTGGCGTTGCAGTTCAGTTGCCGCAAACATATCTCTGGCACCTTGCATAGACTTCACCAACTTCTCAGGTATTATTTCACCAGTTGAGTAGTGCTTTGCGAATGTCCTTAATACTCTGTAGTCCCAGGCATAGTACCTAGGAATGACACCAAGAAAAGTTTCAAGTTGATTGCCACAATCACAATAAACTCACTCCCAGTGCTTACACATAAACGGATCAGGTTATTTCTAGCCATCTTAAAACTTTGAATGGGATAGAGGCAGTGGTGAGTATGAGGTATGTCAACTTAGGAAGTTAAGAGTTATTTAAGTGAGATATTCTCCAATATATTGGAGTTTATATGGATTACTTCGAGAACAAAGTTAGAAGAGATTCAATAAAAAGCTTGGAATATTTATTATGATGCATATGAAATGACACGATCACATAATTCTAAGATATGTGAAAGCAATTATAATTGCAAGAAAGAGGGGAAAAGGAGGATGCAAATGATGACAGGAAACATAATTATTATTATTATATTTTCATGTCACATGCTGCCGAGCCAAATCAAGAACATCTGTCAGTTTCTTTTGGGACCAACTCTTGATAGAGCATTCTTATTGGCTAAAAAGATTTCAAGACACTCATATATGATCAAATCACCTAAAAAATATGAACCATCCAACCACTTTTTATTTAATGTATCAACAGTATTATAATCTCCAAAAGCAATGGAGATATCAAAACAACAAAAACAAGAAGAAAAGGTGGATGACAATTAAGAAATTGCAATATTCTACTCACTCAAAGAGGTTTGAAGGCATTTCAGCAAAGTCAAGAGCAACCCTGGTGCCTGAGAAATGTTGGTAATCCTACAACAATAATCAAGAGATGATTGTAAATTTGCATAAAACGATAGCCATATTACTTCACTTTGCAGTAAGCTATCAACAATATACCGTTCTTGAGAACAATGAATGGAGAGCATGTCCAAACTCATGAAATAGAGTTTCTACATCTCCATGATTAAGTTTCACGGTTGATGAACCAGGTGAAACAGAAAAATTGCAAAGAAGGGCCACAACCTGCAGTATAACCAAAACTAAGCTAGATGAGGACAGAAAAGGCTGAATCAATCTTCAGTGAATCTATGGAAAAATTCTCCCTAAAATCTACATAGCATGTTTTCCTATAAATGAATATGGTGAGAGTGGCCACTTCACTGAAAAAACTATAAATGCTGTCTATCCTAGGAGCCAGGACTTAGCTTTCTGCGGGGCAGGACTAGTATTGAATAATGATCTCCTCTTGATGTGTTTCCCTCATAAAGGCCATTGAAAATTAACAAATTAGAATCCCCACCACCCTCACTGAAGGAACTGAAGTTACAGTTTAGGTGTAAAACCTAATTTCATGCTTTTTAGCAAATCAACGAAACCACAGCCCTACATAATTAACTAACTACATTTAGCTACAAAATTCGCCCAAGAGCTTATACTTTCTAAAAAGTTTACATAATTATCATAAACCACCAACCTTGAGCTCCAGGTAAAAAATGTGAATATTGAAGAATGATACTTATTAACTGAACATTCAAAAGCCCCAGCATGATGGACCGGATACTAAAAAAAAGCTTCATCAAGGGAATATTTAGGGAAAGCCAGGGTTACTTATAAGTTCATCTTTCTATAGTCTTATTAAAATTCCAATGTAAGAGAACATTCTTATTTATGTACTCAGGTAGGACTTTCCAATTGAAAAGGTTGGGATTCCAATTCAAATTAATTGCAAAACTATGAAAATACTACATTCTATGATATTTGGAAAAAACAAAAGAATGCATTGACCAAGGGTGACAAAATCTATTAGCATACAGGAAGTTGGTATTCTGTCCCAGAAATGCGGCAGCCTCCTTTAACTGCAAAGTTAGCACAACCTGGATATTTTCCTTTCCTTGAGTATAAATCAAGGTATAGATATCCCAAGTCACCCTGAAACAAAAATACAATGCCTCAGTCATATTCAACAACGTCAAATCACGTGAGCATAAATAAAAACTGTAATTAGCCTACGGTGAATGGTAAAAAAAGATGCCAATGGATGTTGCTAGAAAGCAAGGATTTATTGAGAAGTCCATAAATTTGGGTGTAAAAAGTAACTTCTCAACTTTTAAATCATTTTACTGATATGGCAGATCAATGGAAGCATCTAAAATAACATGGAATGATCTGAACAATTTGTATGAGCATCAGACAGAGTCAAGGCAGCAAGAGCTCAAACTTCAAGACAGTTAGCCATGTGAAGAGAGTAAAGAAACTGGTCTGGCTGCATAAATGACTCTAAGTGTTAAGTAGCATTTTATTCACTGATACTTAATAAAGACAAGCTCATGTGGTTGTTTTTACTCCACTATGGTGAAGTAAGATCTCAATTCCCTTAGACTCAAACAAGTCCAGCATGAGTTAACCATAAAATTGAATGGTTTTTGTACCCCTTTGGGTGCTGTCACCAAAGATTCAGAATGAAACTTGATTTAAAAAAGGTTTAGTAGTCCAGGGTTATGCATGGATCTCCTTAATTCTGGAGAGGGGGGACTGATATTTTGACAATAGTTGGATATATTGTCATCATGGAGTCACCAGGAATAAGCATGGAAAAATGTTAACCGCTCAACCTCATGTATAATTCAATATACTACAAACACACACACACGCACTCGAGAACAGGGCAAAAGAAAATATGAATTATATAAACACCTACGGAATTATCATTACTTCTGTTAGAAATGTTTACAACATTCATCAATCTGGACTTAAAATCTTCCATGTATATACCTCATCAGGATGATGAAGTGTCATTTTAAGCACATCAGGGTGCCACGATTCACCTGGTGCCATGGGGACATTGTGAAGCATTGCACCAAATAATGAGTTGACCAGCACTTTCAAACCTTCAATACATTGTGACAGAGGAAAATACGAGGCTACAATCTGCATCAAATAGGGAAAAATATCAAGAGAGTCATTTGAAAGTGTGATGTAGAAGGATATCAGAAAACAGTCCCTATACTGAAAATATAAAGGTCAAATACTTCAACTTTGGAAACTTACCACTCTGCATTCATAATGGTAGCCATGAGGATATCTATTCATGAAAAAGAATTACATAAATAAAAATCAGATGGGTATGACTTACTGAAGAATCCAAGTTATGAGCAGAGGATTTCATCATTGCTGTATAGTACGTCTCATCCCAGGGCTCCAAATCAATACATCTTTGACCACATTTCTCTCTCTTAAAATTCCTAATTGCCTCAAACTCCTACAGGGAGATTGATTATTCATTCAAGTGCAAAAAAAGTGACTCCAACCACAATGACAAAGTATTTAAATTCACTCTTCAACATTATAACTAAGGAGAACAGAATACCTCATCAGCCTTTGGCCTAACTATCTTGCTCATTTCATGGAGAAATGACATCACAACCTCGGGTGATGAAGCCAAGTTTGGTTTCACAACAAATTCAGCATAAGATCTGTATCCCATCATCTGCATTGACCAAGTAAAACTTTAACTAATTTTGAACTGCAGCATTAACATCAAAATTTAAAACAATAACATAGATTTCTGACGTTTTAATTGCTAAAGCACCACTATTCCAGTCTGATAAAACAAAATGCATGCTGATTAGAAACACAAAATTCTGAACTGGGTATATATCCACAGGAAGTCTTCATGCTGTGCCCTATTTGGGGTTCACACTGAACATAAAAAGACGGAAGAAAAAACCCAATGTTGGAGGGATGACTTCTCCAAGACCGTAAATCCGAGGTCTTCACATAGATGCCACAATAAGAGCATCAAATGCCTAATATTACTTTTCAAGCGCATCCACTTGCATAGATGATCAGTTCCTGATTACATCATTCATTATTTTCAAACACTTCAGATACTGATAACAACCTGGGCCAGTTCATGACGAGCTGCAACAAGCTTATCAAGTACTTCAAGGTTCGCATGTGGGACAGAGTTTCCTTGGATATATGCCATCTTCCTAACCTGAAAATAAAATTTAAAAAGGAAGGAAAAGAACTATGGAATTTAGCAATAGCAATGGAGGAGCATTTATATCACACACTTATATAGATATGTTAACAAATCAAGATATGTCAATTTTCTTCTATTTTGTAACCTAACCAGTCCGAGTAATTTCATTTGCCCAATAATGACCAGAATATCGAAGCAACAAACAGTAAAACCCAATAGCAAGAAGACACGTCATACAAACTCAACTTTCCAAACAGGAAGAAAACAAGAGTGCCAAATTTTTGCAACCAACAAGATTAAAGTACCTCTTCATCTGAGACCCAATGCATCACAGAAACTAGTGTATGATGATCTGTTGTTATTCGCAGTCCTTTTTCTTTTATGTTATTCCATGACCCTAATGATCCCGAGGAAGTTCCGGCAGTAAAACGGTGAATGGGTTTTAGGAGATGGTGTATGTGTCTTGGGATGCGAGATGCTGGAAATATATCTATAGAACCTGGATCAATAGTAATATTTTCACCAAACCTGACAGAAAATGCACAAGAGGTATAAAACAGGATAAATAACCAAAACGAATAAATGTAACAAATCAATGATGTGATTGAATTATAGAAGAGCCAATCAAGCAAAAGTGATGCTACACTTACTCTCTACTTAGCTGAAGGGTGCTTAAATTGAGCTGATTCACTCTAGCTAACTTCTCTGCAGAGCAAAATCAAAATGTTCTTGATCCGTGGAAAAAATTTAGGGAGTGGAAAATTTGACCACAACATAGCTTAAAGTCAATAGCTAATTAACTCTAACTTAAATTTATATGTTCATCTTCTATAGGAGAAAATGTTTTACAGGCAGTGGAACAGATAGTCAACAAAAAAAGGGTATATACCGGGAGGTAGATGGATCCCGCCTTTTTCAAAATCAATACGTAATTGATTGGCAGCCCTATGAGCCTCTTTTGTGAGCAAATTTCCATCTTTCTCTGCTCTTTTCACCGCGGCATATAACGTATGATTCGTATTGAGGTACTGTATGTCAAAGGAGAGCATGCCAGAGTCAAGAAATAGCTAATCAACTTACTAGACAGGAATTGAACCAAATTACAGGGCAAGCTATTATAGCAATTCAAATACCAAATACGTAATTGGTCACCTCACATGTAGATATTCATTAATCCTCATCGATGCTTTACCAGCTGCCTCAACAAATTCCCTGACAAATATCAGTGAATAACGAATATTAAGCACATCTCCTACATTAGACACATGTTCTGATAAAAGTAAATTCTCCAGTCACAAAAAAAACCTGTCTGGATGAGTATTTCTACAAAGTTCCGCAGAATCCACAACACAACATACCTTTAAAAAAAAACACTTCAATCATTCCAAAAACTATAACACAAACAACTTAACAAGGATGCAATAATGCACTGAGCGAAGAGATTACCGTGTTAGAAATCTCATCCATAGCTCGTACAATTTCAGCTGAGGATGGCATACTGGAAATATAATTAACCAGCTCCCCTGACCTAGCAAACATGAAATTCAACTTAAAACATTCACCAAAACTCAATTCAAGTCTGAGGTCAGAACTTCAAAAAAATAAAGTAAAAAATTGTATGATATAAACCAAATGACATCTCAAACCCTTCTTTTCCATTGCCAAGAAATAAAAAAAAACTTGAAGATTTCAAGCTTTACAACCTCATCATTGTATAATATACGTATTAAACCCCCATTAGACACAACAACAATTCAAACTAAAAAATTGTCTTAAAGTTAGTAAGCAAACCACCAGAAAGCAACTTTACATACATTACCCAATTTTCACTACCATTTAAACTTTCACCTAACCCATTTCAGCTTTAGCATCAAATCACACTAATCACATAGCATAAGCTTCAAATTCCTTCACTCTCACATTTTCTCAGTAACCACACACAGGCAAGAAAGTAAAAAGTTCAAAACTTATCTTATAATTTTGGACTTTCTAATGTTTTTTGTTACCTTTCAATGGCATCATCAACAAAACGTTGAAACCCTTTAGGGGTTTTTAAGTGATCAAAGCCGTAGAGTCCCGTGGCGGCGGCGGCTCCGTTTAGTTGAGGTGCGGCTCGAGTGCTGGCGTGGCAGGAGAAGATAAGAGTCGGATAGTTTGATTTGAGCATGCGTTTGTGACAGCTCTCCGCCGCATACCGGCGGATTAGGGCGGACATTGCCTGGTCGTGGTGAGGAGAGGCTTTCAAGAGTGTGATTGCTGAGGTCTTGGGTTTTTGAAGTGTGAAATTCGAAACTTTACGACGTCGTGTCAGGAAGGTGCAGGGATTCATTTTTCGGATAACCTCAAATGAATCCCCGTTCTACAACACAGTTTCCGACTAAGTCCCCAATGTATATTGTTTACTAATTTTGTCTCAAGATAACCATGAATTCTCATCTTGATCGTCTCATCAACACACAAGCCTAGGGTTTGAGAAGTTGCTTTGTCCAACTGCTGACAAAAGAATCCAATTAAGATCTTCGAAGCAAATTAAAGACTTAATTCCAATTTGTTAAACGTATAGATTAGGAGAATTCTACAGCACATACTCCAGGAGACTAGGCAAAGAGCATGCCCTACTGTTCCCAACAGACAGCTCCTACAAAGGACAGAGGTGATGACTTGGATAGAGAACTGAAAACATTCTTAATGTTACCAGATCATAGCTTGTAAGAAAATCCTAGATCACGGTAGCCACAGTCAGCAGAGAGAGACAGTCTTGCAGCCATGAATGAGGAGTGCAACTTGAAATTTATTTTTGATTGCTGTATCTCATGAATCAATAAGAACATTCAACATTGCTTAAGTTTACAACTGTAGGATCAACTAGAATAAATGTGACTTGATTTTCTACTCTCAACCTTTTCCTTCCTAGGCCTTTCTACTTTTCCCACAGATTTCTTCGATCTTTTTGCATTGAGAAATTACTTCAGTAAGTCAATTTTCAACTTCAAGCCTTGTTATCAATATGAAGTCAGTTTTCAACTTCAAGCCTTGTTATCTATATGAGTTCGTCCAAAGAGACATGGTGTGATGATAAAATATTTATGATTTGTATATCAAATACATGTATTTCTAATAAGAATTTGGGTAAGTGCATGCATTTTCAGTAAAAATTTGGGATAACCGGATTTTTAATTACTCATTTGAACTCATAAAATACATTTTCTGTTAGTTTTTCTCGTATTCAAAATACATGTACTCCCAACTCACAAAGTACACTTTAGGGTGAAGTTTCCTAGTATCCAAAAATAAATAAATCTATATGAAGTTCACGCCTTGTTATCTATATGAAGCTTTCAGGAAGTTTTCATTTTAATAATTCAACTTAGCATCTTATCCTATAACTAAAAGAATCATACTTTTAGCTTCTGTTGTCTTATTGCTTCATCTTCTGTCAGTGTGTTCTGGTTGGTGTTTAGTCTGGAGTCTGGACTCTAATAATTTTTCTGGTTATTAAGATATTAATTGCTCAAAAGTCCACTAGAATATAAAACAGATTGATGGATATCTCCACTTATCTATGCATACACTTGTATCCTCCTGCTTAGAGAATGAAATTATCCTGCGCATATTTTTTCACAAGCTCTCCACATTCTTAAGAATTTGAAATGATGTTTTGGGATCCTACCCACAGCTTTCCCGACAACTGCACGCTTTTACTCTCTACAATTATTATGATCGTTTTGTAAAGAGCACTGTACCAAAGAGAGATACATTCGGATACATTCGAAATATTCTGCAATTTCAATGAATAGATATAACATCATAATAATACATATAACATCAGATAACAGACATGTATATAAAGGTAAAGTGGAACAATTACCTTATTCCTCTAGTCAAATACCCCCACCTGCATACTGTTCCTATCTCTCCTTTCATGTGACGTGAGGATTGTCTTTTATGAGTCATGGTCCATAAGAACACAGAAATGTTTCAAGTGGCACAGCCCTTGCTTTCTACGCATAATATACTTTACTCAGCACTTTTGTGCGGTGGATAGATAAAGTGAGACAGATACATGCTAGTTTCAGGCTGAATCTCAACTTTTTGAAAGAAGGTAGGTAAGGTTTTTTATCCCCCCTGAAATCCATAAAAGCTTGTACACTGGATAGTGACTGAAAGAAAGTGGAGTTTGATCTTTCATCAGTCATCATGTATAAAGTATAAACAACAGGTTCTGCATTTGTCTTTTAGCCAAGTCCCTTTCGTCTTTTCTAAATGAAGTTATCGGTGGAACTCACAAATTAAGATTTATTAGGGCAGTATATATCGCTGTCTACATTCCATGATTATAATCTCACTGGCAATTTGTTTTAGAACAACTGTGTAGCTTCCATTATCATACAGAGCCAATAGGTTCAACTAACTCGGAGGAAATCATGATTATTTTTATTTTATAATTACTTTCATTGTCTTTTTAATCTTACTTGGATTTGGAATTGAATGGCTCCAAGTTTATTGTAGCATGCCATCACTCTTTACGCATATGTTAGGTGCTTCACGAGAGGAGGACACGCAGGCATGGGGATTTGGATAAGTGAAGAAGAGAGGAAGACACGTGGGCATGGGGATTTGGTAAGTGAAGGAGAGGAAGACACAGCTGGTGGGATTGTGTGCAGAGGGAGATTGAGGCAAGATGGATGAATGACACAAGGCATTCTAGGCGAGATGGATGAATGACACAAGGCAGTCTGGATGGTTGACAAGTGGCAGCTCATGTTATTTAATTATTGCTTTTTTATTCTTGTTTATGTATTAGTCACGTTCCAGTTCAGTTGGAACCAGTAAGTTTAGTGGGAGTTACAATTAGTAGTTATTTACGCAATCATGTATTTAAAGACTATTTTTTTCATTAATGAAGGTTAAGCTTGAAAATCAAATATTGCTTTTAGCAAAGGAGGCCTAGAACCTCAGTATTCCAGAACAGTTATTAATTACAAATTCAATTATTTTCATAACAGCATATACCAATAATAATTTCAAGAAATATCGTAGTTCGATGTGTAAAAGAGTGATGTTCTAAGGATAGCATACAGATTTTTTTTCTAACATTGTTGATTTATGGAATTCATTAGTGGGATTCACCCATTCAATACTTGATGTATTTTATGACGTGATTCTGAGAAGAAAATTAGGAGAATTTAATATTTTATTTTGAGTGGATTAATTAACCGATGCCTTGCAACTAAAAGCTCAGACCTTAATGCCTTGGCTTTGTGTTTTCAATTCTGAATTTTTCTTCCGTCTGTGAATTCTGGGTTTGATTGCGAATTGTGAATTATGGGTTTGATTTCTTAGTTTCAGTGGATGTTTGATTTGTATTTTCAATTCTGGATTTTTCCTTTGATTTGTGAATTCTGGATTTGTAATCAATTTCCCAATTCTGGGTTTGTGTTAATACTCTGATACCACAATGAGATTTTATATTCTATTTTATTTTGCAAATCACAGGAAAAAAGTTTACAATCTTCTGCCCCCCAATCTCTATGTCCATGTTCGGTTTATATATACATTGCACTGAGTAATTTGTTTTTTAATTATCTTCTAATTATCGTAGGAGTAGGAATAAGAATATTGACTTTTCTATTTTATACTTTAATAAAATTTTACACTTTAATAAAATAGATATGGTGTTAGTAAACTGGAATGTTATTGGCACAGTTTTAAAATCTAATTCGGATAAAGAACAAGTCATGATCGGGAAAATCAACTCTATTTTTTAAAAAGAAAGATTAAAAAAAGAAAAGAAAATCAATAAATTGATGATGTCAACTCTTTTTTTTTTCATTCCCAGTACGCCCATTGCAAATGCTAATGATAACCTCCTTTTATATATAAATATATAATAATTTTTTTTCTTGGAAACAACAACTATTGCTAGCAAATAATATTAGCCGGGGAGTTGTGTTTTCTGCATTCAATTAATCAATCAGAAGGGGGCCATAAGCATACGATGCAAGAGTTGCATCCACTAATGAAAACAAAATTTATTATGAATCCAAAATATTAATGGTAATGCGTGTAATCTAGCACAAACATCTTAAAAGGATCATAGGGCCAGTAGTTTAGTATCTCAACACGTATTTATATTTGGTGCATGAAAGGGACAACAAAGATTTTTAAGCTCATGCTTTCTTGGCATCTTGTTCGATGTAGGTTCGATCATTTATGTTTGTCTTATTTTGCAACTTAGAATTATTCTCGTACAGAATTATTATTTTATTTCTTACAAGTTATCATTTATTGGTTACTAGCCTATATATATATATATACTTGATAAACATATTTTGAAAATCTTGTAAATTGAT
Organism: Salix exigua; assembly: GCA_032356905.1. Lineage (NCBI taxonomy): Eukaryota > Viridiplantae > Streptophyta > Magnoliopsida > Malpighiales > Salicaceae > Salix > Salix exigua. Next base: position 7,720,054 of record CM063602.1, on the reverse strand, counting down.
TGATTTGTGCAATTGTTGTTGTTGTTTTCCTCCTTAGTTGTTTTGTCTCTTTCTTTAAATAAAAAAAAAATCCAATATAACTTCTAGTATTGTCTACTCATCTTATTCAAGCTAACTTTTACCTAATTTAAAATAATTTTTACAAGTTATCTTTTATATATATATATATATACTATTATGTTTTTTAAAAAAACGAAAAAAAAATTATATTTTTGTTTTACAATTACCAAGATTTTACTTTTATAGCAACAAGACTTTGAAAAAAACAACGTAAGGAGAAAAAAAATAATTACTTGTAATAGTATTATGATATCTTTCTTCGATAGAAACAAAAAAAGAGATTTATTTAAAGTTCAAGTTGTAGAAGATTAATGAAATTCTTAAAGAAATGTATGGTTTAATTAGATTTAGATGGGTGTGATACCCAATTAAATTAGGTTAATCAAGATAATATTCTCTCTCATACTTGTCTGCTGTGAGTAAAGAAAACAAGTGCGATTATGACCAAATCACATGATACGTTACACGCCATCGACCTTTTTGGTTATCATCCAATCAAATGTTAGTATTCTTGTTTACTTGTTGGAATTAATTATGAAGATCAAATTAATTCACGTACAAGAAGTAAGAAGCTTCCTCATTGTACTGCTACTATTATTTTTTGCTGCTTTGACTCTGATACATTACATAGATTCCTTCTATACTAGCTAATGTCCGCGTCTTATCGCGGGTGAAACTATATTTTTTTCAACATAAAAAAATATAATTATTTTTGTTCAAAATATTAAATTTGTGCAGAATTCCTATGAAGTGCATTTTTTTTATAAAATATATGAATTTTAAATCGATATAAATTTATCTGTTTAATAGGTTTCAATGAAATAACTAACATAAAATTATCATCATCATTAAAAAAACAAGAAAATTATCATCATCATTAAAAAAAAGTAATCATATTTTTAAGTAAAATAAAAATATATCAAGAGTGGGACTTGAACCCCCAACCTCTCGAACAAAATTTTTGTCTCCCACCTCATAGACCCGCTCGGCCACCTCAACATTCATTCATCTTTCTCGAAAATATATATTAATAGTAGGTATTACTGTGGATTAGCACAGTAAAACCGGGACGCGTTTTATTGTATAGTTATATATATATATATATATATATATATATGTGTGTGTGTGTGTGTGTGTGTGTGTGTGTGTGTCATTTTATTATGGCGCAGAAAAAACACTGTAGATTACTATAATGTTTTTTGGGACTAGAAAATAATAATAAAAAATTTAAAAATAAAATACAATATAACTAACATAAATTAAAATTTCAGAACGATAAGCACAAAAAATAAAATGAAAAAAAAAATAAAAACAAAATCTAAAAACACAAATACATAAAATATGGATAATTTTTGTCCAAAAAGAACAAAAATACCAAAAAAATATATATATCATGAAAAAACACTGTAGATGCTACAGTGTTTTTCCCCACACCTTTTATATATAAGATAATATATCATTATTTTAGGTTAAAAATCAATAGAGATAAAATAAAAAATATTTCTTGTGAAATGCACCAATATGGATGTTGATATATCATATATATATTTTTTGAATTCTAGAAAATTTGACTTCTCTTTAGATAATCTATGTGGGCTTAAATCAATTAAAACTTCGATTATCTCATACTTTTTCACTGTTCAGCATGCTGGACAAGATTATAAAATATTATATCTTCATTTTTTATATATAAGCTATCCTGTGTGTATGGATATACAGTATATCTTCTATATAATAAGAAAAAAGAAAAGAAAATATAATATTTTGTAATCATGACGAGCATGCTGATATGCAATGATACAGTCGTTGACATGTCGAGTTTGAGTACAGCTTTGTTATGAGGTGTAATGTATATTAATTAGTGTATATAATATGATCTGGTCGCACGTTTTCCAACTTTCAATGGAGTTTTAATTTGATGGATGCGATCGAATTTCAATTCAGGGACCTTTATTTTAATAGTGGCAACGTTATCAATGGTGTTTTCCAAGTATTATATATATATATATATATTCATCCATCAACATATTATTGACACTTATGATAATTATCATTTTTTTATATTGCGGATATATTCTTGAACACCACCTGCGGATAAGTAGCTATCTCTAGAAATGAAGTCACACACACAAAAAAAAGACTCATCAACGCAATATTCACCAACAAGACAAAAGCACGCTTGCGTTTATGTTAAAAATACAAAAAAAATAGAAATTTTCTCACATTATGAAATGCCGCATTGCCTTTTAATTACCTATAATTATATTGTTCAAATATAAAATAATTTATTTGTTTTTTTAATAATGATATTCTTAAAAACAGATCATATTTATTTTTAATGGGTTAACTTATTCTCGATTTTAACCCCATCTAGTTAATTTTATCAATTTCATTATGATATTATACATTAGACAATATTGCCTTTCTATAGGTAAAATAGAAAGAAAAAACAACACTTGAGTTTTCCTTTATAGAGGTGCAAGCTTTGAATAGTTTGATCAGATAGGATCTGGATGGCTTATATAAAATGATAAAAAAACATTTTAAAAAAAAGAAATTAAGAATCGGTAAGATGTTATGGAAGAAGATGAGGCTTCCCCGTATTTTTATTATCACATTCAAAGAGTCTTCCTTCTTCAACCACCCATCTCTTTTTATTTTTATCATATACAATTACAAGTGGTAGCCATGAAGTTTCTGGCTCCAATCATTCAGCTATTACATACTAGATTAAGCACACATGGTATTGTAATAAAATACAATCATTCATATTCTATTCTGGTATGAAGTTCTAACCCTGTGATTACAAATATGATAATCACTAGAGACTTACATAATCATTAATTTCAGGACATGTGAGATTAATCCAAGTATGTACAAGCTAACTCGGACACCCACGTTCAAGATTCGTGGGATTAATCCAGGTTAGTACAAACTAACTCGGACACCCACATTAAGGAATGGAAAATCATTATTAATTTAACACTTTCAATAACTCCCTTCCCCTTGTTCTTTCCCGATATTTGAATGGTGGGATGGAAAAAGAAGAAGAAGAACCAAGTACAAGACTAGAAACTAAAATTCAGGAAGCTAGAGTTTTCAATCCTTGTTACTTGGATATATCTTGTGATATCACTACGAGGCAGTGCATTTTAATGCTTGCCACCCAAGTCTAGGATACTCAAATCCATGTCACTGAAGCAGCTAAGCCCAAAGAATTCATCTCCAAGACCCTCACAGTCTAAAAACCATGTAGAGATACTATCATCTGACGAGGAATTAGATACCCCAAGCTCACTATAATCTTCTCTAGTGGCTTGGAAGTTCCAGGACGAGTCGTCAAGAAATATATCTGACCATATAAAACTCACCGGTGGTTCGTCGTCATTATTAGGTTCCGATGACCCTACACGTTCATCCACTGACGAGTTGCCTGCCGGGGTCGTCGTGCTTGAATTATCAGTCCGGGAGGAGGCATCGCCACAGATTTCAGGGAGAACCAGCTGATCATAATTAGTGTGACAAGGTACTCTACTTTCTCGGGGACTCTCTTGTTTATTGAGAGGCTGGTGTGTAACAGGATCGATGCCCATCTTAATAAGCTTTTTCTTAATGTAAGTATTCCAATGATTCTTGATCTCATTATCTGTTCTCCCCGGCAATCTTGCAGCAATTTTGGACCACCTGGAAAATGTCAGCAGAAAGATGAAGGAGCGCTCATACTATATTTAATCTCAACTTTCATATTGCTATGAACTAAGTATTAGGTACTAGTATTGAGGGACAATCCTTTATTTATTATTAAAACATTAGTTAATTCACGCACTTCGTGCACTCATAAAATTGCGTGTCACCACTTTTGAGTACGAGGCCTTTTTTTTTTAGAGTAAATAAATTATATGTTAATTAGGTTATTATTATAGTACTTGTTCAATAATAGCTTGCATCATCCTACAACGATGCTCCACCTATAACCCACTAACAAAATAAATAAAAAAGGTTAGAAATTATAAAGTTTTATTTATAAATTTGCTTATATAGCTATATTCATAGATCGTATCTTGCCATGAACAGCAAATTTTAATTTTGATGGTCGTTTGGACACAATATTGAAACTAAAATGATGAAAAGTTAGATGTTAAGAAAATAAGAAGACATAAAACATATAATAGGTAGATAATGTATAGTTAATTACCTGTTGCCAAGGCGGGCATGGAGATCAATAACAATTTTTTCCTCGTCCTCGTTAAGAAGGCCTCTCTTCAAGTCAGGCCGGAGGTAATTAGTCCAGCGAAGGCGGCAGCTCTTGCCACATCGTCGGAGTCCGGCGAGCTTTGGGACAGCTCGCCAGCAACATTGACCGTGTGAGAGAATAAAATTGACCAGCTTCTTGTCTTCCTCAGCTGTCCAAGGCCCCTTCTTCACACCAAGTTTGTCGCAACAAGGTTGTCTACCCATCGCTATAGTTCAGGTAACTGGCTGCTATATCACTTCCAAAAAATCTGACTCCTGGAGAGCCATGCTCCACTCACCCACCCTTATATACTGGTGACTTCTCTTGCTTCAGGCCAAATCAAAATGTTATTTTGGAGTAGAACATGTTATCTCACGCGCTTGTTTTGTGTTTGTGAGTCAAACTTTCCTGCTACCTATGAAATGGCTTCCAGATTTTTTGGATTTATAGTGTTTTTTTATCTAAAAATATATTAAAATATTATTTTTTTACTTTTTAAAAATTATTTTTGACATCATCATGTAAAAATAATTTAAAAACACAAAAATTCATATTTAAATTACAAGATAACAATACAAAATATTTATTTATTTAAAAAAATGTTTTTAAAACACTGTCAATCAGTGTCTTTGTATGAAAGTCAACTAAATATTTTTTTTTTCTTTTTTTTTTATGCACGTACATACTTATTAAACTTATACGAGAGTTCACCCAATACAGCTATAGAATTGTAAGTTAATGAGGTTACTTAATTACTATTAAACAGTAAGCATATTATTTTGGGGGGAAAATAAACAATATTTTAATCCGGTTGCTAATTAACTCATCAAGTCAAATTAAATTAATTTTTTAACACTTGAATCAAATTAGAAGTTGATTAAATCTCGAATCACTCATTCAGCCCAACCATGTTTAACATCAATTGCATATAAAACACTATTAATGGCTCTATCATATCAATTAAATAGTAGACCAATACGAGTCACAAATCTCTAATCTAATTACCACACAGAGTCAATTTACTTGTAAGAAAAATAATTTTTAATTATTATATAGTGGTTATTCCGTCATTATCAAAAATAAAGTGTAATCACTTGTACATTCAAAATTAAGTTAAAATACAAGTGGGGTTTTAACCAACGGTTGAAGAGATTTTGTTTCTTTTCTATAATGCGTGTAAGCTGGTCCGGACACCCTGGTTATAAAAAAAAAAGATGGATCAAAACAAAATTATGAAAAATGAATGTTTTATAATCTCATTAAGGAGAACCGAAAAATATTACTGGCTAGAGCGTTTTGCGTGAAGTTACATCCTAACAGGCACATAAAATCAATGTTGTTTATATTTTTAATATGACTAATGAAGATTTGACCTACATAATCAACACTATGTCATAATCATGAAAGGGAAAATATTATAAGAAAAATTAAATGTCACATTTTCTTATATCAAGCATTATAGAGCTCGTTACTCAAGTTTTATGAAGATAAGTTAAAAAAAATAAATTGTTATATTTAATACAGGCATCATCATCTTCGTTGATATATTTATTATTATTAAGAGTTTATTTTTATAAACTCTTGTATATCTAGATTAAATTCATCTTTTTAATTCATTTTAAAATATATTATTTATACCAAAATATTAAAATTCATGACAAATCAACTCTTCATGATTGTTATCAAATTGAAAACAGATTGTATAAAAAAAAGCTACAAAATCTGACGTTAATGGGAAAAACATATCCTCTTAATTTGTCACATCTGCATTATATGGTGTCGATTATGAAATGTTAAGTGTTTATTTGATGAATCATTAAGTGTGTATTGGATATTGTAATGGCAGATATTTTTTACTTAAAATATATAAAAAATCATTTTTTTTTAAAAAAAATATCAATATCATAAAAAAAACAAATATTAATACTTTTCAAGCTAAACACATCCAAACACAAATACAGACATTATCTTAATTCATGACCATCCAATAAATGATGTTAATTAATTGCGCGTTATTCATGAAAAGAAAATGAGATGGTTAGATTATAGATTAAATTAATCAAATTTTATTATTTTTCTTTTAAAAAAAGATAAAAGTGATATCGTTTCAAATAATAATTCCAAAAATAAATAGCGAGCCAATAATTTTTTAAACGTGCCAGCGAGAAAGAAATTATAATGGTCTGGTGGGTATATTACCTATGATCTTAATATATGCAATTTTTTTTAATGAATACGTCTTAATTTCCACCTAATTATATTAAATGTTTAATCTTAGTGATTAATGATGTAATGCTAGGGTACTGAAATCGTCAGAAAGTAATAATTAATTACTATCCTTTCAATACGTGGAAGCTCATACACGTGCGATCAAAGCTCTGTGGGATGTTTCTGTCGTTAAATTGTGGGAGAAATAAAAAAGTAGAGTTGTCTTAGCCTTTGAGTGTTAAGTTGGCAACACCTTTTAATTTTTTCTCCATGCAATCCATGATTTATTTTATGGGCCGAGGTTAGCCTCCCTCGTGCTAGAATGCTGTGGATTTGATTTGACTGATTGCTTGATCAAAAGTGGTTGTTTTTTTTTGACTTTGTGTTCTGGTTAGGATCTGAATGGTTAAATCACCGAATGATTTGTTCTAGGAGGTTTATTCAAGACTTAGGGGGTGTTTCAAAAATAATCTTTATTTTTATTTTAAATATTTTTTTGGTATTTTTATATTATTTTGATGTGCTGATGATATCAAGTATATTTTTTTTAAAAATAAAAAAATATTATTTTAATAAAAACGAAAAATAAACTTGGATTGTGCTTTTTTGAAACCCAACTAGGAGCTGACCATGTTTAAACAGAATGAATCAAAGAGTGAAATCATATTCAAGTTAATATATTTTTTTCAAATCGAGCAAAAGGGACATGAGATTTATGGAGTTACCTTTGAGAATTGAGAGCCCAGCCCACAAGGAGCCTTATGGACTTCAGCGTCATTAAACACCCATTGGCCATTGGGTCTGGGGCATGTTTCAGACACGATGGAGAGCGCTCTCCCTCTCTTAATTTTTACCACTAACTATCATCAAATTCAAATTATCTATTTTACAGGAAAAATTCATATCAAGTGATTTTACAAAATAAAATAAACTAGTATCCTTATATTCCATTCAATAAGCTTTCTATATGAAAATAAAAAAAAAAACCAAAATAGCACTATTTGTTTTTTTTTAACTCCAAGTTACTAAACTTAGAGCTTCAAATTCAAGTTATAGATGGAGAGTTTGTTTGAAAATATTATAGCGGTTGTATTTTAAAGTATTTTTTTGCTTGAAAATATATTTAATAATTTATTTTTTATTTTTTAAAAAATATTTTTAACATTATTAAATCAAAATAATCTATAAATACTAAAAAATAATTTCAAGGTAAAACAAAACAAAACATTTTTTTAAAAAATATTTTTGAGTTTTTTATTTATATTATTTTTTTTACTATTTTTAAATTTTTTTAATATGTTGATATCACAAATAACTTTTTAAAAAATAAAAAAATATTTTAATATTTTTTTTTTAAATAATAATCTCAATCCAAACATATCCTTAATCTATCAAGACTAACATATCAAGGTTAACTTACACGTGTATAATTTGAAACCTAGCCCTTACGGGATCTCGAATTGACGGATAACAAAGCTACAAGGAGGTGTTATGCGAGACTAATTAATGAAAATAATAAAAACTATGCCACGTGTCCTGCATTCTTGCAAACCGGCTGTTCTGTTAAATATGGTTGATTTTGTCCCCGAGCCTCCTGAAAAAATCTTGACAATAAAATAGATTTGAGGGTTTCAATCCAATTCTTTTTAATTAATGCAAGTCAGTCCATTTTTAAAATGGCACGTGCGATTTATTGCTGACCTTTTATGAAGTTAACGAATTTATCATTATATCTCACTTTCATATTATTTATTTCACAATTTCTTTTAATTCAAAATATTATATATTTCTCTAAATTTTAAGGATAATTTATTTTAATTATTTGGTCAGGAATTTGAACCAGACGGCCAATTAATCAGCCTCGTTCCAACAATTACAAAGTGCCAAATTCAATTAGTTTGCTTTAGTATACCAATTTTCCATAGGTTACTTGTCAAAGATTAGCTTACAAAATGATAAAACGACAGAAATATTTCAGCCAGGAAAATGAGTAAAATCTCCATTTTTTATTCAAAAAAGGTTATAATAATAATAATAATAATAAAAGAATCCTTGTAGCGTGGACCCAACCATCCACGAGTTGCCAGCCCAAAAACCTCGCGACCCACTGCACGGATACGTGTAGCCTGTCTTTGCCTTCAGCAATAACAATTGCGCGTTACTTATTCGACGATATACCTCAATGAAACCACGCAAAAAACTCTTCAACCAGAGCTAGAGATTGAAGGAAACAAAGAGACATGTGGCGGCGCGTGACTTCACTTTCTCCGGTGATCTCCACCTCAAAACCAACCTCACTTGATCAGGTGCCAAGCCCACTGCTTGAATTGACAAAGAAGATATCATCTTTATAAATCTAGCAATACTCATTTTTGCCTCGTTTTATATTGTTTTGCTTTCTATTTTCTTTGTTGGGTTTCTTACAGGCAGCTTCTGGCTTCAAGATATGGAGATCGTCGTTTAGTACAGGGACACCCACTTTGGTATTGCTCTCATATCATGTTTGGTTTCCTTGTAGTAACTGAGCTAATGATACATAAGATTTTAGGCAGCTGTGTTTACATTAATTGTGAAAGATTTTTGCTGTTCTTAACTTGTGATTAACGTTGTCTAATAATGCATGAGCAATTTCGTCAATTGTTATTGCTTTTCTACAGCGTTGATTTGTTCATGACTTTATGTCTGGAATAATTTGCTTCCTAATTGTTGCTTATTTTCGTGCTGTAGGTAAAAGATGGACCTACTTCGTTCAAAGAGAGAAACCTATTTATTACTTTTGTCCTGGGTAGGTAATTAAGAATCTTGCATTTATAGTAATAGTTGTTGTGTTTGAGTGCTTGCGCGATCCTGTTTTTTTTTTCTGTCCTTTTTGTTAATTTGTTGTTGGTGAATAAACATTTTACTGTAACATAGTCAAATGGGATTTTTGAATGCCACAATGTTACTCAGATCTGGGATAAACCTGCCCCTGTGGCTATTTTCGGAATTATGTTTCAGATTTTCCATTGACCAAAATGTCCATGTATCAGTGCTCATGTCCGAGTATCTGGTATTCTTCATGGATACTTTGGGATAAAGTGATGAATCAAAGTAACATAGCTGTGCACAAAACAAGCTTGTAAGTTGGGCAAAGTTTGGCATATACTGGCTGATGCACATCTAGTAAATAATTACTGGCTGATGCACATCTAGTAAATAATGTGTCAAAAAAAAAAGAATCATACATATAGCTTTTGACGTGTGAGATTTGTGGATGGCATAAATTTCTTTTTCACATTTGGGTGGCTCATTGGATATTTCATATTTTGGGAGAAGTTTTATGTATTTGACATGCTTGCTTTTACAACTGAGTTCATGGTATCATATTTTCAAAAAGATTGCCATACCTTCTGGTTGCTGAATTGTCCATATCTGATTTCCTTCTTTTCTTCTAATAGTTACGCATGAGAATTAAATTAACTACAAACCTTTCAGGTGGTCCTGGTAGTGGAAAAGGTACACAATGCCAAAAGATTGTTGAAACATTTGGATTCAAACATCTTAGTGCAGGAGAGTTGTTAAGGCGAGAAATAGAGTCTGACAGTGAACAGTGGTAATAATTCTAAGTGAAACAGAGTTGTTGAGATTCTTTTATTAGCACATTCTGAAATGAAATACATTTCCACTGATGAGGGAAATCAAATTTCCAGGTCCCAGATGCTTAACACAATTAAAGAAGGCAGGATTGTTCCTTCAGAAGTGACTGTCAAACTGATCCAGCAAGAGATGGAATCAAGTGAGAGCAATAAATTTCTCATTGATGGTTTCCCACGAACTGAGGAGAATCGAATAGCATTTGAACAATTTGTGAGTTTCCTTTTTTTCTCTTCACAACACCTTTCATGAAAGTTGTAGTTTCTCATCCTGATGTTTGCACTGATTTCAAAGGATCTGGTTAGTTCTCTTATCAATTTCGTTATGATCTCCATTTGTTTTAAAGTTCATCATGTAGAGTATTGATCTAGAAGAATATCATACAAATGTTAAAGAAAACTGAGCAGTGTGATAATGAAAGGAAAACAATGGAGAAATCAAACTGATGGGAATTCAAAGCTTGATGTTTTCATTAAGTCAAATGATTTGTGTGCTGGCTGTGGAGCATATAATTGTGTTGGTATTGATGCAGACTGGGCTTGAACCGAATGTTGTGCTTTTCTTTGATTGTCCTGAAGAAGAGATGGTAAAACGAGTGCTAAACCGCAATGAGGTGAGTATATGTTATATATTTTTTCCCCATTCAAATATGTAAGAGCAGTTGTTGAAGTACATTGTTTCATTGCAGGGCCGAGTTGATGACAATATAGATACAGTCAAGAAACGTCTTAAAGTGTTTGAAATCCTAAATCTTCCTGTTATTGACTACTACTCCAAGAGAGGGAAACTTCATAAGGCAAGTACTTATAACTCAGTGTCCATAACTATCTTGTTTTTTTCCTTCAAGCCTGTCTTTCTGCTAGATTCTTTATGTATATTTGTCATGATTTATGTTGAATAGCAGCTCACTTCTGCTTCTGGTTACATATGAAGTAAATGAACTCTTAAACTTATAGTGGTGAATATAAATGCGTGCAGATCAATGCATTGGGAACAGAAGATGAGATTTTTGAAAAAGTCCGCCCTATTTTTTCTGCTTGTGGTATGATGTCTCCTTATTTCACATTTTAACATGCTTTGCCATTCCTTGATCACTTTCGAATCTTATCTGCTCTATATTAATGGCCACATTTATATTAGCTTTCTCAATGTTGACTGGTCTGTAGGATTACTTTGAACACTCGAGGAATCACCGCAGTCTTTTGCTCCACGCTTTTAAACACTAATTTGAGATATTAGGTTATCAATTCCTCTGTGCTTTTGACACTAACACAGATTCTGTGAAACTGAAAAAGGGTGTAAAAACCTCAAGGCATTTACATCCATGGAAAATTCTGCCTATCCTGTATGTTAGTCAAAGCGTCAGTGTATGTCAATGACGGAGATAATCTTTCTGCAGCTGGAAAATGAACTGAAAATTGTTGAGCACCAAAAGGTTCCAGTATCTAATTGGACATGCAACCACTTGCACTGCAATGACTCTCAAGTTGGCAAACCTCAGTTTTCTCAAAGGAGTGAAATTATCAGCAAAAAGATTATTTGAACTCCACAGCGACAAACATATCTCAGCCTTGAGGATTAAGCTTCATTTTAGTGTCTAGTTGCTTACTGGTGCGTGTAACTAGTTCAAGGTGCAAGAAACCCTCGGAGCCGACCTGTTTCAGTAAGTGGCATAAACAAGGTGCAGGGAAACTCCAATTTATAATGATCAACAGAAAGCAAAATCATCTTTACAGATGCTCTTTTTTCGTTACTACAAGGTGTTCTAAATGGAATGTTCCAAATTTATATGCTATTTTTGTTCACAGCTAATAATTGTAGAAACACATCTAATATTTTACTTCAGACTTCTATGTTATTTAACTGTGGCTGTTTGTTATATATATATATTATCATCCTAGAGAAATCCATGGGGTATAATCGAAGGAAGAACACAGTCCAGCAACAAGTCCTACAGCTGACCACTCTCCAACCCCAATCACCCGAAACTGTGTTCTTTCTGCTCCTGCCAGGCACGTAACATGGCAGATCAAAAACTAAACCAGAAAAAAAGTGAACATATTTTAGTTCAGAATGGGCACAACCATCTCTCGTTACATAAGAATAAAATAAATATGGCTATGCTATTTATGTAAAGTTAAATTATATTAAATTTTCGAATTTAAAATAACTAAAAATTGGGACGCAACTTTTAGTATGTAACTCATTTTTATTACACACACCATTGAATTAAGAATTAGGGTTAAAAGTTGGTCACTCTTACCTTCTTCTTTACCACAAATTTCATGGTTTTCAAACTTCACCTGGCTCAGTGGGTAGGTTTATATATGAGGCAGATAGTCTAAGATCGGGTCGGATTTAATAATAATAAAAAACTGTGTATGACCCGATAAAAAAACTCCCAGTTGACCCCAAGAGAAAACTCAATAAAAATGTATTGATTTCTTAAAATAATATCATTTTTATTTTCTTGTAAAATAATTAAAAATTGGACCTTACCGATGACCCGGTAATTGCCCCATTCAACCCCGGGTCAAGTTTAAAAAGAATGCAATGCTTAACACGAGCCTCACGAACCTCTATAGATTCAAAGCCTCCTTAATTAAACGCTCGACTCCCTCTCTATTCTTTCAATCCGCCATAGGAATTTCTTTTCTTTTCTTGCGACCCCATACCATGGCAAAACCTGCCTTTCTCTCTCTACTGCTCTCTATATTTTTCATTGCAAGCCCAGCAAACTGTGCAGCCATCTCTTTCACAATATGCCATGCAGTACTTCAATCCAAGAAAGCTCCGTAACCAAAGCTCTCCGAGCTGTACTTGATAAAGATTCTGCTCCTCTGCTGTCTTCTCAATTTACGGTACAAGTCTGATGTCTGAAAGCCTCTGATCGGTGCTGTTTTATTAATCCAGGAGCATTTCTGAAAATAAATAAATACCCTTCGTGGTTGCGTGAATTGATATTACAGCTCATTATAGTAGCCATGATATGCTATTATTACAAAAACATGGTGGTGAGATTTTCTTGAAAAATATTGTATGTGCGGGCCGGAGGCATTGGATTCATGCATGTGCCATCTCATGTCTCGTGGCTTACAGCCACCATATATTTGCTCCATCTCATTCTGATCTTCTGAATTATATATATATATATATATATATGCTAGCTTCATGCATGTGCCATCTCCTTCTGATTTGCTGGATTATTTCAAATATACGCTAATTAAAGCCTCCAAGACTCGGACTCGATACATTCACAAGCATATTTTCCCTATAAATTGGGCTATTCTCACATCTTTCAAAGCAAACTACAGCGAGAGCCATGGAAGCTAAAATATTTCTTCCAAGAAATGATTTGGCATTGCTTCTTACTTTTCTTATATGCATATCCAATATGGAAATATCCTTAGCAGATACCAATACCACCAAAAATTCTACCGAAACTTACACAAATTACCTAAAAAAAGCTTGCAACTCTACCTTATATCCACAGATTTGCTTCGAGTCCCTCTCTTCATACACCTCCACCATCAAAACCAATGGCCTCAAACTGTGTACCAAAGCTCTCACGGTGACCCTGAAAGCGGCAAGCAACACGTCAAGATTAGTAAAAAGTTTATCAAAAGAAGGGAACTTGAGCAATGCTGAAGCTGGGATAATTAAAGATTGCATCGATGAAATGGGAGACTCCATCGATATGTTGAAGCAGTCTTTGAAGGCTTTAGGCAGCGTAAATGGTTCTGAAACTAAATTTCTTATTTCTAACATAAAAACGTGGATGAGTGCTGCGATAACTGATGAGACTACCTGCACAGATGGAATTGATGAGAGGAAGATAAGTGATGAAGTGATGAGAAAGATCAGGAAGACTATAGTGAATATTTCCATGCTGACTAGCAATGCTTTGGCTCTTATTAATAAACTTCTTGGCTAGTTTTTTTTTTTTTTTTGAATAATTTGTATGCAGGTTCTTCAATTCTGATGATGAACTGTTATATCCAAAAAAAGTTTCTTCTATCATAATCCTGAGTATCAAGGCTAATTAATTTGTGATTTAGTTTCGAATGAAGAATTATCAACTTGAAAATTCTCTCTTTTTTTAAAAAAATGTTATCAGGCCCCGTACTGCATATGAGGACAGCAACAGTTGCAATAGAAGCCAAGGGCAAGCAAGCTCATGTTCAAATTAATAATCAAATGGCATTTCCTACGATGATATGGCAGCTGGCTTTACTGAATTGCTGTTTAATTTGTGTTTGATCAAATGTTGTTGTCTTGTCTTTGATCAGAGGTTGCTTTGGAAAAAGTAAGTGTTGTTTATTTATTTCGCCTGTGATTCACAAGCTTATAAAATGTTAAAATTAAATATTAAGTGTTAATGAATGAATTAAAAAGAATATTAAAAAGTAGATGGATCGAGTATTAAACATATCTGAAAAATGTAAGAAAAAAACAATCATATGATAATGAAATCCATTAAATTTTAAATCATGACTTGATTTAAATATAATTGAAAAATAAATAATTTATGTTTATAAGATCTAATTAATGAGAAAAAAATCTCTATTTCCAAAGGTTTCCCCTCCTGCTATTAAACCGTTTTGATAACACATACAAGTATTAAAAGAGTAATATTGGCAATATGACTTTTAAAATAATGTAAATATTATTATTTTATATGCATTTCAATTGTAAGTTTTTTTTTTTAAAATCCACTCAATCAATACTTCCTTTCATTTTTTTATATAAGATTTGAATGTAGGTGTTCATATATTTCCTTTTAAATTTATTTATAACCCAAAAATGAAAATCTATGCAAACGTTGTGGGATGGTCCTAGGATAGATGCCATAGGAGCCAAAACTAGGAGGGTTGGATAAAAATAGGACCGACTGCCTGTGAAAAATGTAACGAAGCTTTCTTTATACAAAAAAAGCAACCTGGTTATCAGTTACCACGTCCAATGATCGTGAAGTAAAAATAAAAATAAAAATAAAATCTCCATTTACTTAATTAGATTCCATGGAAGCATTAATTATAGTAGCTGGAGAGGCTAACATCCATGGCGGGAGTAGCTAGACAGATGGTGAAGAAACTCACATGCTTGCCAGATTAGCTAGTGACCATCAATTAATTAATTTAAGCTCGATCTTGACCCTTTTAATAAATTAAAACATGACATTAGAGGGATTAACACGACAAAAGTTTTAATATCCAAAAGTAATTATCGTTAATGTTTATTTCACGAGTTCATTCTTAGAAGATGAATAATTAAAAAAATTGAGTAGAATATTAAGAGTATTTTCATCTTATAAGTTTATAATGTATTTTGTTTTTTTATATATATTTATTTCTCTCTTACAATATAGATATTCATAATTATTTTTTTAGTGTACTGTCGAACTAGCACATCGTATTTGAAGACTTCGGCTAGGCCTTAATGGGCAGCACGTCGGAGGTGATTGTGCATTGCCCAAGGCCACGAATTAAACTGCTTCCCACCCCATTAAAATTATTAATGAGTAAGCACGACATAGTTGTTTTCCTTTTTAAATATATGGTTCAAACTTGAAAAGATTTAAAATAAAATAAAAAGATATTTTGGTATTTATTGAATAACAGTACAAACATCTTTAAGTTAATTAAAAAAATGTTATTTTAGATTATTTATTTTATTTTTCTAATTATTCATTGTTATCTTGTTTTTTTTTCTTTTATGATTTTTATCATTTTCAATTTATATCAGCACAGGACTTATTTGAACAATTTATAAATTATTTTCATAGAAACTGTAAAAGTAATTAAATTTAAGATATATCAAAACAGATTTTTCTTTTTCTTTTAATTTGAAGAAATACTAATTGCTTTAAAAAAAGATTTCTTTCTGTCAACCAGATTTTAAACAGGCCATGCCGGCCGCCAATTAAGTGACCCACAATCTATATGCCTGAGATAGAGTCCGTCCTCTCTCTATAAACTCAACGCCTTCCTTCACTCTTAATTATGTCGCTGTCGATTCTTCAATCCACCATAGGAAAACCTTTTTTTTCCCTTGCTACCGGAAAGTATGGCGAAACCTCTCATTCTCTTGCTAGCAGCACTGTCTATATTATACACAGCAAGCCCAGCAAACGCTGCGACCACTTCAAGCCCTAGCTCCAGTGCAATCGATTTCATCGAGGCTTCGTGCAGTGCCACCCTTTACCCTGCACTATGCGTGCAATCTCTTTCACGATATGCCACTTCCATCCAGCGAAACCGAAGCCAGTTGATCCAGACGGCCTTCTCTGTGAGCCTAGACGAAGCTAAGTCAATGAAGACAATATTTGCAAACATGCTGAACGGAGTCAAGCCTGGAGGGATGGCGGTGGTGAAGGACTGTTTAGAACAGATCGATGATGCCGTGGACCAGCTCAGGGGATCGATTGAAGAGCTGAAGAACATTGGTCAAGCCAAGGGGCCGGTCGGTCAGGACTTGGAGTTTCACATAAGCAACGTGCAGACATGGACCAGTGCTGCGTTGACCGATTTAAGCACCTGTACTGACGCGGTGGTTGCTGGCGAGGCCTTGGATGGAGGGCTGGAGACGTCAGTTAGGGCAAGGATGGATGGTGCTGCTCGGGTCACTAGCAATGCACTAGCTTTGTTTAACAGGTTTGGCACCGAGCTCTAGGTGGAGGGAGACTTTATCATCCAAGGTTGTTAATACCGTTTCGATTGATATTTTATTTTTTTATTGATATAAAATATTTCGGTTTCGAAGTGTTTCAACGTGCCGTTTCGAGGTTATACTGTTTCTAATAATTATATATATATATAAAATTAAATATAATTTTTATTTTTTATAAAATCAAAGTTGATGAAACAATTTTATTTTTTTATAATATATATATATTTTTTAATTTTAATATATATATATATATATATATATATATATATATATATATAGCATGTTTGTCTAGATGGACAAACTTAATTGCTTTGTCCAGCTGCGGACAAATATACAATCCCACATCGCTCAAATACTTCAAGAAGTTTACATTATGTGGCTTTAAATTCTGAAAGGTTATCCCACATTGAGTAAATAGATGTGAAGTTATAGAATTGCTTCTATAAAAATAAATCAAGAAGGCATGCAAAACTTGCTTACCTGGACGGCTCTTTGGTTGATGACATCCAATGTATTTAGGATGTAAGCTAGTTTAAGAGATGAAAGTAAATTAATATTTTAATACAGCCGAAACGATACAAACAAAATAATTCTAGAATGTTTCGACCGGTATTGGGTTGAAATTATCGAGATGGGCCGAAATTTAAACCGAGATAAAATTGACCTTGTTTGTTTCGGTTTTTTTAGTGGTATGAAATATTTCGGTCATTTCGGCCGAAACGAAATGGTATTAATAACTTTGGTATCACCGATATGTTTGGATCAGAGATTTTTATGGTTTGATTCCATCTTGATGCTTTTTGTGAAGGTTTTTTAAGGGATTTAGGGTTTCCTTTTTGTTTTTAATTTCTTCAATTTATTTTTTAAGGGAGTTTGGTATGTGGAAAATGAAGGATAATCTTTGTAATTGTGAATAAAAAAATTTCTTTAATGATTTTTATTTTTATTTTGATGCTAATCAACTTTCCATCACAAGCAAAACAAGCAGGAAAAAAAAGAGAGCTAAAAGAGAAACACAAACAAACACAATTCCAAAAAAACCCCTTTTCCCCCAAAATCTTCCCCAACTCCTCTCCTTATCAACCACAAACCCCCTCCCCAATCCCAACTAGAGGCCTTAGTAAATGTTATTAAATAAAAAAATTCACCTGGTGAGTATAGCAATGAAGGTATTTTTGGTACCACGAACAGTAAATTCATTTTTTTATTCTTAGGTGAGACAAAAACAATGCGATGATGGTGAGAATATATTTGGTTTTTTTTTATATTTTGGTGAACAATAAAATTACTAAAATATTCTTAATAAAATAAAATAAAACATTGAGGTTGGAGGCAAAATGATATACCCTCAACAACTTCACTTCTTTATGATTTTTTATAAAATATTTTATAGATAATAATTCACTTAAAAATATCATACAACTATTTTCAGCATCGTAGATATCATTACTTCACAATCATCATCATCTTAACATTCAATTCCCTTAAACAACACTACATTTGCTAGTTAATTCAATCTATAGTTCAAATTTATACGAAGCATTTGCATAAATAGTATTTTTACCGCTACCCCTCTCTCCAGTTAGATAAATATGGTAAATTTAGTCCCTCTTCTTTCAAAAATATTGTTTTTATTAATGTATAGGCTCTTTTTTTCTTCTTAAGATTGTAAATATACAGGACTCTCTATATAGCTAGTTTGACCGCCAATTTTGCTAACGTGCTCGTGTTGTCTTGCTATTTAAAGTCGATAAAATAATAATTTATTTTAGATATTGGATATTTCAAATACTTTCAGTCAACTAGATCTTCTGTAGTAAAATATTTTTTAAAAAATTAGTTAGATAATTTTTTTTTGGTGACCGGAGTGTCCGAGCCAGTTTACGTGCACCTCGACTATTTCGACTCCTGAATATCTGCATCGAATATGCATGTAAGCATCGAGGATGATACATGTAAGAACGACCATCTTGGAGGACATGAGAGGAGGAACTCTTGAGAGTACACCCCTACAACCACTGAGCCACAACCTTGCAAGTAAAATTAGTTAGATAATTGATAAAGATGAAAGTGGGGTACATACAAAATATAAAAAAAATGTAGAAAAATAATTTTCAAAATCGATCACCTCAATCAGGAGCAAGCTTGTAGAAAATTTACACTTGTTTACAGATCCATTTGTAGCTAAATCAGACCGGAACCCCAAACTTCATAAGTTTAGGATCATGCCTGCCCAAATTAAGTTCAAAAATGTTATTTTAGATTCTTTCTTTTATTTTTCCAATTATTCATTGTTTTTTTTTCTCGTGATTTTTCTAATTTTCAATTTAAAATTATTTTCATAGAAACTTTAAAAGTATGAAAACAGATTTTTCTTCACTTTTAATTTTAAGAAATACTAATTGCTATCAAAAAAGATTTTCTCTTGTCAGCCGGATTTTAACCGGCCGCCGGCCGCCAAGTCCCTGAGGAGAGAAATTAGTTTAGGCTTCTGTTAAGGAAGTAGTTAGGGTTTGCATTCAGTTTTAATAATTCCTAGTCTTTAGGGTTGTTATTTTACATTCTGCATTATTTTCTCTGCCTGAATATTTCATCTGTTAAGATTATGGAAGGCTGTATATAAAGCCAGCCTGAATAGAAATCATTCTCATTTTCGCAGCATAATTACTTTCTTTTCCTTGCTACCGGAAAGTATGGCGAAACCTATCATTCTCTTGCTAGCAGCACTGTCTATCTTATACACGGCGAGCCCGGCAAACGCTGCCACCACTTCAAGCCCTAGCTCCAGTGCAATCGAATTCATCGAGGCTTCATGCAGTGCCACCCTTTACCCTGCACTATGCGTGCAATCTCTTTCACGATATGCCACTTCCATCCGGCGAAACCGAAGCCAGTTGATCCAGACGGCCTTCTCTGTGAGCCTAGACGAAGCTCAGTCAACGAAGGCAATATTTGCATCCAAGCTGAACGGAGTCAAGCCTGGAGGGATGGCGGTGGTTAAGGACTGTATAGAACAGATCGATAATGCCGTGGACCAGCTCAGGGAATCGATTGAAGATCTGAAGAGCATTGGCGGTCAGGCCAAGGGGACCGGTCAGGACTTGCGGCTTCACATAAGCAATGCGCAGACATGGACCAGTGCTGCACTGACCGATATAAGCACCTGTACTGACGCGGTTGCCGGCGAGGCCCGGGATGGAGGGCTAGAGACGTCAGTTAGGGCAAGGGTGGATGGTGTTGCCCAGGTCACTAGCAATGCACTAGCTTTGCTTAACAAGTTTGGTACCGAGCTCTAGGTGGAGGGAGGCTGTATCAACGATTTGTTTGTATAAAACATTCTTTAATGATTTTTATTTTTATTTTGATGCAAATAAACTCACCATATATAAATGGGTAAACCATAAAATGTTAATTTTCTTTAATGATTTTATCTCGGGCTCATTGCTTATGTAAAGGTATTTTGAGCTACATATTAATATTAATATTATTTTTATTTTTATGGTAACAATGTTAAACTAATTCCTTGGTTTTAAATGGATCCTTTAATGAAAATAAACATGTAAAAATATGATGGTTACCAGAGATTTATATAGTCATAAATTTCAGAGTTCATGGAATTAATTGAAATGCATACAAGCAGGCCGGACATCTATATTAATCTAAACAAATATATATATTAAAAGTATTAATATCTTAAAAATTAAATGGCCAAGAAAACATTGACTACTCAACAAAATTGAATAAATCACTGTTTAGTGCTAAGGTTGTTGATGTTTTTTAAAATGTCTTTTCAATTGATTTTTTCATGGAAAACATTAAATTGGTCATAAAATATTATTTTCTGATAAAAAAAAATAAAAATAATGAGAACTATATTGTAAAACACATCTCATGAATGAACTCACCTAGTTATAAAAGTGGGCCTATATATATCAAAGCTAGCAATGGCCTTTCAAAGAGTATCTCCAAATAAAACTCCCTCAAATTTCCACTCTCTTAACATTTTCCAAAATGGTAACCATTCTCCAGCCACCAAGATTCCTCGCATCTTCAATGACTCTCCACCACTACCCTTCCATCACAAGCAAAACAAGCAGGAAAAAAAGAGAGCTAAATGAGAAACACAAACAAACACAATTCCAAAAAAACCTTAAGAAAAAGACCCTTTCTTTCCCAAAATCTTCCCCAACTCCTCTCCTTATCAACCACAAACCCCCTCCCCAAACCCAACTCGAAGCCTTAGAAAATGTTATTGAAGACCTCCAGTCCTCTATGGAAAAGGGCATTAGAATCGATACTCAGATTTTCTCTTCACTTTTAGAAACATGTTACCGTTTAGATGCTATAGAACATGGTGTCAGGATTCATAGGCTAATACCCGCTAATCTTTTACGTAGAAATGTTGGCATCTCGTCAAAATTGGTGAGGCTGTACGCGTCGTGCGGGGATGTTGAAGTAGCTCACCAGGTGTTTGATGAGATGTTTAAGAGAGGGGAGTCGGCGTTTCCATGGAACTCGCTTATTGCAGGATATACTGAATTGGGTATGTATGAGGACGCTATGGCGCTATACTTTCAAATGGAAGAAGATGGTGTTGAACCGGACCAGTTTACGTTCCCTCGGGTTTTGAAAGCTTGTGGGGGAATTGGGTTGATTCGGATAGGTGAGGCTGTGCATAGGGATTTAGTTAGGCTGGGGTTTGCTAATGATGGGTTTGTGTTGAATGCGCTTGTTGATATGTATGCGAAATGTGGCGACATTGTTAAAGCTAGAAGGATATTCGATAACATAGATTGTAAGGACTCGATTTCATGGAATTCTATGCTTACAGGTTATATTCGTCATGGGCTAATAGCCGAGGCATTACACACATTTCGTATCATGGTTCATGATGGGATGGAACTTGATTCGGTGGCTGTTTCAACAATCCTTGCCAATGTATCGTCTTTTGAGGTTGCAGTTCAAATTCATGGATGGATTGTTAGGCGAGGGATGGAGTGGGATTTGTCTATTGCTAATTCTTTGATAGCTGTCTACTCAAATGGCAGGAAGTTGGATCGAGTGCATTGGTTGTTTGATCACATGCCAGAGAAGGATATTGTATCATGGAACTCTGTAATTTCTGCTCACTGTAAAGATCCTAAGGCGTTGACTTACTTTGAGTTGATGGAGAGGGATGGTGCTTTGCCAGATAAAATCACATTTGTGTCATTACTCTCAGCTTGCGCTCATTTGGGTTTAGTGAAGGACGGGGAGAGGTTATTTTCACTGATGAAGGAAAACTACCAAATTAATCCCATCATGGAGCACTATGCTTGCATGGTCAATCTTTATGGAAGGGCAGGATTAATCAACGAGGCATACGCCATCATTAGGGATCAAATGGAGTTCGAGGCTGGTCCGACTGTGTGGGGAGCGTTGCTATATTCTTGCTATCTCCACCGTAATGTAGATGCTGGAGAGATTGCAGCTCAATATCTTTTTGACCTGGAGCCAGATAATGAACACAATTTTGAACTCTTGATGAAGATTTACGGCAATGCAGGTAGATTGGAGGATGCAGAAAGAGTAAGAAAAATGATGGTTGACAGGGGATTGTAATTGAATACAACAGTGCAGAATCTGTTTTGATGTGATCGCCATCTCAAAGAGGAAATATTTCTGTGCTGGCCAAGCTGCTGTAAGATGTAGCGTTAGCCGAGCTGCACCCTCCTTTTGATAGTGAGGAGGTAAATGAGGGGACAAAATGAAGATATCCATGGTCAAACCAGCTGTTTTACTTGTGTAGTTTTAGTATATAGGAGAAGCTTATTGAAGTATCAACATTGTTAGAAGGCTAGCTGATGGAGGAAAGTAAATAAATGGATCTGGTAGTGTAAATTTCTCACCTGTAAACAAAAAGAGTTGCAGAAACAACTACTTGTAACTGTAAATGTGTAACATACGATCATCCTTGGTCAATATGGATCTTTTTATTTTCTTTATTCACTAAATTTATAGATTATGGTTCCCAATTTTTTTAATCGATTCAATAAACAATAAAAACAAGATTACAATTAAAAATAAAAGAATTTGAATGATTTCTTTTTTCATTTTCTTGGAAGGAAGCTAAGCTAATTGTTAATGGCTGGCAAAGTTTGGGAGGGCCAAAAGACAATGATGGCAACAATATTTCACCAACTACGCCTTGTTTTTTCAGGCGATGCCAAGTAATTCTAAGAGTAGTGACTAAATAAACAAAATTGTAATTAGAGTATGCATAAAATAATACCACATTAGGACTTCTTTTTTCATCCTTATTTAATAAGACAATTGATTGTCAAATTTAAGTAATTTGTTGAGCGAGAGAGAAATTCAAAGATAAAGGATCAAAGTGAACAAAATAAAGAAAATAGATGGTAGCCTTCCTAATTTCTTATTCAACTCACGGTGTAGCATGAGGCGATAGATAAGTTTAACCCTACCACACGAATGATTTTGAGGGGCTTGTCAGCAAAGCAATCTTCCATTATTTACTTAATTATTTGTCTTGAATGATTAATAAAAGGACTTTTGATGAATTGTTTGAAGGATTAGATCTCTTAAGCCATCATTTGACCTTTATCTCTCTATATATAATACAGCTTTTGACCCACTTAATCATTTTTTTTGTTTTTGTAGAAGATTGCTTTTACTTCTTTTCTTTCTTGGGACTCTTTTTGCGTGTCTTCTACTTAAATACCATTCACATTCCTTTTTGTAAAAACTACTTGAACCTTCACGCCTGCTTTTCTCCTTGTTCATACACACGGAGTTCTCTTTAACCTGTTTTGCATTTTGTTCTAAAAATATATTTGATTTTTTTAATTAATTTTTTTAGTGATTTTAGATTATTTTTATAAGTTCATGTCAATAATATTTTTTTTAAAAAATATATTATTTTGATATATTTTTAAACAAAAAATACTTTAAAAAATAACTACACTAGCATTCTAAAAAGATATTTAATCTCAGACTTAACTGTTTATTTTTTTATTTAGTTTTTTTCTACACGAATTGAATGAAAGTGTTTCTAAACGATATTTAATCCCTTTTGTTGATGGACATTAACCCATGGATGAGAGTTTCTAGGGTGGCTCGCAATGACTGTGGAATGTAGAATGTTTTTTCTTTAAATTAGGTATAATTGATTTAAAAAGCTTAAAGAAATGAAGTCTGATTAAATATAAGTTTTAAATTGAATAATATGAAATATTGATTTGATAAAACTCAACGGCACGTCGGTGGGTAGGGGCCAAGGCAACCAGGATCATCTTTCTCCGAGAGTTTACGAAGCACGACAAATTTTATATCCTTTTAAAATATGAACGGACTTTCAATTCGGTTTGTGTCACGTCGGTACACAAAAGTCAAGAACTTCAAGGTGGAGGAGGGCCACCGGCGACACGGTTGGATACTCACGCTTATCAGAATTTATTTGGCAACATAGCTGGCAGCATGTTTGAAAATTAAATTAAATTTTTTATTGTTTTTAAATGACTTTAATGTAAAAAATAGTTTGGTGACAAAAATAATTTATAATTTGACTTTTAAAAAAATAATAAAAAAATAACATACTTCACTATAATTTCTTTTTTAAAGTTAAAGAGTTGTGTTACTTTTAATGACTAGGTTTAGTAGTGATTATTTTTTAAAATGATTTTTATTCAAAAATATATTAAAATTATATTTTTTTTAAATTTTAAAAATCATTTTAATATTAACACATCAAAATGATCTAATAACACTATTTTTTAATTTAAATTAAACTTAAAAATAATTTTTTTCCTTCAAAAATACTTTTAAAATACAATCCCAAATACTCCCTTAATATAGCAACCTCATAAAAAAAAAATCTCAAAGATTGCGAGGAATAACGCGAACTTTGAGATTTTATATTTATTTTTTTATTATATTTGAACACTTTAAAAGTCTGGCATATATATATATATATCTTTGTACTTGATGAAAGTCAAGTGATAAAATCTTATTGTATAAATTTACTTGATAAAATCTAGATATATTTTTTAATTTAACTGCTTAATTGAATTGAAATTTTATAGTAAATTCAAGTGAAATAATTCTACAATGACATATATGAGTACTAAAATAATCTAAAGATTAACTAATAGCACAACTATTAATAATTTTTATATTTATTTTAAAAGGTTATATTACTAGTAGTATCACAACCTTTTATTTTAGTGTCCGGTAGTGTGATTGAAGTTATTTTTGAAATTATTTATCATTTAAAAATGCATCAAATTATATTTTTTTAATTTTTTAAAAATTATTTTTGACATCAACACATATAAATAATCTAAAAACACTAAAATAATTTAATGTAATATAAAAAAATGATTTTAAAACGTAATCACAAAAAAGCGGAACGTCGGAACCAATTGTAAGAGACGCGCGACTCGCACTTTAATGCGTGCTATTTTATATATTTGTTTTTTCAAATATGGTAATTTGAATTTATTCCTTTTAATCCAGTTTGCTATAGTTCCAGGTAAGAAAATAAACCATGTAGAAAACAGCTCCTAACCGGCATCACCAGTTCCAGGTAAGCTTAGGAGACGAGGCACAGAAAAAAAAAAAACCGAGCATTTATTTTCTAACACCGACAAGAGGCCAAATCACCGGCCAAACTTCCGTACATCCAACACAGTTCAACGCACCTAGCGCAAATTAGCACTCACCACTAGGGCATAAAAATAAAATCCTGACACTAGCCTGCTCTATAAATTCAAACCCTCTCTCCACTTTCCCAACCCATCTCTCCAAGCCAAAGAAGATCCAAGATTTGTTTAAACATGGCAAGATCTAGCCTCGTCTGGCTCCTACTCTCAACACTGTACATAGCTAGCACAGCAAATTCTGCGAGCACCACAAGGTCAAGTTCAGGTGCTGCAAATTTCATCAAGGTCTCGTGCGGCGCCACAGCATACCCAGCCTTGTGTGTCCAATCTCTCTCCCTTTATGCGTCTTCAATCAACCAGAGACCACGCCAGTTGATCCAGACAGCCCTGGCTGTCAGCCTAGACAAGGCTCAGTCCACCAAGACATTTGTCTACAAGTTAACAAAGTTCAAGGGGATTAAGCCCAGAGAAAAGGCAGCTATTAAGGATTGCTTCGAGGAGATTGACGATACTGTGGACAGGCTTGTTAAGTCGGTCAAGGAGCTGAAGAACATGGGGTCATCCAAGGGTCAGGATTATCAATGGCATATTAGTAACGTTCAGACTTGGATGAGTGCAGCTTTGACTGATGAGAACACCTGTGTTGATGGGTTTTCTGGGAAGGCTTTGAATGGAAGGATTAAGAATTCGATTAAGGCTAGGTTTGATCATGTTGAAAGGGTTACTAGTAACGCACTTGCGTTGATTAACAAGTTTGGTTACTAAGTGGCCCCAGCTTGTTGAGTCTAGGTTTTCTGTTTATGTATCACAAAGAATTTTGAGCGATGTAAGTGTTTTTGTTCTTCTAAATACTTGTGCGATCATGTAATATAGTTTGTCGAGGCATTTTTATTTGCCTCTAGTGTATCAAATGAAATGGCTTTAACATTTCTTAGCCTGTTTTTCTTATCAGAAAGTATTCCCTTTAACCCATTTCTAGGTGATTGTTTTGATGATTAGAGATATAGTTCACAAAATTTAAATTTTGATTAAATTATAAAAAAAGGAAAAATTTCATGAGTTTTTGACGATGCATGACTTTTGATTTAAATGATGCATTAAATTAGAAAGAAAGAAAACCTTAGTTGAAGGTAACATGACTCTAAAGCCTACATCATGCACAAGTAATGATTGATATTGGAATAATATTATTTTCTTAAATTATGTTTATAAAAATATATTAAAATTAAAATTTATTTTGATATTAGACAATAAAAAAAATAAACAGCCTAAATAATTAATTTTCTACCAAAAATTAAATTGGATGGGAAAACAAATATTATATTAAGCTAAATAGCTACGCGATTCAAATCATTATTTTCTTTTGTGCAAATCAGTTTCATTTCAAATCATTTCCCTCTTCTTGTGATATATGATATGTCATTAAAAAAAAAATCCCTTCATTGAAGGGAACATGCCCCCCAATCCTTGACCCTTGAAAGGAAATAAGGGAAACATGGACCCCAAAAATAACGGGCAATCGTTGAAAAATAATTTGACGGGATTGAAGGGCGTGAAAGCTCATCAGTACTGCTCAGAGCAGAGAAAGAGGACTTCCGTGAGGACTCTTTTGAAGAGTGGACGAAGCATTAATAACACAATATCAATATATCAATATATATATATATATATATATATATAAATTATTGAAATAAATTATTGAAAATCGACAAATTGAAGCAGGTGGGTGGCACGTGAATCTAATAAGTAGAAACAGGGGGATGGCACATGGATATCTTTAAAGAATTAGGGTAATGGAACAGAGCCTCATTCACCCCGTAGCCTCAGCCATGGTTTTCTAATTAACCTGCCTGCTTCGATTCTATTTTACGATTTGTTAGTCTTTCTGGGCAGTCATATTTTTCTCGCCGCCGTCTGAAAAAGAAAAGAAGCAGGTATACGGGCACAAACAATCCACACTTTTCAAAGGATTGTGGAATTTCTGCTTATCGTTTAGGTCAAAGTGTCCATTTGATCAAGTGCATTTATTGGTTTTCAAAGGGTAGGCATATATATATATATATATATATATATTGATTCTTTTTAAAGAAATGAGAGCATGTCCATGGAATGACTCGAACCCTATCCTGAAAAAGTCAGATCCCACTAATTATGGTTACCTGACTGGATTTATGCCCATGCCTCGCTTACGAAGCCTAGCTCAGGGCTACGATGAACCCATATCTAAAACCTGTTCCAAGTAGCACAAATATATTTTCCCTCTAGTATATGAACCCGTTCGTGAATGATGTGGGTCAAAATTTAAAAGGTGGCGATGTTTTCTTCGCAGCAATGTAGAATGGAGCAGCCCTAAATTTCCAATTTCATCTTCCTTGCTGTATTTCCTGGACGATAACATCAGCACCCATAACTCCTCAGGATTTTATTTATTGTTCTTTTAAAGAAAATATTGCTTGACAAGGGAGCATAAAGAGATATTGTAAGTTACTAAGCCCGCCCGCAAATTCCCATGATTATTTTTTAAAATATTTTTTGTTTAAAAATATATTTAATTTTTTTAAAAAAAATTATTTTCTACACATAAAAATAATTTAAAAATATCAAAAAAAATTAATTTATATTCTTAAAACACAATATGAAATATCTTCTTAATCTGATTTGTCATGCCATTTGGATCATAAATGTCCACATATATACATTTCTTACGTCTGAAAATTTGGTGCTTATCCCATGACGAATTGATACTGTAAATTTGATGTAATAAAAACCTGTAAAATATTAAGAGACTATGATAATTTTATTAAAAAAATTATTTTTTTTCAACTCAATTTTAAATAATAATATTTAAAATAAAATCTTAGACGCTTAATCTAAACTGGAGACTAATAGTGGGGGATGGGATGCCTTCCATAAGCGGTCCATAACAACTAAGCCCCTGATATTTGTTTGTGTTATATATATATATGATCATATATATATATATGATCACATTGTAACCCTACAACAATTCAAGCTAGCTGCCATTATCTCATTGGGATGCTCAATCGCTTCTCATTATTTAGAACAGGATCCAGATTCCTTTTTTCCCGTTGGCTTCTCTTCCAATTATTGATCCCCTCACGTGGTGTACTACTGGCAGTGGTGGTTCAAATTTCGCAGTTGTTATTGCCCGAATGATCACCGTACATGTTAGACCTATATTGCTGTGATTCGATAGGCTGTACACGAATTTTGTGATTTGTAGCACGAACCAGACAGATTTTCAATTATTTTCTATATTTTAATTATAATAATCGATCGAGCACCCCAAACTCCTCTTCATATCAATTTTCAAGTCAGTTTGACAACCATGTCTCACCTCCCTCTTGTCAAATTTTTTATTCTAGTATCCATTATTTGAGTAATGTTATAATCAAATTTGTCAATCCTATTCTAGTTGTAGTTGCTGTTCCGGTCGTCATTTCAGTCTTTCTATAGGAACGAAATGTTCTATTTTCGGAGCATTTCGGTTTACCGTTTCGGGATTGTATTGTTCATGTATAATTAATTATATATATAATTAAAATATTAATTTAACAAATATAATTAAAATTCAAGATAAATTAACTTTAAATTATACAATATTAGAAAAATTAGAAAAAAAACCTCAAAATTAATCAAACTAAAGAAGATTTTAAAACCGGAATGGCACACCGAAACGATAACAAGATATTCGCCAGAACGGAATGGAATTGACAACTTTATTTCTATTCAAGTTGCTTATGCCTTGGATACCCTGTTCATCATTCTGTACGATTAAAATTTCATTTTTTTTGCCTGCAAGCACCGGCCATTGCTGCATTAAATACGAAAATGTGCTGGTGCATGATTGGAATCAATTCACTACAAATAGTTTCTTCTAAAAAAAGTGATTATGATTCAAGAAACTTATGGATACAAAAGTTTAGAAGAAATGAAGAGCCTGTAAGCAGATTCTCCACCCAAAACATGAACAAGAACACTAGTAACTTAATTTATTAATAAGAGCCAAAGCATTGCTGGTCAGCCTAGCGACGTTCACTATCTTCATCCTGATTTTTCTCATCACCTCATCCGATATCTTCCTGTCATCGAATCCTTGAGTGCATGTATTCTCATCTGTAATCGCAGCGCTTATCC
This sequence comes from Salix exigua, assembly GCA_032356905.1. Classification (NCBI taxonomy): domain Eukaryota; kingdom Viridiplantae; phylum Streptophyta; class Magnoliopsida; order Malpighiales; family Salicaceae; genus Salix; species Salix exigua. Next base: position 7,690,432 of record CM063602.1, on the reverse strand, counting down.
ATGTTTGTATGTTAGAAATCTGAAACTGAATATCAGAACCTTTTAGGCTGCCGAAAGCATCCAAAGACCGCTTCAGCTCGTCGATGGAGTCTCCCGTTTCTTCAATGCAATCTTTAATAATACCAGCTTCCGTCTTGCTTAAACCCCTTTGCTTTGATAAAGCTTTCACTAGTGACGATGTGTTGCTAGCAGCTTTTAGGGTTACAGTTAATGCTGTGCTACAAAGCTTGAGGTAATCGGTTTCAAAGGTGGAGGTGTAAGAAGAGAGGGACTCGACGCAAAGTTGTGGATATGCGGTAGAATGGCAAGCTTTTTGTAGGTAATTTGTGTAGTTTTTGCTAGAAATTTTGGCTGCGGGGGCATCTGCCAACACATTTGATATGCCTAGAAGTAAAGTGAGAAGCAGTGCTAAAACATTGAATGAACTTGAGCTAGGAATAGTTTTGACTTCCATGCTTCTCTCTCTATCTTTCAATCTCAATTTTGAATCGACAGGTGTGAGAAGATCCCTATTTATAGGAAAACATGCCAGGGTGTACATGAATGCGAGTCCAGTGGAGTTTCGAAACATTTCATTTCATTGTCTGCAGTTCATGTATAATTAATTATATATATATATATATAAATTAAAATATTAATTTAACAAATATAATTTAAATTTAATATAAATTAACTTTAAATTATACAATATAGTCACAAAGTCAAATAAACATTGTAATACAGAAATCATGGCTATCTCACTCAGATTGTGAAGATGCTTCCATCGGAGAGGAAGTTGTTTTCAAAGTGAGCCAAACTTTCAACATGTGAAAAGGAGATGAGTTTGAGAATCCCATGTGAGTTGGGCATCCACCTCGATTAGAAATAAAAAGTTTTAAACATTTGTAAGAAAGATGGACCCATATTATATATCAACTCTCACGCAACGAACTCAGGTCAAGGACCAAGTAACTCCCGATAGCAGATCTCTCTCTCTCGACGACGAGAGTTGGGTCCTAACACGCGAGGGTAATCCTGATTTTCCAATATAGCATAGATAAATACACTGACCTCTGAAGTTTAGAGAGTATGCAATTTGAATAGGAAACCTTTTTGCAGGTTTATATCTATGTGCATCAAAATCCACCACAGAAGCAAGTTAAACAGTGCTAAAAGAAAATGTCATCTTTATAACCTTAAAATCGATAAAATCAGTGATAAATACAGACCAAGTAGCTAGAAATTGACAAGATATCAAAGCCATGAAAGAAGTCACTAGTCGCAGAGTGTAAACTAGGCACTAGGCGCAGCAGAAGACAAGATGAGAACCAGGTGCCACTTGCCTTAACTTGCGCGTTGAAATACCCATTCCCTGCTTGCGAGACGGCCCCGCAGGCCACATGCTTGATAGTACAGTGAGGACATTTACAGTAGTAGCCAACGCATTGAGAAATAAGACCCGGTGGAAATGGCTTCCCACATCCAACAATAAATCCCAAAGAATGTCTATTTTCAACAAGGCATAGAGAAACAGTACAACACATACCAGCTTTGTCAACATCGCCACACCCCTGGCTACACTACACAGCACACAACCACCAGTTCTACATCATTTCATTCGGTTCATGAGAGAGTTCGATACAGATTAATGTACAAGTTTAGGTACAAGTCATAAATGTAGCTGCATACACTGTGTTGAATCGATGTCAGATGGACAGTAAGGGCATTTAAAAGTTTTGGACCCGTTTTTTGACATCTTATTGATGGACTGCTTGCATAGGACGTGGCCACATTGCATCAACATAGGAGGGTTCTCGTCAGTTGATTGCTCCTTTGATACAGGACATACAAAGATGGAATGGAACTGAAATTCCCTATCCAGCTCCACCGGCACTGGTAACTGTTTCATTGACTGCCACTCCTGTTTCTTCCCTGCCATCACAGTCATAAACTTCAAAAGAGGTGGCAGACCCTGGAACCCTGCTGCTATTGTCACACTCAATGGGCTATCAAAAGACTGCCCCAAAAGATTACAAAACTGCCTCGTAAGCTCCTCGGCCACCACATTCCAATTAGAGGGTGATAGTAAATCAGAATATGGTGATTGGTGGAGCTTTCCAGACCACAGGAGACAGGCCATAAGCTTTTGGATTTCTGAAAAATGGTTGGCACCAAAAGGAGAAATGTGAGTTCTAACATATGAAAGCGCTTTGCTTCTACTTCCACCTTGCAGTATTTCCACAAACTGCAGGCAATGAAGTTTCAGCAGCAGGTCTGACCCTTTTTCTTTGAGCTTAATGGAATTGGCAGTAGCCCAGTTTAGCGCAGGTTCTAGATTTCGGTTCTTCATAGCTTCGAGTATCAAATACATTTCTGAGAAAAGAGATTTCATAGCAGCAGTAGAATCTGGTTCATTGGCCTCATTTATAAAGCAGTCACCGACATCAAACAGGCCTTGCCGGTAGAAATGGCCGGCAATTATCTGGTTAACAGTGTGAGCATCAAAATCGATGTTTCTATAAGCTTTGGATATATCTGGGTTGAAAGATTTCTCAAGCTGCTTTGGGTACTTGCTCAGTGCTATATTTAGTTCCTTCTGTGTGCCTTCTAACTGACTGAGTGGAGCAATTTCTTGCAGCTTTTTCTTAAGTTCACCAAAGACAGATTTACAGTCCACTTCAGAGCCACAATGTTCTGCCTTAATTATCTCTAATGACTTCTCAATCTCTTGTATCATCTGGGCAACAACTTCTTGTGTTTTTGAACCAGACATCTTTTGCTTCTTGGCAACACGATCAAATGCATCCTTGATGGGATTCAGATCCATTTCACTTCCCTATCACTAGTTTGAGCTGAGAAATAGCTATACAAAGCACCTGCAATATCAGAAAAGGGAGGGTCATCACCAATCTCGATTTCAAAGGCTCCATCACCAATGCAAGACAAAGTAATATACTTAATTGGTAATATTTTCAAACAAAATCTCATAGTTTTGCAAAAGATTTATCACATGCTGAGTTTGAAGTATCAAAGGGCGGATAAAAGTATATTAGCTGTTATCAGTTATCACTATCACAGGAAATAAAAGAAAAGAGTAAATGATTTTCAACTACAAGAAAGCCAACGTTTATCCATTTCAAAGTAGCAGATACCCATTACAAGTTAGTAGATTTGATTTAGCAGCAGATTGTCAAACGGATTCAGTCCATTGCAAAAAGCCTCAATACTCAGAGCACTTGTAACAGATTTCATAATTCCGTTGCTAGATTACACGTTGAAAATATTTTTGCTATGGATTTTCTAAATGCTGACACTAAATTTGAAGATAAAAAGATAAAAATTGCTATCAATCTGGAACAAATCATAAAAACCCATTGCAAGATCCTGTCACTAATCCATTGCAAATTAGCAACACCTTTAAATCCTTTGCTAATCTGTCACCATGATCATCATTGTACACCCAACATAGTCAATAAATCAATTCATTTATATCAAATCATACATTTTCAAGGGCACTTTACTACAACATAACAAGAAATAAGAAAATCAAACAAATACAAATCAATTGACACCTTCTAGTTCACTTTGTTGCAAAAATAGATTCCATCTTTCAAGGTATTTTAGCAATTTCATGAAAGAAATAAAAAACCCAATACAGAAACTTCACTTCTGCCCACTATAGCAATGAAACAACAACAATATAATATTGGGTTTTGCCTTAATCACGAAAATATCAACCGTTTTTACAAGAGTAGTGATTTAGAGAGCCCAACATAATCGTAAGAAACACATCAAGGTGAGCAACATTAGAGAAAAAGGAGGGACGTACCTCAGGACGCTGGTAGATTTGGAGTTAGATTCCGGGGAGTTTGGTGAGCGGCAGGGAGGAGGTTGCTGGCGGCTTGGGCGGCGGTGTTAACGGTTGAGTTGAGAGGAAGGGAGAAGAATGTAGAGCGAAAAATCTGATCTTCCTGGCCTTTGAAGATCAGATCGGTTGTTTTTTTTTAAAAAAAAAAATCAACGGGTAAGAAGTACAAAGCAGTCCCCAAACATATTATAGGTTTCACACGTCATCCCCACATTATATGTTTTTCTGCTAAATGTAACTTTAGTCCCCAAACATATTATATATCCCCCAACATATTATATGTTTCACAAGCCATGCGAGTCCATAATTATTGTTAGAAAAAAATAAATTTTTTTTATAAGATTTATGACTTATATTATTATATGAAAATTATTTCAAAACAATGATAGTATTTTTTCCTAAAAAATCTAGGTTGTGTGTGTGTGTGTATCAATCTAAATGATCATTAACACAAATTAAAATGTAAAAAAAAAACTAATAACAGTGGAAATAATAAAATTTGGTGAGACCATATTTATTGTAAGACAAAACTTCTATAATTTTTATTTTATTTTATAAGATTTATTACTCATATCATTATATTAAAATTATTTAAGAGCAATGATAGTAAAATTAAATAATATCAAAAAATCTAATTAGTATGATATATTTAAAATAAGTAAAACTAATAAATAATAATTATCATTAATTTGAATGTCTTATCAATAATAATATGAAATTAACGTGGAACCCTTGAATTCAGGTGCATGTTTTTGTCTTTTTTGAGGGATAATTTCATTAATACACTTCGCAAAAAGACAAAAGAATGCAAATTGACCGAACAGAAGAGAATCGACCAACCCGACCCAACCCGACTCAAAAATTGAGCGTAACAGTAACCATAAATAGTGTTTTGTGAGAGGGTGAACAGAGCTATCAAATAATGAGCAGATTTAGCTTTTTAGATAATTAAAAAAAAATATTGATTTGATTTGACTTAGATAAAAAAATCTGGTAGATCCATGAAGTAAAAATAAATTAAAACAATTTCTTAACCTTGAAAAATAGAGGTATTATAACTATAGACTCAACAACTTCCTCGGCCTATAATAATCATGATAACAGTAGATAGATTGTCTTATCAAAAGACTTGAAATATAAAAGGACAAGAATTTAGAGAACACAAATTGATCAAATTTTCAATTGCAATCACTAGGCCGGGTCTTCAAGCAGGTTGATCAGCGATTGCCGTAATCAAATTGTATCATCAAGTTAATCAGGTCAATAATCATTAATAAAAGTGATCATTATTAGTTAAAATATTTATATTTACAAGAGGCATCAAGTTCTTGCCGATATTAAACAAGGAATTAAGAGACGTGAAGCTTATTAATATTGGGATTAAGGATATAACATTCCATCATCAGAATTGAACAAATTGTGAAAATGAAGTAAATGCTAACTTAGTTTATTAATTAACGCCAAAGCATTGCTAGTCAGCCTAGCAACATTCACGATACTTTTCCTGATAATGCTCTTCACTGCATAGCTTATCTTGTTGCCATCAAATCCATCTGTACATGTATTTTGATCCGTTATCGCGGCACTCACCCATGTTTTCATGTTATCAATCTGATATTCTCTGTCAGGATCTGTTAAGTTGCCTAAAACCTTCAAAGACTGCTTGATCTCATCAATGGAGTTCCCAATTTCTTCAATGCAATCCTTAATGATAGCAGCTTCAATCTTGCTCAGCCCCCTGTACTTCGATAAACTCTTTACCAATTTCGACGTGTTTCTAGAAGCTTTGAGGGCCACAGTCAATGACGTGGAGCATAGTTTGAGCTCACTGGTTTTGATGCTGGAGGTGTAAGAAGAGAGGGATTTGAAGCAAAGTTGTGGATATGTGGTAGAGTTGCAGGCTGTTTTCAGGAAGTTTGTGTAGGTTTTGGTTGAATTCTTTGTGGCGGTGATAGCTGCCGAGGATCTCTGCACATTGGATGAGATGCATAGCAGAAAAGTAAGAATCAGTGCTGATGAAACGCTGAGAGAAGTCGAGCTTGGAATGATTTTAGCTGCCATGATCATCAGCTAGCTAGCTCCCTTTCTTTCTATCTCTGATAAATCTCTACTCTGCATCGATTGGTGTGGGGGGATCCCAATTTATAGGGAAAATAAATATGTCATTTGTGACGTGCCAACAAGACTTGGAGGCTGTAGCTTACGCAAAGTCACTAAATAAATGGCTCTCAGCCATACAGTATGATTGTGGGGGGCTGGCTAGCTAGCTAGCGAGGCGTGATTGAAAAATATTTAGAAGATATGCTGTTAATCACGTTATATATAATTGAAGGAACAGGTTCAAATACCAATAACTTACTCAAATTCTTTTTGAAACAAATTCAATTAATATGCTAAATATAAAATAAATTTAAAAACGTAATAGTTACATAATCAGTTTCTATGGCTGCTGGTACGTGTAAAATAGCTCAAGAAACAAATTACAAAGGTGGACTTATCTAGAACACTACACCCATACCTATCCTTTTTCCCATACCTTATAGTTTATGCGGAATTGTGGTTGAAATTTTCGCAATTATGGTTGATTTTTTGTTTTGTTTTAAAAAATGCTTTTGAGATGCAACAAACACTTGATTAATATCATGTAAGTTCGAGTAACGTTTGAAACTCTATTTGTTGATGTGATGGGTTATGAAAAAGATTGAAGCTGCTAGTCAAATGTCCAAAACCCTATTGAGCACATTCTAGTTTTGTTATTAAACCTAGTTCAATAAGTTGTTGTTTTAATATGATTTTTTGTTTAACTTGAGTTCAAGATTAAATTATGTAAAAGTCGTCTCTACATGATAAGTAAAAAAATATGTTTTTTTTATATAAAATATCCAAAATAATATATTTTTTTAATATTAAAATGACAATATAGTGAATGGACCTGAACTTTATAATTTAGTCTCTCAAACCACAACTCAGGTCATGGTCTTGTGTGGTCCATTGGTTAGGAGAAATAGTTGATCTTGCCTAAATCTCCATATATTATTATTATTATTATTATTATGAAATGGTATGGTTTGAAGATCTATGTAAGAAAAAAAGTTTGGTGTTTGTTTTTTTTGGTATGGTTTGGTCTATTAATTTGGTCTATTCATAATAATACATTTTTTAATGACAAAGAAGGATGAAGTGATTTAAATAGAGTTGATTTTGACACATTTCATATGATAGATTTTAAAATTCACATGAAATTATTTAAATCTAATATATCTTGTAAATGATAGAATTAATGAAAAATACATAAATCTCGATTTAAAAGCTATGATTTGAATTCAAAATATAATCTTCTCATGGAATTTACAGTGATCCTCCTCCAAATTCTGACATGCACGAAAGTATGTACTATTTCTTTCCATAATAAGAATGCAACATATATTGTATGGATAGTTAGGTCAACGCATGTGATTGATTGATTCCCAAGTTCAACTCGTCGTCGGTGCATCAAAAGGAGGCTATTTTATAGATAAGTGATCCAATGCATGAAATCTTTATTTTTAGGTTAAATAGTTTGCTTTAATTATGAAAAAAGACAAACCTAATCTTTTGCTTGCAAAACTTAATTTCAATCTTAAGTCATTATTTTAAAATTTTCTTTAAAGCACTGGGAAAACTCTACATGCAACTTCTTGAATCAATTCAAAAGGTATAAGAACTCTAAATGGATCGTTTTCTTACAACGATTTTCAATAATTTCTCAAGTATACCTAAACAATAACCCTTGCCCTGGAAAGGTAAGAAAGACAGAGACAGAAGAACAACATTATTTTCCCAGAAAGGCTACTGAAGAACGTGTTCAGGAACGGAACGTTAGTGTTGATTAGCCAGCTCTTGAAGAAACTCGAAAGTCAAACCCTACAGGGCGTCATGTGCCTGCCCTAAGAGTTCTGCATGACACATGCATAGGGCTCTGAAAAAGTCGAATAAATAATCTATTATACGGGCATATCACATGTACCTTGAACTCTATCTTGCAGGATTCGCTGCTCAACAGATGGCGATGTCCATGCTGATTTCTTGGGGCAAGCTTAATTATCATCCACAACCATGTACTTGTCAAGATTTTCTTCTTCTTCTTTGAAATATCTGTAAATGTTGTGGGAAATGATTAAGAATAAGTTGCCTGGCTAGCTATTCTTGTTTGAAGGAATTAGAAGCTTCGTTAGTTACGTACAATAGATTTTGACCGGTGGATGTTTACTACAAAATAGTTTTTTAAGCCTTTTCTATGTCTAATCATTAAATTTCCTGAATTTAAATAGTTTTTTTTTCATATGATATTGATATCTTGATAATTAAAAGTCATAGATTTAAATTTCACGATTCTCATTCTAATTAATAAAACTAATCTATGAACCTCTACAAATTTTAATAATATAAAACTATTTTTAAAATCTTAAATCTTGTTAGTGAGGTGATAAATCCAATGATTGATATTTTATGACAGAAGAATTGGAAAATAAGTTTTCAATAAGGGAGCGGAAAGTCCTTAATTCACGATTGCAAACTATCGTGCAAGAGAACAAAGACATCGACCATATATATCTTAAGTGTATTTCTCGAAGAAAACCTTCGACAATCAAATCTGTGATAGAGATGGAGAGGTGCAGGAAGGGCAGGCAGCTGTAGAGAAGGACGCATTCTATGGTGTCTGGTGGTGCTGGATACTTAATTTTGGAGGTCATTTCAGAATACTTTATTTGAAACTTGGCACGTTCGTAAGCTTTGGGGGCATGATTCTGAGCTACGGGCCTCATCAAAATTTTAGCCCAAACAAGACCATGTTTTTAGTCTTGAGTAAAAATGGGGATTTGGGTTTGAATTTTTGCTATTATTATTATCAAATATTCTAAAACAAAATAGATTTTAATATTCATTACTGTTTATTGTGACTTGTTGTATGTGGTCATTTTTTATATTAGCAAATTAAAATCGCTAGTGTTTCCTAAAAAAAAAAACAACTTTAACAATGATTTTTTTTTCTTAAGCTAGATGATGTTTTTAATCTTTCATAGCTGTAGAATTAGGTTGTTTGGCCAAATGAAATTTATTGGATGATTGAGCATGAGTTGATTGTATTATGTATTTTTTTTGTTTGGGCAAAGATGCCGTGATTAATTGCTATGGTGAAGAGCATTATTTGAAGACCTTAGGCAGACTTGTGTGCATGATTAGGCTAATGACTCAATCAGGTGGAATGGTCTTTTCCTCTCTTTTTTTAGACGTTAGGAAAAAATTCTTTATAATCACATCTAATTTGGGTCGATGAAACTGTACATGAACAAAAATCAAAACACTAACAAGTTCGATTAAAATGGAAATTAACGTCGGAAATTCAAATATTACCTCTATTAAGAACGCCTATATTTTGTATAATTGATTTTACATTGAGTTCTGGTTCCACTCTCTTCAAGAATATGGATGCATATCTAGCTAGTCCTAAGCTACTTTAAGAGTTTTGATTTTATTCTGAATTCTTTAATTTGGTGCACCTAATTACCTAGTTAATTAGTGAACTATATGCCTAATATAGCAGAGAATAAAGGAAGAATGAGTGGTCTCTGGCACAAAAAATAAGTAAATCAAACTTTATTTCAACCAACCAAATTTCTAGGGCAAACAATCCAAGGATTTTCTTTAAAACATAACTATTTTATATTGAAATACAATAGAGAGCATGTGTAAGTAACTTGTGGGATTTCCTTTAAACATAAATATTTTACAAAGACACACTGGAGAAGAGAAGTAAATTATGGCTAATTAAGTTCAGTAGAGGTGATTAATGAAGATTGTTGATAAAAGCTAAGGTAATGCTAGCTAACTGAGCTACTGTTACAATATAGCTCCTTATAGTATCCTTAACCTTCGCATCCATGGAATTTTCTTCAAATCCATCCATACACGTATCTTCGTCTGTCAAGGCAGCACTTACCCATGTACGTATGTTGATCATTTCCATATCAAAATCTGGGCCTTCAAGACCGCTCATCGCTAGCATTGACTTCTGCAGTTCATCGACCGAGTCATTCATGGTTTCGACGCAATCCCTTATGGCGCCAGCTTCTCTAGGCCTTAGCTTGCGCTTTTCCAGTAGCTTTTGCACCCTGGTTAACGTGGACACTGTGTTTTTTAGGGTCTCTGATAGTGAGGCATTGGCTAATCTTGTAGGATTATCTTCAATGGCATCAGCATAAGCTTTGAGTTTCTTGTAACACAATTTTGGATACCTTGTAACCCCACATGAGGTTTTGATAAAATCATCTCCGGACTCAACCCGACGAGGCCCAGAATTTTCAGCCAGGCAAGTTTTCGATAAGCAAAAGAGTGTTAGAGCGGCGAGGATGGCAAGGCTATGAAGATAGGATTGCTTTGAAACTGCTGAAGATGCCATTATTGTGGAATTATTATTGAGGAATAGTGTGCGGATGGTAAAACGTCGTAATGTAGACCTTTTAAAGGATAACGTTCCCTGCATTGTAACGATATTGTGTGAAAATGTGGGGCGAAATTTCTTGAATTATTGATTGGTAACAGAAGAAATTAATTGGTAACAGAAGAAGCGATTGGGAAAGATTAGATAGGGCAGTAGTGATTCACATGCACCGATAGGATTTGTCACTTTTGAAAAATGATTGAAACCTTCAGACTTGTAGTTTTGTCTGTGGTCCTCTATTCACTACAGACAAGGGGCTCTGAACATTTTTTTCGTTCTTACGATTTTACTGTATGAATATACTCCAGGAGAAAGGATTCAGGAAAGTTTTTGAAGCTGAATCTAATCCGAAAAACTTAATTTCATGCCTGGAATATGGAAATGATGGATGATGACAATGCCTGGAAATTCAGTACAGTAATAGCACCATGAAGATAATTAGCTTGAAAGAAAGGAAAGAAACTATTGTGTTGCTATATACATATATATATAATTGGACTTGGGCTATAGATTTTTTTTTTTATCATATTGTTTCACTCACGGGTCTACTTTTTTTTTTTTCAATATAGATTAAAAAAAATACTAAGGTGGCACAAGTATTTCTAAATATAATATATATAAAAAATTGAGATTCAGGTTATTATCTTTGCTAGATTTAATATGGTTGGTTAATTTAAATAACATGAATACCAATTATCCCAACATCATCATATGGGCTGCACAAATAGAGTGGAAAAGCCCATGTGCTATGCATGCATTGCACATATGTCAACCATATTTGGTTTTATCAATATTTATATGTATTAAATAAATTAACTAATTATAAATCAATTTAACTACAATTAAAAAAATAAATTTTAAGAAGATAAAAAATCCGCAAGTAAAATTGTTTTGCTTATAAACGTACATTAGTTATTTTAATGTATTAAAGAAATTTTAAAGACCAACAAGCCCCTGCAAAGTGTAGAGTGATGTAAATAGCATGTGCAATTTTTTTTTTATTAAATGAACAAACTGACCTTAATATAGTTTAATTATAATTAATAAACTTAATTTGAAAAGAAAAAAATTCCCTAGAACACAGGTTAATTATTTTTTTCTGGATTGCAAGAGTACATAAATGCTTACAAAATATACAGACAGCCCTTCTAAACCAGTTTAATAATTTTTGTAAGAACATCTGGTTACCATGATTTTCTAGTCCAATTGGAAACTGTACATGAAGATTAAGGAAAGCATCACAATGTGACAGGTCTCAAGGCAGAGCTATGTTAGCATCTGCAGAGGCAATTTTAGTCGAAGTCAATTTTCAGATTTGAAAGAAAGAAAATGGGACCATCTATGCTATCAAGGAAGAAACATCAAATCCCGTAAACAAAAAGCTCGCAGTAGTTGCATGATTATTACGAATGATAGATTACGAGGAATTAATCAGTAAAATCAATCGAAAGGTACTCAACAACAAGAACAAAGTCTCAATCTCAAACTACCTGTAAACAATTTCCTGCGGCTATGTGAACATCTTAGCAGGAATAGTGGTCTTGAAATGGTTATCTTTTGACTTTACATCTGCTAAAATGGATTTCTAATTTGATTTCTTTCTCCTGTTCTTGTTAGTATGGGGGTCTAAGCATCCTGATCTTTAACAGTACTATCGTTCAGATGATATCAAACCCCTTTTCATTCATGATTGAGAGGTGCTTGTGGATTCTTCCATCCCATGTCAGGAAACAGTAGATATGTTTGTGAGAGAATATCTTGAGGTAAAGTTGTGTTCAGACAAACTATGAAGGGATCTACCAAGGACACAGAAGATCGATCACAAAGCATTTATCTTTATGAAAAGGAGTCTCAGACAAGGTTATCTTTATATATTTCCTTTAAATTCACTTCCAATTAAGTATCTTTCTTTTCCCGTCATAACTTTAACACCACTAGCCCTTGCATTCCCTTTGATGGACACTAGCTTTCAAGTCTAATTTATGGCTGGAAGGCTGAAAAACAAAGTGCAAATGCACTGCTATCAAAAGGACAGACAACAGAGCCTTTCAGTTTGTTTTTGGGGGGGGAAGATAATAAGTATTTTCACAATTATTTTAATACATACAGATTATTAAAATATATTTTCGCATTTGAGTATGTGATTATTTGGCTAATCCCCTTTGTTTTGTTCATTCTTAGAGGCCAGAAATTAGCACTCGACTGCATTTTTAGTGTGTGTTTGGAACTGTACCAGGTTTTAGAAACAGGTTAGAGAATATTTTTAGTAGTATTTTTTTTAAAATATATATTTGACAAAAACGATTATTAGATGAGTTTTTAAATGCAAAATTATATATATAAAAAACATGGTTTAGTAAAGGCAGCCCATAATAATACTCGATCGTAGCCTTAAGTATGCTAGCAGACTCTAAATATCTAGACATGTATGAATATAACTTTAAAGCAGCCGAAATATCTCCATAATGCATAATAATTCTGATATTTTTGGAAGCCACTTCTCGAGATGTAATTAATAACAGCAAATGAAAGGGACGTTTACACGAAGTAAGACAAGTGTAAGACCCTGTAGCCTTAGATAAGGATGTAAGACTATGCTGCCTGCTATTCGTGACGGCCGCAGGCTATGTTACTAAATTCTTCGCAGGCCATGTTAAGTGTACACTAGAAGGGTCTAAATTCGGTGGTTCATATGGCGAAGCCGATCTGCGAAACTGGTGGCTAAACAGGCTAAGGGAGAGAGTTCCAGCTTGTGCTGTATGGCCACTGGATTCCAGTTCAGTTCTTCTAGGTAGGAAAGGGAGGCCAAGGTCAATTCAGATACGACTATGGCTGGATGACAGGGAAGAAGACAAACTTGATGGGAAAAGGGTCAGCAGTTTAGCGTCCATCTATTTTGGAATCTTAATCACACGCACGACACCACGTGAACTATTTTGATTTTGAATCCCAATACACCGTGTCGATCTGTCTTATCAAGGGTACCCATTTTCATTTTACTATTGAAAGTTTATATAATTGTTAATTTTAAAATTTATAAAACTAGTAGAGGTGTTTGTAATTTAGCTGGACACACATGTTAATCATAAAAATAAAAAGAAATGTTTTTAGTGATAGTTGATGAACAATAGAAAATTGATTTTCCCTATCATGAAATGCCTTAAAATCCTATTGAAATGAGTGTTTAAACTTAGTGGTATGGTTTTAAGCTAAAAGAAATGGAAATGGATAGACTCCATGAAATGTGAAAAGGTGAGTTTAGTAGAAATTATAAGTATTTTTAAAAATAATTTTAAAATATTTCTAAACATATTAAAAAATATGTGCGTGGAATGAGTAGATTAATTGTCATTTATATGGGATGATGAATTTGTAAGACTATAAGGGTCTTTTACTTTTTTTGAGATTGATTGATATCTAAGTATTGATAAATCCACGGGGATGGAGGGCTGATTACACGTAGAATGAAAAGAATTAGATTATGGTCATTGACCATCAGTTTCAACAATACAGAGTACTGAGCCGATAAGAAAGGTGTGTCTATAAAATCGATTAAGAAAAAAACTTTATTTAATTTTTTTTACGTGCAGCCGACTTAGATATTATCCCCGGGATCAAATAAAGAAATATAAGAAAAATAAATGTGTGGCTAGGATAATTAAGGATATATAGATTTGTATTTCTTTTCATTGATGGAGAATATACTTGAAGAGAAATTATTAGAGGACGGTCTAGAGCCCCACTTGCCTAATCAATGGTGTCGGTCCTCACTATGGACCCGACTCATTCTTTTATTTGCTTAAAAAATAAATATATTTCTCTTCAGGAATTTTCGAAACCATAACATATACTCCACTAATTAAATGCTAATTTAATTGCAAATTCTATAATCATCCCAGTAACCCTTTTTTCTTTTTCTCTATATAAATTGGGAACCTCCTCTCTATTTTCATCGTCAATATCCAACCAGCTCTTCTTTTCTTTTTGAGAAAAACATAACGAGAGATATGGCAGGTTCAGCTTCCAAGTCTTTCTCTCTCATTCTTCTTGCCCTGAGTTTCTACTTCAATTCTAGCTCGGCTGCTAGAATCACCCCACAAGGAAGCACAGAATTCATAAGAACATCTTGTAGCACAACAACTTACCCAGAGCTTTGCTACAATTCCCTCTCAAGCCATTCAAGCACGATCCAAACAAGCCCTAAGCTCCTAGTCAATGCAGCCCTTCATGTAACACTGTCATCAGCTAAATCAACTTCAACCAAGATGTCTTCTCTCTCTCATAGACACGGCCTGAAACCCAGGGAGGTATCCGCCATGAAAGATTGTGTAGAGCTGTTGAGAGATGCAGTGGAAGAGATCAGAAAATCCATTGATGAGTTGAGTCACGATAAACAGTCCAACTTTAGGCTCATGATTAATGATGTGCAAACTTGGGTTAGCGCTGCTATGACTGATGAGAGTACTTGCTCTGATGGGTTCGAGGAGAATGGAATGAATGGCAGTTTGAAGACTGCTGTTAATGGAAGGATTGTGCATATAGCCCAGATGACTAGCAATGCACTGGCTTTGATCAACAATTATGGCTTACTTCATGGTTAGCTACTTTAAGTTTGCCTAATTAATTCCATCAATTACTGCCCCTTATGCAACTTAGCTAGTTTGTTGGATCATGTTTTTTTTTTTTTTTTAATGAAATGCAAGGAGTTTTATAAATCAGCTGTTAACTTAGTGTTGGATCATATTATATTTTTGTTTTGTGTGGGCTCTCTTAGTCAAGAGGTAAGAGACCTTGAGGATGGCGTTCAAGGAGGGAGCAAGCAATTTGTATCATATTGGTGAAGTTGCTCTGTGTAAATTTGTATTCTAGTGAGTAAATCATGGTCATATGATGTATAAGAAAGTGGTCCTTCGATTTTGCTGTCTACATGAATTACCTTATGTTTGAAATATATTAGTATTGATTGGCTTCATTATTTTTATTTTTTGGAAGACGAGAGAATTTTTTAAGCCAACAATCGAGGGGGTTTCGATGGAATTAAAATCAAAGTTGTCAAATATAGTTTCGGTTATGTTTTATTTTTTCAATTAGAATAGAAGTATTTTATTTTGGAATGTTTTTACGTATCATTTTTGTGGTGCATTTTTGTGGTGCACTGTATATATATAATTAAATATATTACCTTTAAACAACAAAAATTAGTTCAAATTTAAAAATATATTTTTTTAGAATTGGATAATTTAATCTAAAAAACAGAATATAATAATTTTTCTGAATAAAATTATGAACATGTATAATATTATAAAAATATTATTATTAATCTCGTAAGGTCATTTTGTATTCTTTGATTACTCTGCAATTTTAATATAATATATATAAAAATATGTCAAGAGATTTATCATAATTTTATTTTAATGGTTGAATTAAGAGATATGATCGATATTGTAAAATTATTTATTATTTTCAAAAATACAATTTGGTTGAAAGAGAATTGGTAGAACAAAACTGGAATGTTTTTGCTGATATTCATCCAAAAAATCTTGATTGAAGGAACTTGCAGCCTTGTAATATACTACTATTTTCTGAATTTATTATTCTAATTTATAGTTGTTAATACTGTTTTGGTCATTGTTTCAGTTTTTCTAGTGGAACGGAACGTTCCAGTTTCGAAACGTTTCGGCGTGTCGTTTCGGGGTTGTACTGTTCATATATAATTAATTATATATTTATATAAAAAATTAAAATATTAATTTAACAAGAATAATTAAAATTCGAAACAAATTAACTTTAAATTATACAATATAAACACAAAGTCAAATAGATATAATCTCAAAATTATAAAAACAAAATTATAAGTTAATCAAAATAAAGAAGATTTTAAGGGCGGAACGGCACACCGGAACGGTATCGAGACCAGAATTTTCAGAACAGACCGGAATTAAAATCAAGACAAAAACGATACTGTTTTATCTTGGTTTTTTCAATAAAACATTTCAGCTGGAAAGAAACGGAATTAACAGCTTGTAATTAGATGAGAGATGATCTTGTCTTCATTTCACGCGACAAGTCACAATTTTGCTTCTACTGCTAAGTTTGTCTTGACCGTGATTGCATAATTTGACAGGTGTGATTACAGCCAGTGTATATTGCAATCTCTTCCCCATAGTGACATTTACTGTTTTGTTTTATAGTTTATAGCTAGCTAGGTTCCCCTCATCCCTTTTCTTTTTCTTTCTTGATGGAACTGCATTTTCAATTATGACTTTAGCAGAATCAAGAGTTTGATCTTGGTCTAAATTATCTGTTGGACCATGATCGACAAGGGGGGCGTTAAAGAGATAATTATGTATGCAAATGCATGCATGCATGATCTTTTGTGCTGTTAAATAATAGTAAATCACAAACTTAAGTGTTAGTAGATCGATGAAAATCACTGTGCGAGTGAGATAAGGATGGACAGCCGTGTTTGCTACCTTAATTAGTTTACTGCAATAACGAAACATCTTTATCGATATACACGTTTAAATTATTAAATGAGATAATAAAATATAATTTATATTATTTTTTAAAATAAAAGTTTTTTCACCTTGAAACTTGTTTATAAATCTATATAATTTTATGTATCAAATAAAATGATATCAATAAAAATTGAATTAATAAAACTCTAATATTATATTAAAAAATATTTTTTTCTAAAAAATTAAACTATTAAATAAAACTTCAAAATCTAATTTACATCATTCTCCAGCTGAATGGTCCAAATTCATTCGTCCACCTTGCAATTTGCATGTGTGGCCAATTTACAAGACTGATCACGACTGAGCTAGCTGCCAAGGGACTCCCAACAGTGTTTTCAAGTTCATGTGCTGCGTCCTAAAAAACGAAGCCAAGTGTCACAATTCGATGTGTCAACATCTGGCCAACCGGTCAGGGGAAGACCTAGCTAGTTAGGCACCGGGTTAGGTCCTTTCGAACCTCAGATAAGATCATGAGCGCATATTTATTCCATTTTACAAGGTTAAAATCTTGAAAATTTTAAATAAAAAATTCCTTGTTTTGTTCTATCTCTCATTTGCCTCCTTGGGTTGCCAATTCAACAGTCCTGCATGCACTCTCAGTAATAATAATAATAATAATAATATAATAACAGTGGGGCCACATGATTTATTAATTGTACTGGGAATTCTAGCTGAAATATTTTTTTAAAGAAAAAATATCTTACATTTGTGCGCGCACATTGCAAAGATTAATATTTTAATAATTCTCAATACAAAACACTTTGTTCTGGCCTTTCTTATTACGTATGTTATGATATACTTTTTCTTTGGAGCTATTTTTCATTTTTCTATTGGGAATTCTAAGTTGAGATATTAAAAAAAAATATATTTTACATCAAGGACGGTACACTCAATATAAAGAGCATCACATTAAATAAAAACAAATCATACAATACAATAATTTCATGTAATTCGGATACACAAACATCTACAAGAGAGGGTTTTTATTTTTTTATTATAGTCGAAATTATTATGACTTTGAATAGCGATCAACGGAGTAAACACGATTCTCACAGCACATAAAAGTTAAAACCCTCGACCTTTGCTATAAACAATGCCGCTCGTGGTCATAGAAATCAAGTTTTGAACTCAAGCAAACGAAACACAACGTTGTCAAAACATTAGTTGGATTATCCTATTTAATATTATCAGATCCGTTATGTTCCGATCAGAACATCCTGTTCCATTTATAAAACCAGAACAAAATGATTTTGTTTTTATCCTGATTTTAATTCTGGTCCGTTCCAAAAATTCCGGCCAGAACGTCTCAGTTTCGTTCCGGGCGTTCTGTTTCGGGTTTAAAATCTATTTTTTTTTATTTTTGATATCTATACATCAAAATAATTTAAAAACACCAAAATATTTTAAATAAAAAAATCAAATTTTAATTATGTTTTTCAAATTAATATTTTTTTCATATATATACAATTAATTATATATGAATAGTACGACACCAAAATGGCACGCCGGAACGCTCCGGAACCGGAACATTCCGTTCCAGTCAAAAAACTAGAACAACGACCAGTAATAGTATTGACAATTATAATCCTTCTACCAATCTTCTTTGCAATAATATCGCACAAGGCAGTGATACGAAACGGTATCTAATAAGAAAATATGTCATGTCCTTTCATGGAACATGTGATCTCTAATCAAATGGAGACACTTTGACTGTATACAATAATATCTTGATCATAACTAAAATAGACCCCTTGAACCAAATTGCTTTTGACTATTTTAATCATTACCAACTATTCTGACTTTATAGTATATAATGCAATGATAAATTATAAAGTAGCCTTCCAGTTAATAGCACAACTACTAAGGCCAAATACATATATTTTGATAGATCTCCTATAATCATATCTCTAGCATGCTTGGAGTTAAAAAAAAATAAAAAAAATACTAAGAGATTAAATAAAAAAATGAAGATAATGATATCATATGTCGAGGGACAAAATTAAAAACATAATTCAAAAAACAATATCCATAAAAATAATTCAAAACAAAATAAATATCCATCATCAAAATAAAAACGAGGATCAAATTTAATTAAAAAAATAATAACACATTTTTTAGTTTGGGTGGGTCAACACGAAGGTGTAGAAGATGAGGCAAAAAAAAAATTTACCGTGTTTTAGATTGCGATCAATTTTCCCTTAGTAGTCTTTCGATTTATTTATTTTTAGGACAATTTAGTCATTATACTATACTTTTTTTTAAAAAAAAAAACAACTTAGGATAAAAAAAATTTAAGAATGAAATGGTATTATACTATTGGAGTGAGAAATAATGCCTAGATGGGTTTTCATTAATTTATTTATTGTAATTTTAATTATTGTATGGTTTTTGGATAGGATAATGCCATGATCGATCAAATCACAATTAAAGCCAAATTTAGCCTCTAGGTATGACCTTTTAAATCCATCTAATCATCCACCGAATCAGACTCCTACATGGAAAACCTTAAGAGTTTTGTATATACAATTTTTTTTTTATCTTTCTATAACAAAATACAAAACTGAAGTAGGAGCAAACTTGAAATTTGAGAGAAGAGCTTTCGATAGCTATTAATTTGTAGTTTGCAAATTGATTATCGTGTCTCTTTTTCTTTGTTTAGTTAGGTTTTTGCGCAACGCACCGCATTGTCCAAAGTTCTCCACGTCACTTACTTCTTGATAGGAGAGAGAGAGAGATCACAGGATTATCTTTGTTATCTGGAAACCACTGATACAACTACGTAAACTCTTCCAACTATCTCTCATACTTATCCTACATGATCTTTTGGTAATCTAATTTACTGAGCTTTCAATCATGTCCTTGATTCCAGGTCTAACATGGCCTTGATTAATTTATTGTTTATGCTGAATGGTCTAGATTGCATGCACATAGCCAATTTACAAGATCGATGACTCAGCTAGCTGCCAATGGAGAGTCTCAACTTGTGTTATGGTGCCAAAGTGTCACAATCTGATACGTCGGCCAGGGGAGAGGGCCAACATGATAACCATGTTAGGTATATTGCCATTTGTGGCAATATCCTACCATTGTTGAAAATGGTAGAGTTACCAACCCACCATTGTTGAAAATGGTAACCAACCCACCATTGTTGAAAATGGTAAATTGCCTAAGTTTGGTGGCCAACCTTTGACTATGAAGAAAGTTTGGTGGCCAACTTTGATTTATGAAGAAGATTGTCTCCTCACTCTTGCTATAAATAGAGGAGCTTCTTAGAGCTAAAAATGAGAGAGAGAGCAACACAAGTGAATGTGTTGTGTAGAGAGAGCTAAAGAGAGTTGATGAGTTGAGTAGAGTGGATGTAATCCTCCTCCTCTATATGTATTTATTGTAACTCTTTCTATATCTCTAATACAATGTCTCTCTCCCGTGGATGTAGGCGGTTTTGCCGAACCACGTTAAATATTGTGTCAGTGTGCTTAAGCCTCCTATGAGCAAGTATCAAGACACCCCGGTCCGCGCATGGGAAAGCCGAATTTCCCAACGACCGGTATCAAAGTCGATGGTTTAAAGGGGTGTTTGATTTTGCTCAAAATTAAAATTGTCAAAATTGTGTTTTGACCATACCACTTTGTAGAGAGGCCGAGACGAAGTCACTAGTGAAAACGGCGTCAAAATCTGATGTCAAACATGGCCGCACTCTCCATCACTCTCCAGCAGGGCATCTGCCCACGCGCCCCATGCGTCTTCTTCGCCCAGATTGGCTGACCCGACCCGAATACCAGTTGACCCCAACAACTGGTATCAGAGCTGTTGGTGTAGGTGTTTGATTTTTTGCAGAAAAATCAGAGTACTAAAAAACAAGTTTTGAGTATCTGATCTTGTAGAGGAGGTCACCAGGATTCCAACGGTGTATACTACACTTAATTTGAAGTTCAAACGAAGGAGTTATTGTCGGTCAAAGTTTTGACTGGAAAAGTCAACGCCACGTCACCGGCCAGTCAACGCCACGTCATCAGTGCCATGTCATTGGTGGGATAAGATTCTGTGCAGCAGAGTCTACGTGCAACCGGATCTGAGATTGAATCTGGGCCGTTCATCAGGCCAGACTTGTTTTGATCAAATCTTAGCCGTCTGAAGTGCGATTTGGACGATTTCAGACTTGTTTCCAGCTAATTTGATCGTTCCGGATGCAATGGTACGGTCCGATCGTTGAGATTTGAGACCAAAAATGGCAGTGGCGAATTACCAAAAGAGATTGCCCGATCAGGAGGCATCTGAAGGTCATCATGGTGGTCGTTGAAGAGAAGAAGAAGAAGGTGCACATGTTTACCCAATTACATGTGTTGAACTGCTAAGTGGGGAGAAATTTAACTGCCTTGAGGGAAGGTAAAATTGGGACACTCTGGACACCCGATCATGTGGATAATTTGAGGTGAAGAGTGGAAATTGACGAAGACCAATCTTGACGAATCTAAGCACTGGTAGTCTCGCCAGATATTGAGAAATCATGTATTGAACCAGTATATTCCAGATCACTTGTAAAGAAGACCGGGACAAAGCTAGCAAATGGTTGTATATACGGAAAGACAGTACGATGGATAGATATGGCCTAAGAAGTTCTGTCTAGGAGATTGGGTTTTAAGCGGGACCAGTGTGACCCCTCCAATCTTTCCTGGGAACTTGCTTAGTGGAAGGATTATCCATACGGTACTATTTTCGTATATATAGCAGTTTGTAATGAAACAGTTGAAGACTAGCAGGATGGCGGCACAAGGGAACAGTTGGGTTCTGTATGATCAAGGATCTGATGAAGTGGTGATTTCTCCAAAGAAGTTAGATTCGGTGACTGTGATTTCTTGAGGGGAGAATTGATGAAGACCCTGATAATGGAAGAGAAATACAGCAGGGGATAAAGATTGGCACCCTATTTTGACTTGGACAGGTGTTATGACAGGATGAGTTGCTGTCAAACATAAACAAGGAATAGGAGAAATCGGAGAACAAAATTGCACGAGGGCACACGGAGATTGTGCAGAGTACCAGTAGGATCCAACGAGGTACTATGAATGAGACAGCAGATGCAAGGAGAAGAAATGTTCCTAGATGAACCTCAGAGCGAGATCGTTAAAGTTTGTACAACAGGAAGTCTCTTATGCTCTTAATGAAGACAACAGGCGAAGACCTTTCCAATGCATGCAAGGATGGAAAGAGAGTTGTTGCAGAGGCATCTAATTGAGGGGGTGCAAACGCCTGTGATAAAAAGCAACCGTCAATGATGAAAGACAAAGACACCAAAGAGAGTTGGTGTAGGTGGAGTTGTCGAGCAGAAAGGCACAAAAGCTCCAAACATAGAAATCGAGGTGGAGGAATGCGAGGAGTATACCACAACTTTCTCTTTCTATGTAGTCAGTGGCAGTAATCTCTCCCATAAGTGCACATGGTAGTAGAGATTTTTGGATCCACTTTGAAGCATCTCAGCTGAAGGAGGATGCGATCACCTATGAAAGGTGAAAACACCTTAGATGAAAGGTGTGTGAGGGCTATGATAGGAGCCCGGATCAAACCGCCCCATGACAACGGGCGAAGACACCTTAGAGAAGGTGTGAGGGCCGTGATAGAAGCCCCAGTTCAGACACCTTAGAGAAGGTATGAGGGCCATGATAGAAGCCACAGTTCAGACATCTAAGGAGAAGGTGTGTGGGCCACGATATGAGCCCAGTTCAGAACAACCCCAGAGCCAATGTGATGGCTAAATATGAGTGGACAAGTGTATAGCCAATGAAGTGGCTATGATGAGTATGGAGACAAATGCAGGATTGACTTTCATGGATATTGCCCCCATGCTAAAGATCAATGAGCTAGAAAACATTTGCCTTGGACAATAAGTGGATGACTTGTGGAGCATTAAGACGCGGCTGCTATGAAGGAGCAGAGAACGAGTTGACTCTTGTCAAGGTGGTGAGCTCGGTAATGGCATTGTAATACTCAGAGTATGAAGACAAATATGGATCAACCTTTAATGGGCTGCCCCCATGGTTAAAGGTGGAGAGCTACCTGGACTCTTACGACTAAGAGCGAGAGACTCATGGAGAAGTAAGGCGTGGTTCCTAGGGTGGAACAGAGGGCAGGCGCAACTCCTGGATGAGTAGACTCTTGGAAGAGTGGTGAGCTTGTGATCACATTGAAATACTCAATGACTGTCACACTTGGAAATATTCGTTTGAGGGGGTGTTGTAAGCCTTGGTGTAAGGCTTGAAAAATCATTCCGGACCGAGCATGGTTGATATGCTCGAAGGGGAATGTTGTGTTGAAGACGCTCTCAGAATGGTAAGCTTGGAAGAGCTGCAGAATGCAAGCTTGTGCTGAACAAGCAAGAGGACAATTGCCCACACAAATGGCAAAGGGGGTGATTGTTAGGTATATTGCCATTTGTGGCAATATCCTACCATTGTTGAAAATGGTAGAGTTACCAACCCACCATTGTTGAAAATGGTAACCAACCCACCATTGTTGAAAATGGTAAATTGCCTAAGTTTGGTGGCCAACCTTTGACTATGAAGAAAGTTTGGTGGCCAACTTTGATTTATGAAGAAGATTGTCTCCTCACTCTTGCTATAAATAGAGGAGCTTCTTAGAGTTAAAAATGAGAGGGAGAAACACAAGTGAATGTGCTGTGTAGAGAGAGCTAGAGAGAGTTGATGAGTTGAGTAGAGTGGATGTAATCCTCCTCCTCTATATGTATTTATTGTAACCCTTTCTCTATCTCTAATACAATGTCTCTCTCCCGTGGATGTAGGCGGTTTTGCCGAACCACGTTAAATATTGTGTCGGTGTGCTTAAGCGTCCTATGAGCAAGTATCAATACACTCCCGGTCCGCGCATGGGAAAGCCGGAATTTCCCAACATGATAACCACTGGGTTAAGACTCATCCCTTTTGGAATCTTATTGGCGTGCAATGTGGAAGGACAAGCATTTTCCCATTTTGATATCTTCGCATCCAAAACTCGTCGTTTAGGCTTTTATCAACTTATCATCATGCATGTATGCTTCTATTACACTTTTCTTACGTAGGGCTACCACTCTTTCTTTTACTTTCCCAGTTGAGTGGTCACTTGGAACAGAACTAATCAATATGGGCCCTAAATAAAATGAAATAAAATCGTGGGGCATATGAATTATTGTACTGGGAATTCTACTTGAGATATTTTTTGAGAAACATCTTATATTTTTCATTAAATTAGCTACTATTTAAGAATTTCATAATTAAAACACAAAGAAATCAAATAAAGTGCATGAATTCTTAGAATTTCAAAAATAGCTTTATAGAATGAAAACATCATAAATGTAAATGCAACGTGTGATTGCTTGCAATTGCTAATTGCCTCGATACAAACATTCCTCGTGCTGGTAAATCATGTGGATGCTCAATGGATGTAGAGATCGAGGATCAACAGGTAAATGAAGATGAGTTTTAAAATTTAAAATTTATAATTCATGGGTTTTATTTGATTATTGTATCATTAAGTAGCTATTTGATTACTGTCTTATACTAGATAGGCGCAAAAATTATGGGAAAAAATAAACATGAGATACGGAGAAAATATATCATCTTTATCTTCTTTCTTTTTTTCTCCTGTAACCAAACGCCAGCCTTACTGACAACAAAATAAAAAAAAGAATGAAAAGTTTTATTTTCCACCTTTGAAGTAAGCCAAGACTCCAACGAAAGGTGCATTCAGGTACGTAGTTGGTTCTGATTGACTAGCATTGAGACGAGTATCGGGAAATTGATCGTTGTTGTCAGGTCCTCCAACGATAGCCCCTACGAGGACGTTTTGGTTAGGCTTAGTGGTCGTCAAATAGCCGTTCCCATCATGACATCCGATATGTTTACGGACAATATTCGTGGAAGGCAAGCTAGATCCACGGTGATGGATTCTTTGTGGGAATTTCGGGCCATATCCAACCATGTACGACATGCCTAGTGGATTGCTACCGAGTATGTAATCCACCTGCATGCACCAACAATGCGCAGTTTTTTTTAAAAAAATTTTAATGGCCACGAATTTCTCAATGGACAAGAAGTGGAGGAGGTGAGAAATTTAATACCTGGGTTTTGGCGACCTCGATGAGCCTCGAGGGGGTGGCAACCACAGAGCCGCAATGAACTGATCGTCTGGCAGCTTGTAAATAGCGAGAGTAAACAATAAGAAGAAATGATAAAGTTGTTGCATGTTGCAGGTTACTTCCTCCTGGTTTGAACATTAGCCCACCTGATCGAAATAAGAAATTCATCATTACCGAAACGTTGGCAACATATAGGGTAAATCCAGAAGAATTTGTCAGAAAAGGCTACCTGGAGAGTATGTGACAGATTTGGTAGGTGACTCGGGCAACAATGAACACACAAACTTGTCGGCATTGGTAATGAAGATACTACCAGGGGATTTCATCACCGTCTGTGTGGATCGAAAAGGATAAATAAATATTAGATTAAGCTAAAAATATTCACGATTGGTAATTGGAAGAGAGAAATGAAGCTGAGTGATTACGGGAGAAACAAGTATGTTAATCCCACTCTGTTTTGAATCCCATCCGAAATCAAAAATACTGCCTCCTAGAGTTGCTATATTCTTTACAACATAAACCCAGAACTTGGGGTCCCGAGTTGCCTTGTATAACCATGCTGCTCCCCAAACTAGTTCATCCTGTAAGACAAATAGATTCATCATATACGATAATTTTAGATATTGGATGGATGAATCCTTACCAATATTGTACTATAGGTTAGTTAGAGAATCTTAGCAACCCCATAGATTTCGTTAACATTGTCAAATACATACGTGGTAGCCATTGAAATCGCAATAAAATGGGCATGCCCCTCGTCCAATACTTGCATTGTAAGATCCTTGATAATTGTTTGCAAACTCGAAGACCTGAATGATTATCAGGACATTGTATAGCATTGTTAGAAGAGAGAAGGCCTTATAATTTGAGAATTTCGACACCCACAATTGCTGTAAACATTACAGAATTAGCTACTACCAATTACCTGGGCTGCCCTTAGGCGAAGTACCATAGAATACCTCCTGTCTTTATTACTGAACACTATAGAAGAGGCAGCTAGAGCAGCAGCAATCTCGGCCGAAACTTCTGATCCAGGATGGGTTTGATTAACAACGTAAGTGGTTCTGAGAGTGTCCATGTCTTCAGGTCTCTCCCAGCATATGTGGTCACTGATGGGGTCACCGACTTGGGCAACAACCATGCCAGGTTTGCTCGTGGCCTTCAGGAAATAGTCTGTCCCCCATCGTAGAGCCTCGATCGCATGTTCCAAGTCTGCGCCCATGGATTCACCAAATTCTAGAATACTCCACGCCAACAACGTTGTTGTGAATGCCATTGGAAAATGGAATTTTACATTGTCACCAGCATCATAGTACCCACCAACCATATTCATCTACAAGATTAATGTTAAGAACATCATCGTTTCTTTTCGACGGGAAGTGCATCTATAACTATATAGATTTCTATTGGGTGCTTGGTTGGCCTCTATATATTATGTATTGTATTTGTGTCTATTTATTAAATAAAAACAAGCAGTATTTTCTTGCAAAAATGAAAGCATTATACTTCAAATTTTACTAATTTTTATGTATTACATGATATTATATACAGAAATTTATAAAAAGGAGTTATTTGAAGGCATTGATCATTAAAAAAACAAATAATCTAAATGAAATAGTGATATAATTGAAATTAAAGTTGGATCTCGAGTCTCTTCTAGATCAAAACTTTTATAAAATGAAAACATGTTGATTGTGAAAATTATATAATTTATAAAAAAGAATTAGTAAACAAATTAAAAGAGTAACGAGGTCTAGCCCCTGAGTGTAATTTTTTTCAAACTTTTTAAAAACCGAAACACGCTCGTTAAAAAAAGTGGCATCTCTAATATTATTTTATATCCTTTTGATATGGTTAGGTTGTGCTCTCAAACCAATGCATGCAAATCGAGATTAAGCTAATCTTCTAGTCTAGTCAAAGAAAAGTTATTTATATCATGATTAATGTTCTTTAAATTCAGTTATTTCACTGATGAATTAATATGTTGAGATAAGAAAAGATTTCTTTGGTGAAAAAAATTAATGTTTAGAATTCTTGAATAATTAATTAAAATCATCTGCTTGAAATTTTTTAGTTATATTGACTGCATGTGCCTACATAAATGCATGGAAAATAAGACATAGCCACTTACACCAATATCAGATCCATCTCTAAGGGCAGAATCCTTCCTCCAATTCATCCTTTGATTAGCAGGCAACTTCCCCGATCTCTGCCCTTCAAAAAACAAGATGCTTTTTGTCAAAGCATCTCCATAATCATTTGACATGGCTGCTGTCACCGCCGTCACCCCTAACAACACCATTAGCGCAGCCATGTTCATCATGCTCTTGCCACCCATTCTCTCTCTCAATCCCAATTTTTATCTTTTACCAATCACTTTTACAGGCAGAAATGCCAGCTCTCGATGCACTGATATATATAGATTAAAGGAGAATGCTGATGGGGAAGCCGTATGTTCTGTCACCATTGTAATGTTAATCTCAGTATAATAAGCTTGTTAGGAAAGCATTAACTCAACTTCCCACCATGGTTTTGCTGTTCTTTTTTAAAAAAAAATTCCAAGTAATTACTGAGGTGTACTTGAGTTCAATGCATCATATGTTTCTGTCGTTTTATTACCATCTTTGCTTCTTACTTCCTTCTGTGTATTTATTTTATGTTTCTAGAAGGAAACTGCAGGATGATTTGTTTCCATTTCCAGTATCGTTTATTGTTTCTGCCTTTGTTTATTTACCATAAAAAAAATGTCGTATATATATGTTCCAGAGAAGATTCTAATTGTTTATCTGTCTTCTGTGCGTAGGAAAATTATCCAAGTATGGCACAAGGATCACAATCAATTTCATAAATTGATGCGAATTTAAATGGGAAGTAAAAAAATGGAGTAATAAGAGTAATTAGTGATATATTATTAGTTACTTTCTAGTATCTATTTTTTAAAAAATAAATATATTATTATTATTATTATTATTGGTGCATCATGAATATTATTATCTATCTTCCACTAATGTGTGTTTCTTCAGAATAACTAATAGAATATCACTAATTATTTTCAATATATTATATAATTTTTCTCTCAATGGATGAGTTTTCTTTTTTTAATAATTACCTTATCTAATGAGTAATAGATAGTATATGTATGGGTATTATATACAAAATACACACACATGTATATCATATAAACATTGATGCATGAGCATTTTTGGAATAATAGATATTTTCTTTATTTAATTTGATGATTTCTTGTGCTCTTCTTGTCTTCTTCTTCTTTTTTCTATTTAAAGGGAATAATTTATGTTTTCTAGTTTTATTTCTATATAAAAGAGTTGTTATAGATTTTGACAAGTGAAAACTTTAATGAATAAAAATAGAGTTTTTTTTTCTTTGAGGGTTTCAATTTGTAACAAATTTTGTTATATTTGACTCATGTTTACATGAATTAGTATCAGAGTCCAACAATTCTTATTGGTTTTGCTTGGAGGACATGCAATAGATGCATTAAAGCTCATCGATTCCTAGTGATTTTGGTTTGAGGATGTATAGAACGTGTAATAGAGCTTACTAGTTTCAGATGGTTAATTATTATGTGTAGTTTATCATGAACCGATTTTTTAGCCCTCTCAGATATCCAAAAAAGGGAAAAGATATTTCCATAAAAAAGGCAAAAAATAATATTTCAAGATAATTCAAAATTGTAATTAAAAAAAGAAAAGAAATTATGGGTGACATTGTGAATAAAAAACAAGAAAATGGTTGAAATTAGCTAAATAATTAGAATTTAGAAAACCAGGGACCAAATTGAAAAAGGTAACAATATTAAGAGACTATTTTAATATAATGAGAGATGAAATTAAGGAGAAGGGGTTGGAATTGACTAAAAAATTAAAAGCCAGTAACAAAATTGGAAAATGCATCAATATTGAGGAATCATTTGAAATGAAACCAAAGATAAACTTGAAAGAAATGTGTTTGTTTGCTAGTTTGTTTTATAAGTCTTTTTAAGAAAAAAATAATTTTTTTATATTGATTTTTTTCTTATTTTCATATCGATTTGATGTGTTGATATAAAAAAATAAATTATTTTAATATATTTTCTAATAAAAAATAATTTAGAAAACAATTTCTACCAAGGTTGTTAATTCTATTTCGGTTGACACTTTGTTTTTTCAATTAGAATGGATGTTTTGGTTTTGCAGTGTTTCAACGCAATGTTTCGGATTTGTACTGCTTATATATATATATATATATATATATATATATATATATATATATATATATATATTCAAAAAAAATTAGTTCAAATCTAAAAATAAAATTATTTAGAATTGTACAATATAATTTAAAAAAAGAGAAAATATAATGATTTTTCTAAACAAAATTATGAACATATATAATATTATGAGAATATCATCATCAATCTCGCAAGGTCATTACATTCTTTGATTACTTTGAAATTTTAACATGATATATATAAATATGTCAAGAGACTACTCGTAAAATTCCATCTTAATCTAATGGTCACATTAAGAGATATAATTGATTTTGTAAAATTATTTATTATTTAAAAAAAATACTATTTGGCCGAAACAGAATGAGCAAAATGAAACCAGAATGTTTTGGTAGATATTTGGCCAAAAAATTCAGAATGAACAAAAAATTAAATTGAGATAAAAATAATATTATTTTGTCTTATTTTTTTAATTGATACAAAATATTTCAGTCAAAACAAAACTTACAGCTCTAATTTCTACTCATTACTGCTAAGAAAGTGGTTTTCTGCATCATCATAATCATATTTGAAAGCAGTACAAGCAAAAAAAACATTTGTATATATTTAGGTTAAAGATACGGTGAGATGTGATTGTTTTTTAGTAAAATAAAAAAAATTATATTATTAAATTTTATAAAACTTATGGACATGTCAAACAAATTTAGTTGGTCAACCTGGTTAATAGATCTAGTTTTGGAAAATAAAAACAAATTATAATCTCATTGAAAGTTCATAGCTTATAAATTTAGCAAGTTAACCGAGCTATATTGTTTATAGGTTTGACAAGTTAACCCCCATTTTGTGATTGTATATATTTATAATTGGTATTAATTCCCCATCTTCTCCTTTCAGGAGAAAAGAAAACATGAGGAACAGAATATAGCAAGATGGGGAGAGAGAAAAAACTACAATGGTGGATGTGTTCTGAAGTAAGCCAAGAGGCCAACAAGAGGCGCATTAATATACGTGGTTGGCTCTGAGTGTATAAAATCTGCTCTAGAATCAGAGTAGGAATCCCCGTTGTCAGGTCCACCAACAACAGCTCCTGTCAGCAGGTTAGGGTTAGGATCATTGCTTTGAAAGTATGGAGTTCCACCTTGACAGTTGATTCTGGCAGGGTAACGGTCAACGGAAGGTAGAGACGAGCCGCGGTGGTGTATCTTCCGAGGGAATTTGCTGCCATATCCAACCATGTATGACATGTTCAATGGATTCGTTCCTAGTATGTAATCCACCTGCGTGAATCGCCATTTTGTAACATTTCCTGAGCTAATTTACAGGACCTGTAACAAGATTGATGACAGAACCGAGGATGGAGAAAAGATGCAGGCCTACCTGCCGTCTTGCTAATTGAATGAGCCTAGCTGGGGTGGCAACAACATTGCCACAGTGAATTTGTCTATTGGATTGATTCGAATAACGAGCATAAGCAAGAAGAAGAAAGGATAAAGCTGTGACATGCTGCAAGTTACTTCCTCCTGGTTTGAACAGAAGTCCACCTGAAAAGAATTTTGGAACCAGATCGAATTGGTCTCAGTTCCAGCATAAAATAAAATCCATTTGAAGTATGAGTTGCCAAAGAAATTGATGAACAAATTGAGGCCACCTGGAGAGTATGAGACTGAGACAGTAGGTGATTCAGGCAACACAGAACAAACAAACTTGTCTGCATTCGTAATGAATAGACCTGCATCAGAAGTGCTGTTTGAAAGCAGCAACTGTAAAGAAAGCACCAAGAAAGATTTAGAGAAGAGCATATTATAATAACTAGCAGAAATGCTGCAATCATGCTCAATACTCACCTTCGAAACAAGAATGTTAATACCAGCATTCTTAGTATCCCATCCGAATTCAGCGAAGCTACCACCGCCATAGCCGACTCGATCAGTATGTTTTACGACATTTTTTTCCATATAGTTCATGTTTTGCTCAACATAACTCCAGTATTTAGGTGCTTTGGTCGCCCTGTATAGCCATGCTGCCCCCCAGATCAATTCATCCTGTGAAGGCATTATCATTGATAATCATACTTAATTTGAGAAGTTGCCTGTCAAAATATTATTTTGCTATGGAAGCAGGGATGTATTGTAATTCAAATTGACAAGCTCTGAATGTTCTGATGAGTACCTCATAGCCACTGAAATCGCAGTAAAATGGGCAAACCCAAGGTCCCAGAGTGTCGTTGTACGAACCACGGTTAGCATCTGCAAATTCGAAAACCTAGTCCATTTTTCTATATTAGCGATTAGTTATGTTTAACCAATAGTTTCAAAACAAAATGCATATGAAATACGAATCGATCTCATTTACCATCGTGGCTCTTTTGAGAAGCCTGGCAGAATATGCAAGATTTCTAGACCTAAACACCATGGAAGATGCTGCAAGTGCTGCTGCTATCTCAGCTGACACCTCTGAGCCTGGAAACCTTTTACTGGCTGCATAAGGGATTCTAGGTGTGTCCATGTCTTCTGGCCTCTCCCAGCAATTGTGATCACCATAGGGATCACCAACTTGAACAAATACGAATCCAGGGATGCTTGTGGCTTTCAGGAAGTAATCGGTTGCCCACTGAATAGCTTCTAATGCATGTGGCAGGTCTGGACCCATGAAATTGCCGAAATCTAATACACTCCATGCCAGCATTGTTGTTGAGAATGCCATTGGAAAGTTGAACTTAACATTGTCGCCAGCATCATAGTACCCACCAACCAAATCAACCTGAGAATGTTGAGAACAAGATTTATGTCCCCCACTTGTTAGCAGAATAAAACTAGTCTAGCAAGAAGTGATTTTCCCTTCTTTTTTTGGGTTTGTTTGGATAATGGGAAGGAATCGGGTCCACCCGTGCACCAACGTGCAGAACAGCCCCTCCCCTACTTGCCTGACAAATTCAGGCCGCCTGATTTCGGTTTCAAACCTAAACAATGAGTTTACTTTTTCAGAACATTCAAGTCAATTTCAATTTTCCTCGAAATTTACTGGGATATTTAAGACTTAAGACTGGTCTACATTTACTAGCTGTGTCTGAGGGAGCATATGCTTTCCAATTTACTGCACAATTTCGTCTCTTTTTCATGCAGAGATTGTTTGGTTTCATTTACAGAAGACCAAAAAGCTGTCAGAAACATCGGTCTACAATGAATGGATGCATTCACATCCGTGATTCTGAGGTCACATGTGTGCTCTAGTCACGAGGAAAATCGCATTCAGCAATCATTTTCAAAGTCACAAGCAATTTGGTGTCTTTTCACCTTTTTACTAAAAAATTGCACCCCTCCCCTGTCAGTAACCAAAGTGTGTCTCCTACAGTTGCTAAATTCAATAGGGTCCTTCCTTTCCAATCTTTGGAAACCTGAAACAGTACTCCTACATGGCAGTACTCTTATTCTTAAGAATATTCATGTAATCAGCAGAAATATATTAGCACAGTATGGCACTCAAATGCTGCTATTAGTCACCAGCCCCTGGTTGAGCCCCTGTCGATCCAGGTGATGTGACCTGGTGCGGCTAGTCCCTAATTGTGGCCGCCCAGAAGGACTCGCACCAACAAGCTGCCCTGATACTACAGAAGTTGGTTTTTTTTCTGGAAACTATGCTCCAAAACAATGCAATGGTAACAGAAATAAAAATGAAATGGCATATAAATTAATGAAGAAGCTTCTATGCATTATACAAAACCAGACTTACACCAATCTGAAAGCCGTCCTGAAGGCCAGAATCCTTCCTCCATGTCATTCTCTGTGTAGAAGGTAACTTCCCTGACCTCTGCCCTTCGAAGAACAAAATGCTTTTAGTCAACGCATCCCCATAATCATGTGAAGCCACTCTCGTCACCATAGCCATCACTATCACCGCTCCAAAAACCAACACACCCATCTCTCTGTTTCTCTCAGAGTCAGAATCACACAAGTCTAGCTAACTTCCTCCTCCTGTACTTTCCTCTCGACTCAACCCAGATTTTTATAACAGGATGAGTACCAAAATTAAAAAAAGAAACTTAAAGGTTACATACATTCACTTGAAAGAGAAGCTGAAATTAACAAGTCAGGGAGGGAGAGTTTTGGTTGATAAAAACAAGGATTGTAATGGAGGCTAGGCATCTCCGGCGCCCCCGTTTACGGTGGTGATCAATGTTGTTAGTTACGGTGTATTTGGTATGGATAATTGCCTTCTTGAAGAGGACTCATAGTCATATATATATACACATATGTGATGGTTGATGTGTGCTTGCTTCTTCTTCCACTACACTTCTTTGACGAAGTAGTGGTAGTCAGGAATCGACGTACACTTCCTGTGAACGTGGGCTGTTAACTAAATTGATTTTAAATAAGCCACTATCTATTTAATTAAATTCAGCGTGACCCTTGAGAAATTAGTGTAAATGGGTTTTTTTTTCCCCCTCTAAGCACAAGATGTAAAAAAAGTAGAGGCTCTCGCAAAACTTGCTAGGGAATTCCTTCAAGCAATGCAGGATCTTGTGATATGGAAAGGTTTAGTTCAACCCAAGTCAGCATAGTGATCGGCTAGCATGGGGGCCTTGTAGCAGCTGGGTCAGTAAGAAACAACATTACTTCAAAAAAAAAAAAAAAAAAGTTTACTTTATTTTAATCTTACTGAAGGATCGACCAGCCATTAATGCGGATCTGTGAGTCACGAGTGGAGCTACTGTTATGTCATAAACTCATAACCTGTAGAAACCAATCATCGCTACCATCAGTAATATGCAAGTTTACTTTTAATAAACTATATCATTTAAAAATTTAAATAATTATAATATAATTTATATTATTTTTTAATATAATTTATTAAATTAAAGTTTTTTATATTTGAATTTTGCATACAGAAAGATGGTAATATTCGATTCGTAATAATTGAGCTAACAAGACTCTAATAGCATCTCAAATAACTATTTTATCTAAAAATTTAAATGATTAAAAAATATTTTAAAATATAATTTATATTGTTTTATTAGATTTGATTCTGCGGAGAACATCGTAATTATGCTTAACCAGTGTAACTGCGATCGTACTTGTAATGTTGTGCAAGAAAATCTAAAATCAAGAAACAGGGCTAGGTGATGATTACGTTTCTTGAAGACGGGACATCTCCATACGCATAGCCAAGAAAGCATTTGAGGAATGCAAGCAACAACTCCTTTCTTGGCTTGTCAAGTAACAAGATGCATGTCTCTCTGTTTTACACTTGAGGCTCACTCCTTGTGTAGCCCATCCATCCCTGATGGCTTGAAGTCTTCTTTTAGCTTTCACGAAACGTAATGAATTATCTATTAGTGTGCAACTTTAAGGGATTAATATGCTTTCCCCCCTTTCCTTTTTTGTTCAATTACATCATTGATTGACATTACCTTTCAAAAACAATTTTGGAAATTTTGAAATTTATTTATTTTTACTCTAAACTATTTTTTTTTATATTTTTATATCATTTTCATGTGTTGATATTAATTATTTTTAAAAAATTATCATGTTAATATATTTATGAATGAAAAATATTTTTAAAAGCATTTTAACTATATTATCACACTAAAACTCAACCTCCCATTCCATTTATTAAACATAATCGATCGATTAGCTGATTCATTGCTCTAGAACATTTTTTGTATGGACCTGTGTTTTTTTAATTAAAAAAATATACATTTAAGGGTTTGTTAAAAAATAAATCATACCTTAGTTGTTCAACTGTTAATATATATATACTAATAAATATGTTTAATATTTAAAAATAAAAATTATTTTATATATATTAATATATAATAATATTTCTAAAAAAAAATTAAAAATAATTGAAAGAATCTATTCTCTTATCTTTCATGGCCAGGTCTTAAGAATACGAGTCTAAGCCTTAGTTTTGTGTCGTAGGCTTAGTGCTAGTTTGACATCGTGATACCACTTTATTTTAGCCGAAATTTGATTTTTTTTCATTTTAAATGAATATATTTTTATATGTTTTAGATCATTTTGATGTGCTGATTTCAAAATAATTTTTTTTTAAAAAAAACATCATTTTGATGTATTTTAGCACGATAAACATCTTAAAAAATTACCGCAACCACACTCCCAAACAATCCAAAATTGTTCTATTTAGTTCCGATCAAATTGTTCAAATAAGGCTATGTTTGGGCTTTTCCGGAGGTCAATTAAATCGATGCCTGACTGCCAGCAATTTTAGGGCTTTTTGAGCTATTGTGGGCGATTAACTATTTAACTTTTGAAGGTTCCATTTTCGGAGTTTGGGCTGTTGAGACAAGGGAAGAGATGACTGTGCTTGAAGGATTTTATTAAAACCCAGATGCTATATTATCAAGATCATTGATTGTCTTTCTTAGAAATAAGAAAACTTTTATCATTGCTTGTCTAAAGTTCTTTTTATATATAAATCCAACTTTATTATTTAAAAAATATAAAAAACTTTTTTTTTCCATCAACGTACATGTTAATCAAAATTATTATTTTTGTAGTGTTTATTAAGAGTACATTCAATAACCATCTAATGCAATTTGGAGTGTTTATTATTATTTTACTATTTATTATTATTATTTAAATTGATTTTTTTATATAATTTTATGATTTTTATACTCTGATTTAAAAAATAAAAAGTATATTATTTTAATAAATCGTATTATTTTCTTGCGCGCAAGACCAAACTTAACTTTAGATTCTTAAATCTTTGTTGCGCCAGGTCAGATCTTGGCCCAATATAGTTCGGGTTGTGATCGAAACTTTAGTTTGGGTTGCTATAGAGTGGGCCCGATAAAGGCCCAATTTAGTTGGGTCAGATCTTGGCTCAATATAATTTGTCAAAAATAGCAGTACAGACTCCAGACTCCTACTAGGGCCTTCTATGGAGGTCATAAAAATTACACATATCTAACCAGTAACAATCTGTGGGCTTGGCTGGGACCCTTGGCCTTTTACTCTTATTTTTTTTTTTTGTATCATTATATTTATTAAGTGGATATCTCCTTATCTTTTCACAACACCACAACTAATCTATCATTAAAAGAATCACACCAGCTTTTTATCCACTTCTAAACTAATTTAATCTTGAATTTTTATCTTTTCGCTTTAAACGGTACAAACATGACCTAGGTTAGAAGTCAACGAAAATTAATCTGGGTCAAAAAATTTGATCGGATCAAATAGGTTAAACCATGGGTCTAATTTAAAAATGAAATCCAACTCGTATCATAAATCAACAAGTTGTAAGAATTGATTGGTTATTAGATTGTCTTATGAAATCAAGCCGGGTTTAATAACACTATTACCGTAAACACAAGTAAGAATAGCTCCTCATCTTAAACTTCGTTAAACCATATAGTTACTTTAAGGAATTCAAAGGAACCTTTTTTTATTATTATTATTAGCTTCTTCTCTTTCTGTTTCCCCCCTCAATGCTTTTGCTAGCTAGCTATTGAAACTTCAGTTTCATGATTGGAATATAAAGTGAACAGTTATCTTGATCTACAATCTAGAAATCACATGGTTGATTCAGACTTTTAGGGCTCTGGTCATCAGGATCGTTTGAGTAATCGCTGGAAATTTTTAATCATTCCTTTAAAGGAAGTGTTACTTCATCTGTACTTGAGAAGAGGTATGAAAAATAAAGAATAATGTTTATATCTTCAGAAAAATCATGCGTACGGAACATACTTCCTGTTTTCCGGCCAATCCACATAGATTTCCGTTGACAAATTATATGGTTCCTAGCTAGCTTGATGAAGAGAGCAACTGCCGAAGCATTTGACAAATATGAACTCGGACATTATTAATTATGAGAATCGATGTCGAAGCTTACACGGTTAAGCAAGTTGAAGTAAAGCTATGAGTTGACACATGTATAATTCAAGGAAATTTCACGGGGCACGTTTTCTCTTGCAGGCATACCATGTCTTCTCTTCGCAATGATATGATGGCCGTCCTGAAAATTTGTGATTAATTAGCCGGCTAATTACTCCAAGCATGGAGTTTTGTGGTGGTTCCAACAAAGAAGAAAGGGGTCACATCTTGATAGCCCACCGTTAAATTTCTAAATAATATGATTCAAGGTCTCTAAAAATGATCACACTTAAACAATTAAAATACACATTTTTTTTTATAATTAATTTCATGAATCTTGAAAGAGAGGCTAATTTACTTGATGGGATACTAAAGGGACAATATTTCGAGCTTGTATTTTAAAAGGATTTGCAATAAATGAATTCACCCTTCACAAATACTTAAGATTCTCTGTGATTGTTTGGAAAACACTTAAAAATACATTTTAAATTTATTTATTTATTTGCTCTAAATAAAATAAAAAATATTATTTTAATATATTTCTAAATAAAAATCATTTAAAAAGCAACCACACTTTCAATCACCCAATAACATTCTATGAACATGATCATAGGAAGAGGTTTCTTACAAATTAATTTCAATATTGACAATTAAGCGGAAGCAAAGGTGGCCAACTATTAAATAAAAAGAATTATATATAATTCCTATTAGGATTGCTTGACTTCGCATATCATTTTCAATTGTTTAATGCATCAAGCAAAGACAGCATGGATCGTAGCGTCATATGCCACTTATAAATGGCAGACTACTCTCCGCCTTGCAAACAATTTAGTCTATCGAACCCGTTTCTTCATCAAGAAACCATTATTATGACCCATAAGAACCTCAAGCTCCAAATCAGAAAATCAAACAAAACATAGCTAGCCATGACAACCGAGGTTCGGATCCTGGCAACCTTGATAGTCTTCTCTTCAATCTTCTCATTTGCAGCATCAAAGAGCACCAGATCCAACATAACGTGGTGGTGCAACCAGACACCGCACCCCTCAACATGCAACTACTTCATGAGCCATAGCCACCGCCATTTTAGTTTCAAACACAGGTCCGAGTTTCGGCTACTGTCTGTCCAGTTAGCCCTTGAGAAAGCCCTCGTTGCGCAGAGGCAAATCTTGCGATTCGGACAGAGCTGCGAGAACCACCACCAAAGAGTTGTGTGGGCTGATTGTTTAAAACTTCATTCTAATACTATTCTTCAACTTAACCGTACACTGAAAGGGATAGGGGACACGAGGCTGCCATGTACAGATTTTGATGCTCAAACATGGCTAAGCACAGCGCTAACCAACATTCAAACATGCCAAACCGGGTCTTCCGACCTTAATGTGTCGGATCTTACGATGTCAGCCATGTCGAAAAACCTATCGAAGCTCATAAGCAATACTCTGGCAATCAATGGGGTTATGTTTGCAACCGAAGACAACAGCACACAACAGTTTCCAAGCTGGTTCTCCGAGCACAGCAGACGGCTACTGCAATCCACATCTATGACAGCACAGGCAAATCTCGTCGTGGCAAAAGATGGTTCGGGGAATTTTAGGTCTATACAGGGAGCGATTAATGCAGCCTCGAGAAGGAGGTACAAAACTAGGTTTATCATACATGTGAAAAGCGGAGTTTATAGGGAAAATATTCAAGTTGGAGCTAACAATAATAACGTTTGGCTGGTTGGTGATGGCATGAGAAAAACTATAATCACTGGTAGCCGGAGTGTTGGTGGTGGTTATACAACTTACAGTTCTGCAACTGCTGGTAAGAAAATTAATCTTTCCATCTTCGAAACATATCCATAATTAATCATTGATGTATTCGCTAGCTTCTAATTGGATACATGTTTATCAATATCGAATTAATTAGTTATAATCAAATTTATTTTCGACGATTAATCAATTAATTTCTTGTTGAATTTGAGATGAATTGATAAGTAGAAGATGAAGTTTTTTTTTTGTTTTTTTTTGGTAGAAAGAAGAAGAAGAAAGAGGTTGATGATTAAACACGTAATTTCTGAATTGTCCAAATAAGTTCTTTTTAATGGTTTGATCACTTCACTTAAAAGTTACGATTTCATGATGATAAAGGCTATGCTATTTAGACGTAAAGAGTATTTTAGCAGGAGATGTCTTGATTCCCAAATAATATTCTATGATTTTTTAATCTTATTCTTTTTTTTATCTATATAATATTTAAATTGTGAAACTTTTCTCAGCTTTGGAGTGATTGTTGTTATTTTATATTTTATTAAAATATTATGTCAACACAAAAATAAAATTAAGGAGATACTTTTTTTTTCCTGAACCATTCTGCTACCCTAAAAGGTTATGTTTCTTTTATTTTGATTAATATATATTGTTTCACAGAGTAACCAATTATGTTTAATTAAAATATCATGTCAAAATAAGATTTAAATGACATCTTTTATTTTCTACTTTTCCTGAACCATTGTGCCTCTAAAAATATTGTATTATTGTATTATTTTATAAAATTAAGAAGACATGCACCTTATATATAAACAAATTTGTGTGTGAACAAAATCAAGGAGGCATCTTTGTATTTTCTTCTCCTTAAAAAGATTATATTATCTCATTTCAATCAATTTATTGTTTAACCTAATGATCATTTATGTCAATTAAAACTGACAAAAATATTACTAAATTACTCTTTCCTATGTATAAATATCCTGCGAGCAAAGCTTAGAACACAATTTTGCATAGTCTTGAAAAAAATATGTTCGAAATGTTATTCCACATGATAATAATTATCATATGATCAGAATTCTCGAGCACTTTAATTTGTGTGCTAGGTTTTGGCTGTGTTCCCTTTACTTGTTCAATAAACTGAAAGAAATTATACGGCTCCTTTTAGGTATTGATGGCCTTCGCTTTGTGGCTCGTGACATTACCTTCAGCAACACGGCAGGTCCACAAAAAGGTCAGGCCGTCGCGCTCCGATCAGCCTCAGATCTCTCAGTCTTCTATCGATGTTCATTTCAAGGATACCAAGACACCCTTTTTGTCCACTCTCAGCGGCAATTCTACAGAGAATGCTACATCTATGGAACCATCGATTTCATTTTCGGTAACGCAGCAGTCGTGTTCCAGAATTCTATTATTATGGTGAGGAGGCCATTAAAGGGTCAAGCAAATATGATCACAGCACAAGGCCGCAACGACCCTTTCCAAAACACCGGAATTTCTATCCATAATTCACAGATTCTACCGGCACCGGACTTGAAGCCGGTGACTGGTGTGTTTGCGACATACCTGGGGAGGCCATGGATGCAGTACTCTAGAACTGTTGTTCTTCGAAGTTATATCCATGGTTTTATCAATCCAGCAGGGTGGTCACCATGGCTAAACACGAACTTTGCCCAGAACACTCTGTACTATGGAGAATATAAGAATGTCGGGCCTGGATCTTCAACGAAAAGGAGGGTTGCTTGGAAAGGATTTCATGTTATAACAAGCCCATACGTGGCCTCACGTTTCACTGTTAGAGGCCTCATCGCTGGGCAGTCATGGTTGCCAGCCACCAAGGTCCCATTTACTTCTGGCCTTTGATCATGATGCTGTGGTATTTCTCTCTATTTCTTTTTCTAAATTAATTCGATTTTTTTATGTACATTTTAACTCATTGAAATTAAAATTTAATTTAAATATATTATTAATTATTTGATTGGGGAAATTCAGAATTTTTTTTCTTTTCTTGTGAACGTGTTTAAATTTTATTATAGGAAATAAAAATATTAAAATATCATGGCCTCTCCAATACAAAACACCAGCATATTTTCTAGAGTATTGTGCTTACTCTGAATGGATAAAGCAGGGGAGTTTTATTTTTATTTCTATGTGATGGGAATCATAATTATAAATTAAATTAAATTGATATTTTTTAAAAGGGCTCGTTTGGACTTGAACTGATCAACTCAATTAAGCCCATCATAACTTAGCCCATGCCAGGTCTAATTTTAGCCCACAATCACTCTCAAATACAGCCATAGAAGCAAGCGTTCAAGAGTTGACCAGAAAATGAAGCTTCGGCGAATAAGACAACACCAGCTAATCGTGCTGTATTTTAAATTTTCATGCATGACTTAAAATATTTATTTTCAAATCCAATGCGATCGAGAGCTGCTTGTTTCGTGATCGATTTCATAAGGACTTTTGCGATAGTGATTAGAAAAAATAAGGTCAACTACTTTGTCTCCACTGCAATCATGCTCTCTTACATGTTCTGCTTGAATGTACCCTTGTTCTGTATAGCCTCGATCAGGATTACATTTTATAGATAATCTATATAAATAAATGAAGACTTCATGGGTATATATAGTTGTCTAAGCTTGAATAATCGAGAGCACCCTGTACATTACCTGCAATCGTGCATAGCAATCGTGTCTATGCAGCTGCGATTCCTCGTTAAACAGTGGGCAAAACTCCTTTTTATATTCGGGTTTATTTCAAGTAGTTTAAGTTTTTTTTATAACAAAAATAATTATAGAGAATAATATAATTTACATTATTTTCTAATAGATATTAAAAAAAATCCGATAGTTTTTATTTCAAAAAAATATCAAGAGGATAATTTAATTGATATAATTAGAGATGTATGTGGTAATTATAATAAAGTTATATAAAACAAACCTTAAAATTTTATTTTTTTTAAGATAAAAAAAAAAAAGAAGAGAGAAAAATTAAAATATACATCGTCAATGACACCGTCGAATCTATGTGCCTTTGATCGATGTCTTTACGCGTTTGATAGAAAAGTCAAACATGCGCTCTTCATGAGAATGTTATTGGCACGTCTATATATATTATTCAGTAACATTAAGGCGTGAATTTCCATGCTACCTAATCCTGGTCAAACAAATCCTTCCAGGTAAGACTTTCAATTTTCATCCTTTTCTTTTCTTTTTCTTTTTTTTTTAAAAAAGGGAAAGCTATATTGTAAAGATCCTCACTATAGTGGTTTTAAGTTCGATTCTTATCAGACACAGTTTCGATTTTCTTGATAAAAATAAATTCCATTTATAAAATTAATTTGTTTATGAACTAAATAAAATTAAAGGTAATTGTCACAATAGTGGCGTTGCATCCTTAAATAAGAATTTTGAAGTACTCTATAATTGTCGTAAGCCCTCCTCTCTCATTGCATGACGGTAAATATCTTCGCGAGCATATTCTAGAATTAACACAAAGCTATGAAAAGGTAAATTCTTTGCTAGCAAATGGCATCCGATTCATCGTTCTACACGCAGAAGAAGGTCTCTCTTTTACCCTGCAATGGAAGCTCGATTTCACCGTGTCTACAATTATTAATCTGTGAAAAAAGGACAGCATTCTTTATAAGACAGGGTATTATATAAAAGAGTCAAGTTTTCAAAATCTATGTTTTTGTATATTAACTTATTAAAAATCTGATTAGCCATTTTCAACTGTACAAAGCTGGCTGACAACTAG
Source organism: Salix exigua (assembly GCA_032356905.1). Lineage (NCBI taxonomy): Eukaryota > Viridiplantae > Streptophyta > Magnoliopsida > Malpighiales > Salicaceae > Salix > Salix exigua. The sequence continues at coordinate 7,647,882 of CM063602.1, read as the reverse complement.
CTGTCACCAGGCTCACCAAAACAGAGAGAAGAGAAAAGTCCACCTTTCTTCGCCCCTGTATACTATAAAGAGCCACATCGATCCATAGCCTTGATCATCACAGCCTTGATACATCTTCAAATATTTCTAGCAATTACCAGGCCTCCCAAAAATGGCCACAAAGCTTTGTTTATCTCTTTTGCTCATAAGCTTTTGCTCACTGCTTTCATCGTCTATTGCCTCTCATAGTCAGATAGATTATTGGTGCAGCAAAACCCCAAACCCTGAACCATGCAAATACTTTATGAAGCAAAACCCAAAACACTTTCTGCCGAAACAAAAATCTGACTTCCGCAAAATGGCAATCGAATTAGCCATGCAACGGGCTCTCCAAGCTCAAACTCACAACAAATGGCTAGGACCAAAATGCCGCAATGGGAAAGAAAAGGCTGCGTGGGCTGACTGCTTAAGGCTCTATCAGGACACCATTGCAGAGCTCAACCGCACCATCGACTCCAAAACAAAATGCACCGAGTTTGATTCTCAAACTTGGCTTAGCACTGCTTTAACAAATCTTGAAACCTGCAAAGCGGGGTTCAAGGATCTTGGGGTTTCAGATTTCGTGTTACCTCTCATGTCTAACAATGTTTCAAAGCTAATTCGCAACACCTTGGCTTTGAAGGAAAACGCTTCGTCAACTTTACCTCAGACTTATGAAGATGGTTTCCCTGGTTGGCTTAAAATAGGTGATAGAAAGCTCTTGCAAACATCTTCACCAACTCCAAATCTTGTGGTGGCTCAAGATGGTTCAGGGAACTACCGTACCATAAAGGCAGCCCTTGACGCGGCAGCGAAGAGGAGTGGCAGCAGGAGGTTTGTTATTCGTATAAAGAGCGGGGTTTATAGAGAGAATCTTGATATTGGAAAGAATTTGAAGAATATTATGCTTGTTGGTGATGGTTTGAGATCTACCATCATCACCGGAAGCCGCAGTGTTGGTGGAGGTTTTACTACTTTTAAATCTGCAACTGTTGGTAAGTTTTGTACACATCCTCGATCTCTCCTAATTTCTGTTCTTTTACTTTTCTAATACAGCTCCTAAGATAAGGTTTAGTTAGTATCTTAAGATAGAAAAAACAAAAATATTAAATTAAATCTTTATTTATTTTTAATTTGAAAATATAAAAATCTATTTATTTATTTATTTTATAATTTTGTTTTTGTTTCTTCAACTGAAAACATGTATATCTATCTATCTATCTATTTTATAATGCAAGACTAAACACAGCTTAAAAGATAAAAATTATCACGAACAATAATCTGTACGAAGAAAATTTCCAGGGATAGATTTTTCAAGTCTACACTCTTTGGTTAATTATAAGAGACGCTAAGAGGAAGTTTCAATTTTCAAGCTTAAGACTTTTGATTATATACATCATTGAACAAGTTATATATATATATATATATATATATATATATATATATATTAGAACAATTAATTTTATTTCTCCTTTCAACATCAATCTTAGTCTGCGAGCCATTATTTTTCATGAATTTTCAGCCGTGACTGGGGAAGGATTCATTGCTCGAGGCATCACTTTCCGCAACACAGCTGGTCCACAAAACCACCAAGCTGTGGCCCTCCGATCAGGCTCCGACCTCTCAGTCTTCTACCGTTGTGGCTTCGAAGGTTACCAAGACACCTTGTACGTCCACTCCCAAAGGCAATTCTACAGGGAATGCTACATCTACGGCACAGTCGATTTCATTTTCGGAAACGCAGCTGTGGTTTTACAAAATTGCATGATATATGCACGAAGGCCTATGGCTCAGCAAAAGAACGTCGTAACAGCTCAAGGCAGGACTGACCCTAATCAAAATACTGGGATTTCAATCCATAATTCACGAGTCATGGCTTCGTCAGATCTTAGACCAGTGCTTAGCTCATTCAAAACTTTCTTAGGACGCCCCTGGAAGGAGTATTCTCGTACAGTTTTTCTCCAAACCTATCTTGATTCTTTGGTGGATCCAGCAGGTTGGCTGGAGTGGAATGGTAACTTCGCTCTCAACACTTTGTATTATGGAGAGTACAGAAATTTCGGTCCTGGAGCCTCCACCCGAGGAAGAGTTAAATGGCGTGGTTACCGGGTAATAACAAGCCCAACCGAAGCATCAAGATTCACAGTCGCAAACTTCATAGCCGGAAGGTCGTGGTTGCCGGCTACAGGGATCCCATTTTACTCTGGACTTTGATGATATAAACAGTCCCCTTCGGCATCGTTGAATATTATTTCTTGTTCTTTCATTGTTTCAATTTTTTTTGTCTTAATTCTTGGGTTGCCTTGTAATGGTTCACAACTTGTCTTGAAGACATTTATCAAATAATATTTTTTTTTCATTCCATTGTTTATAACTTCCCATGAACGAGCTGTTTTCCATGAAGGTGGAACTGTAAAATAAACCTGGCAAGATAGAAAGCAAATGGAGATGATTAGTTTGGGACTTGACAATAAAATAAAGTCAAGAAATCAAACGGGGGAAAGAGTGATGAAATGGATAATGTCAAAATAAAACAATTGAGGGTACAAATTTTAAAATTTTAATGAAACTTTGCAATAATTATATATAAAATGAAATCAATATAATTTGAATATTGTATATATAATATTTGATATTTTTACAGCAAATGTTGACTTGGATGATTTTGAGTTGATACATGACACTTTACATACATGGGATATTTATGTGTTTTTTAGCTGATACAGAATGACATTGTATTTTAAAATTTGTAATTATTTATTTTATTTTAAATTAAGTTTTTTAGTGATTTTATTTATTTTAAGGAACTGATATTATATATATATATATATATATATATATATTTAAAAAAAAATATTTAGAAAATAAAAATATTTAGAAAACTACCTCATCTACATGCATGCTCTAAGTAATTTTTGTTTAAAAATAAATGTTAAATAAATATTTTTTTAAAAAAAAACGTTATTAAAATAATGTTACAAAGCCAAACCTCTTCTGAAAATCAGAGAATAACATGAACTGTTTCTTGAAATCAAAACTGTTATTTCCAGAGATAACAGACTGCCACCAGGATGTGGCAGACATGTGGCAGCTGTGGAGTAGGTTGACAAAAGAGATGCAAGAACTCTTAACACGGGCCCACGCAGACACTTTTCGAAGGGAGAACATAAAAATGCATCAGCTGAATCTAGGATGAGGGAAGGGGAAGATAGTGCTAACGAACATCTCAGCTCAAGCTTATTTTTTAATATATCTTTTCAATTTAAATTCTTTGAGATTGAAATTTGTATAGTTTCATATTAATTTATGTTTAATTTTTATCAAATATAATGAGGATGATGAGATTCGAATTCGTGACCGTTGGCTCAACAAAACTCTAATACCATGTTAAAGAATCATCTCACTTAAAAAACCATGAGTCAACAAGGCTCTAATATCATATTAAAGTGTTAACGAACATCTCATCTCAAGCTTATTTTTTAATATATCTTTTAAATTGAAAGTATTTGAGCTTGAAATTTGTACAGGCTCATATCATCTTGTGTTTAATTTTTATCAAATATAATAGAGGTGGTGAGATTCGAACTCGTGACTACTGAAATAACAAGGTACCATGTTAAAGAACTATCATACTTAATGTTGTAACCCAATTTTGGGTCATGCCCCAAAACTATCAGAAAATAGCAAAAAAATAAAATAAAATGGAGGATGGTGGCGGTAAAAGATCAAGTTAAAATTTTGAACATTTTGGAAAAATCGATTGTACCCTTTTGTGCCTGAGAAATGAAAACGCGGATCCAAAGCTAAAGTAATTTATTATGAGATAAATCCGCGTATAGATCAAGTCATAAAATATAATTATATTTTTATGGACCGATTTAATACAGATCGTGGGTTAATAATTATATTCAGGAATTAATTTAGAGTGCGATTGAAGGTTTTAATTAAGCTTGACGACTTAATTATACTTTAAATTGATCAATTTAATTTTATTAAAGGTTTAGTCAATAAGAAATCAAGTGCTTAAATTTAATTTGGGCTCAACTGATGATATTTGAATTTTCGTTGATCAATTTGAATTTTTCAAGCCAATTAAGTGAAATCGGGGACTTAATTGAACAAATTAAGAGTTTTATGGTCGAGTGGGGAACTATATTGCGCAGATAAAAATCAAGGACCAAATGTGCGCAAAATAAAATTTAACGTTGAATTTTTCACAAGGATATAATTGCACACGATCATAAATTTAAATTCAATGGAGGATGCAATTAAGAGAGTAATCGATTGAAGGACCAAACTGTATTTTATACCCAAAAACAACAAAACTTGAGCCACTCAAAACACCCCACTTTGAAGACAAAATTCCCCACCACCATTTGAAATTGAGAGACAAATAAATTAAGCCACCCGAAATCCCCTATTTTACTGGACAAAACATGCACATTGAGCCACCCAAAAACTCCATGTTTGAAAACACTTTGAGCAGACACTCCGGTCTTGTTTTGAAGACTGGTCGCCATATAAAAAAAAGAGAAACAGAAATAAGGGGAGACCAAATTTGTTGGAAATTTTTAGTTTTGGGTTTTGGATCGATTCCTGGGGATTCGGTTTTTTTCTCTCGTCGACTTCATCTCCCTCTGGGTATCACGCTCTCTCTCTCATAAAACCAGTCACTGGTTCTCCCTCTCTCGGATTTTCCTCTCGGTAAGCTCCCTTCGTTTTAAAAAAAGACACCACCATAGAACCACCATCACGCCCTCTCTCTCGACCTCTGTTTCTCCTCTTCTTCCCGTGCCTCTGTCTCCCTTTGCCTCTCGGTGCATGAAGAAGAGAACCGACCACCGACCCTCACGCCCTCGCTCGAGTTGAAGAAACTCCACCGCCAATTACTCTTCAACATCACCTCAGAACCATCCTCACTCGAGCTCGGGACCTCTGTTTCTCCTTCACGAAAGCGGTCCACCATCACCCCTCTTCTTCAACATCACCTCGGAACCATCCTCACTCAAGCTCCTTCCTCTCTCTCAATCTCTACCTCGGACTATCGAGAACCAGCCACGGCGTCGCCAGAGACATCCACTACACGCCAGGCATCTCACCATCATCTCGAGCGAGGCAAAGGCGGAGCGACAGACCGACGTTTTGCAGGTGCGATCCGTGACTTCCGAGCACATTTTCCGCGAGCTCAGACCACCATTCCCGATTCCACCACGACGGGAAGAACCACATAAACGTCCTCTACAATAAGGTATCAGCAGAATTCCCATTCTTTGCACTTTAAAAATCCACGCTTTCATGTAGATCGTCTTCCGCAAATCCGATTCATCGTAGCTAGCGGGTCGGGTCGAGCTCTAGAGCCCGACCGGATCCGTGGATCATCCGGGCCACGGCCCGGACCACGACCGTCCGGGCCACGGCCCGACTGTGAAGGTCCGGGCCACGACCCGGACCAAAGCGTCGACGCCACGGCCGGACCGACTGCCGTCCGAGCCACGGCCGGACCGATGCCGCCGGGCCACGGCCGACCGAGAGCGTCAGACCACGGCCGGACCGACTAGCGTCTGGGCCACGGCCGGACTTGATAATAAAAAGCGAGTTGCGGCACAGTCACAGACTAAGTGGCGGCCGAGATATCGAGGTGAGTGGCGATCCAATTACCCAAAATATATATATATATATAATAATAATATAATAAAATAATATAAAATATAAAAATATAAAAAATATTTTTATTTTTATACAAAAAATCTAAAAAAATGTGTTATTTTTTTGCATAAGGCCAATACACTAGCATATTTTAAAATTGTTGTCTTTAGTGGAAAATATATATATTATCTTGGGTTTTTGAGGAAAAATGAGTTTTAGCATGGATTTTGCTAAAGGAAAAATCATTTCTTGCATTTTGAGATTTTACAACATGTTTGTAAAATCCAAAGGGTATTGGCCAATATTCAAAAAATATAAAAAACTTTTCGGTGATTTATATTATTGTTTTGGAGTTTGGATAAATTCTATCCAAAATATTCAGTATAAATGATATATCTTTAACATGTAAATATTTCTTTATATATTTTAGCAATTATAAGACAAACAAAAACATCAAGCGACTTACCTTAGGTAGGGCGTACTAGGGGTGCTAAAACCTTCCCTTTACGCAACTAGATCCCTTACTCTAGAATCTCCGAAAGACCAGTCATAGGTTTCCTAGTAACCATAATACTAAGTGGCGACTCCTTTTGTTATAAAAAATAAATAATCCCCGACATTTAATAATCCTCCCAGCTCATGGGGACCGGTTGCTACGACGCCGCTCTTGACCATTTTGGGGTGCGACGAATGGCGACTCCACGGGGACTTTGGACTAGGCTTGATAAATTTGTTTGTTTATGATATGCTATTATTTGTGTGTTTATTATTTCATTTATTCTTATGTTGCTTGAATTATTTATTTGTTTAAAGGCTTTAGCATGCATCTTTTCATCCTGTCATCATAATATGCCTCGTCATGCATCACTTTCATTTATTTTGAGAGCACACACTAACTTTAAGTTACGTGGGGGACTAGCAGCTTACCTATGACTTGAGTCAAGGTTTAAGTTTGTGTAAACCCCAACTCTTTGCTGAGAGCTTAGATGATAGTGATTGGTATACGTACCATCCCATTATCTGCTAAGACCCCATATTGCCTTCACGAAGGTGATCACTGGGACAGCAAGAGACCCTCTTTAGAGCCCAAATAGTAAGCCTACCCCATGTCTCACATAAAAGAACTAGAACCTATCATTAGGGTGTATGGTCCGTAATACATTTCATATGACATAAACCTAAACAAGCATTTTCAGCTTCATGTGTCTTGTGAACAAAATGGCCAGACACCACTAGACTTTCTATCATGGAATATGGGAAAATTTCTGAATCCTCACAATTGACCGAAGGAGACTGTATTAAGAGTAGTGCTGAAGTTCTACCACCAATCAAGAACCTGAATTGCACCCTGAATGAAGTAAACAAGCTAATGACTCATCTTCAAAGCGTGGACAAAGAGGCCTTCTTTGGAAGATATGGACGTTTAATGGAGATTGCAAGGGTAGAGGTTTTAAACCCCGCAATACGAGCTTTAGTCCATTTTTGGGATCCGGATTATCGCCGTTTTTCTTTTGGGAATATGGATCTATGTCCTACAATGGAGGAGTATGGGTTGCTGACTGAATTTCCAAATAACTTGTATAGAGTTTATTTTCCTTTGAGATGTGACAATATTGTAAATGAATTGTCGAAACTCCTCAGGATCTCTGGGTTGGAAAGGTTTTTTGAGAGAAATGCTGCGGGTTTGAAATGGAAGTTGCTAGAAAGTGAATTAGAAGGGAAATCCGGTTTAGCAAGAGAGAGACTGATTGCCTTGGGCATATTTGGCCTTGTGCTATTCCCAAGCCAAATAGGCATAATAAGTTTGGAAGCCGCTGCTGCTTATGTGGAATACGAGAATACTCGGATCAACCCGGTAGCCGCTATTCTAGCCGAGACTATCATCACACTTAATCATTGCCGAAAAGCCGGAAAAGGGGCAATGAGGTGTTGCACACAGCTGTTGTATATCTGGATGGTCAGCCATATTGAGACAAAAAGACCAATTTTCAATAATTTTTGGTGGTTTAGCCAAAAACCTTTGGAAATAGTGGTAAAAGACGAATGGGGGAATCTAGATAACCAAGGTTGGTTAGAAAAACTAGAAATCTTACCAAGGGGTGGTTTCAAATGGAAGGCTCCATGGATCAAGGCAATGGATGTTCTAATGAATTGTGGGCAACAATGTTGGGTTCCATTGGTAGGGATCACAGGTTATGTAAGTTATGCTCCAGCTCTTGTGGTAAGGCAACATGGGGGCAAGCAGTTCATTCCAAGGACAAAAGGGGTTGCTCAGTTTTTTGGTTTGTTTAAAGATTCTGCTGCAAGAAGAGGTCATGAGAGCTATCAAGCAAGACTGGAAGCATCTGGTTTTAGTAGAAATAAAAGGTTTGGAGAATCCGAGTACAAGCGAAGGGTATACAAAATGGAGAGATTCGATTGCTTGGACTCGACCAATGGGGAAGTGAAGTCGCCACAAGCTGAAGAGTCTGTTAAAATGAAAAGGGTTGACAATGAAGAAGAATTGAAGAGACAAGTGGAAAAACTTCAGATGGAACTAAACAAGACCAGAAGGGACAAGATGATGATGGAAGAAATGGTGTGGGAAGGTGATAGAAAGAGAGCATTTCTAGATGAACAACTACAATCTAGGGATGTGAGACTAACCAAGCTCGAGTTGAAGATAGTCGAGGAAGAAAATGCTAGATTGGGAATTGAAAAAGAATTAGCGGAGATGAATCGTAAATGGGTGCGAAGTTGCTCTGAACTCAAGCACATTGAAGATCGAACATAATAAATGCCATGACAAGATAGAATATTACCAAGAGAAGTTTGCAGAGGTCCAGTCGTGAGTTGATGGACAGAATCGAAAAGCATGAAGAATTGTACAAGAAATATGTGATGTCGGAGAGTCGTTCGCGAGCTTATGAAGAATGAAGCTGGTGAAGCAGAGTTGGTGATCAAAGAGGATGAGATAAAAACTCTGAAGATGAAACTCGACAAAGAGAGGGTAAGGATAAAGCATCAAGCCGAAAAGTTAGCATTGATAGAAAAGCACAAGGACCAGATTGATGCCAATAATACTTCCTTGAACACAACCAACTTGCTGCTTACTGAAAAAATGTCCAGGATGGACAAACAAATGGATGAAGCTGCCGCGCATGCTCGGGTCATCAGGAACAATGCTAGAAATGTGGGGAGAGACATCATCCGTTATCGGCGAAATCTAGCTGAAACCGATGCTTTCTTGGAGTCAATTGAGAACCGTGGATTCGCTTTCCTACCTTTGGGAGAAGATGTGACGGAAGAAAGATTTTAATTTACTTGTCCTTTTTGTGTTTTTCAAAACAATGTATCAAGCTTATCCATTCAATGAGAAGGGTGTTGTCTCTGTTGCAAATTCTGTCTTTTGGTGAATATAACTTAAGTAAATAACTTGCAATGCAGTACCCTAACGTCAACGTGATGAGAAATCCCTGTCTATGAAGTGTTTGGCCATTAATTGTTCGCAAGAGAAGCCCATTGCATTTCATATACATTCATATAAGCATTTGCATCTTACTACATACATCTTCCATTCGCTATGCATTCATCTACACCCAGCTCAACCACGAAACATAGGTCCCCCTGCGAAGATCCACAACACCCGGCTAAGAAGAAGAATGGAAAACGAAGGAAGGATCGAGCCAGAATCTCCGTACCAGAGGACCCTCGAAGCTGTCCGCAATGATGTGGCGCGTTTAACCAGCATGCTCGAAAGGGTATTAAGAACGAGAGATGGAGAAGGAACGTCGACTCAGACGGAAGAAGCACCACTAGCGGTTCAAGGCCCCGAGGCACCCCATATTCGAGGTCGAGATCACCCAAGAAACGACCTGAACCCACTAGGCCCATTCCAATCCCTATTACATTGGACTTAACGGATGAGGAACCGCAAGATTCCAGATTGTTCGACCATGCGGGATATGACAAGTGGTCCGCATTGGAGGAAAGATTAAGAGCGATTGAAGGGAATGACCTATCCGACCCAATCAGGGCGGCTGAGGCATGTTTGGTGCCAAATATCGTGATACCACGAAAGTTCAGGGTCCCGGAATTCATCAAGTATAGTGGGGTAGAATGCCCGAAAACCCATCTTCGTTCTTACTACAACAAGATGGCGGAGGTAATACATGATGATAAATCGTTAATCTACTTTTTCCGGAGACGACTGACGAGTTCAACTCTTAGTCGGTACATGAGGTTGGACAACATCGAGATTCGAAAGTGGGCTGATTTGGCGGATGCTTTTGAAGCGATATAAGTTCAACCTCGAAGTTGCTCCCGATAGGACAAGCTTGATGACAATGGAGAAAGGAGCTCAAGAGTCTGTAAGGACTTATGCTCAAAGATGGAGGGACCAAGCTGTCAATGTGCAACCTCCATTGATAGAGTCTGAAATGGTGACCCTGTTTGCAAACACGTTCAAAGCTCCATACTATGAGCACCTGATGGGAAGCTCAGCTCAACACTTTTTTGATGCGGTACGGATTGCTGAAAGGATTGAGCAGGGAATCCGGAATGGAAGAATTATGGAACCCGTAGAGAAGAGGAGTTTCATCGGAAGAGAAAAGAAGTGGAGGTGAGTAATGTGGAAGAAAGGTATAAGGGAAAGAGAAGAATTACAAGAGCTACCAAACGCCTACCCCCAAACCACCAACATCAACTTCTCCAAGCCCACCACTCCAAACCAACCTTTCTACCCAAGATTCCCCACAAGTAATCAAAATAACTACCAAAGAAGAGACTATCCACAAACTGAAGAGCTACCACCTTTGCCCATGACCCTAAAGGAATTATATGCCCAATTACTAAACATTGGACATATTGCTCCCCTACCACTCCCTCCTTTGAAGCTGCCTTTCCCTGCCTGGCACAACCCTAATCTGACTTGCGAATACCATGCTGGTAATGCGGGTCATAGTATCGAGACTTGTGCAGCCTTCAAGAGAAAGGTATTGCAACTGATCAAGATCGGATGGATCACCATTGAGGATCCACCCAATGTGAGCCTGAATCCTTTGCCCAAACATGCTGCGGGAAGTAGTGGGGTGAATGCAGTAGAAACTGATGATAAAGTAAGGGCTCTCCGTGTGACCATGACCAGATTATACGACATGTTGGTGCGATCTGGACATTTGATGGGATCAGTTAATCATGACATTGGCGGAAATGACTTTTGCCCATTCCACGAACAAAGAGGGCATCACATTGATGGATGTGTTGAGTTTCGTCAAAAGGTCACCAGGATGTTGACTCTTGGGGAGTTAAGGATTGAGGATAGAGCAAACCATGAGGAGATAGCGGGGATAGAGAAGTGTAGGATCCAATCAACACCTAATGGACTCCCGAGATTGGTGCTATATAAGCCTTCATGTGCAAAGGAGGTGGACTATAAAGCAATGCTGGGAAATTATGCTGCTACCCCAAACGTCGAAGTTCCTTTTGGCCAAACCGAGATAGGTGGTTTAACCCGGAGCGGTCGTTGTTTCACGCCCGCAGAGTTGGAAAAACAAAGGAAAATCAAGGGTAAAGAGGTAGTGGATCTGGAAAACGAGTTAGAGGTAAATAAACCGGTGACGGAGGAAGAGACGAATGAGTTCCTGAAATTGATGAAGCATAGTGAGTACTGTGTGGTGGATCAGTTGAAGAAAACCCCCGCCAAAATCTCCATCATGTCATTAATACTAAGTTCTGAGCCCCATCGAAATGCCTTGCAAAAGGTATTGAACGAGGCCTACGTGCCCCAAAATATTGAGCAAACGACTATGGAGCACCTGGTAGGGAGGATCCACGCATCAAACTATTTGTATTTCATTGAAGATGAACTCGGAATCGAAGGAACCGCCATAATAAGCCTTTGTATATCACGGTCAGATGCAAGGATTGTCTCATCGGTAAAGTTCTCATCGATAATGGTTCCGCCCTAAATGTGTTGCCAAGACACATGCTGGAAGAGATGCCAATAGATCCTTCTCACATGCATCCAAGTGGGATTACGGCGAGAGCATACGATGGTGCACCGAGGCAAGTGTTGGGGGCAATCGAAGTTGAGCTAGCCATAGGTCCCCAAACTTTCTTGGTAACCCTTCAAGTGATGGACATTCACCCTTCTTATAGCATGTTGTTGGGAAGACCATGGATACATGCTGCCGGAGCTGTTACTTCTTCACTGCATCAACGTTTGAAGTACATTGCCAATGGTGTCCTTGTCACTGTCAAGGCTGAAGAAGCCATATCCGTGATGAAAAATGTAGCGGTCCCATTTATTGAAGCTGAAGATTGTATGGATGGAAACCTGCATGCATTTGAAGTTGTGAATACCGAGTGGGTGCCTGGAGAATACCGTAATAAGGAAACCCAGGATCTCGAGGGCCATCGAAATGGCCGCTAAAAGCCTCTTAAAGAACAAGGTTCGGTCCGATTTGGAGCAACGAAAGAAGAAACTCGAATGGGTTGGGGTAACAAGGTGAAGGTTGCAGAACAAAGATTCGGGCCGGGTATAAACCTAAAAGAAGATTACCAGCGGGCTGCCTTGGCAATAAGAGAGAAAAGAATGGCGAGGATCGAGGAAAGGAAGCCTGTAGAAGAGAGTTTAGTCATTCCTCCGATCAAATTCTCATTTCCAAAGGCAGCATATGTCATACAACCTGATCCAGGACACGGGAACTTTCTGCGAAGATGGCATCTATGAGCATAAATATTGTGGAAAAGGAGGAAGTTCGAGCGGTGTTAAGAAGATTCGATCGAGGAAAAGGGATGAAGAGCTACCACAACCGACCATCTATACAGATGAGGAAGTCACCTGCCCGGACATGCGTTCGGAAGTTAGCCAAGGAGAGAAGTTCCGAATTGGGAAACCCAGAAGCTCCAGTGGTTTTCGAATGTAATGAACAATGTTTTCTACATTTGTTTTGGTTTGTTTTGTTTTAAGGCCTAACCGGCAAATCGGATTTTATCTTTGTTTGTTGTGAACTGCATTTTTATGAAGATCATGCATTTTTGTTTATCTCTTTTCTTATTTTGTATTTTTGTGCATTTACACTCATTTTCCGCTTCAGGAACCCCGAAGCGGAACTTCCACAACACCACTTGCACTTTGCATCGAGAATGAATGGCCGAATTATAAAGAGCACATAATAGCTGTAGAAGAGGAAGATGGTGAAAATAGCATTAAAGACTTCACAAAATTCTTAGAGCAACACGAACAAGTTTGGAGACCCGCTAAAGAGGACCTTGAAACCATAAATGGGGGTACTCGAAGAAAGCCAAAGAGAACTCAAGGTAGGAACCTTGATCACGCAAAGGAAAGAGAAGATTTGATTGCACTTGCTCGAGATTATACAGATGTTTTTGCTTGGTCCTATGAGGATATGCCCGGTCTAGATACAAATATTGTAGTCCATAGGCTACCATTGGAGGAGGGATGCGACCGATTAAGCAAAAGTTAAGAAGAACGCACCTGAAGTTTTGATCAAAGTAAAGGCGGAGATTGAAAAGCAATGGAATGTCTGGTTTCTTAGAGGTGGTCAAATATCCACAATGGGTGTCCAACATAGTAGTGGTACCCAAAAAGGAGGGCAAGATTCGAGTCTGTGTGGACTTTAGGGATTTAAATCGGGCTAGCCCTAAAGATAATTTTCCTTTACCACATATAGACATGTTAGTTGATAATGCAGCCCGTAGCTCCGTGTATTCCTTTATGGATGGTTTCTCGGGTTACAATCAGATAAAAATGGCGCCGGAAGATAAGGAGAAAACGACGTTTGTTACACCATGGGGGACTTTCTGCTATAAAGTCATGCCATTTGGGTTAAAGAATGCTGGTGCCACTTATCAAAGGGCTATGGTGACTTTGTTTCACGACATGATGCACAAGGAGATTGAAGTATACGTGGATGACATGATCGCTAAATCGGGAAAAGGAGAGAATCATGTCCAAATATTGAAGAAATTATTTGACAGGTTAAGAAAATATCAATTGAGGCTTAACCCTGCAAAGTGTTCATTTGGGGTGAAGTCTGGGAAGTTGCTAGGATTTGTGGTGAGTGACAAAGGAATAGAAGTAGATCCAGAAAAAGTAAAGGCTATCCAGGAAATGCCAGCTCCGAAGACTGAGAAGGAAGTAAGGGGATTTTTGGGAAGGTTAAATTACATTGCTCGATTCATATCCCAATTAACCACAACCTGCGATCCTATTTTCCGTTTGTTGAGAAAGAAGAATCCTGGCATTTGGAACGCAGAATGTGAAGAAGCTTTTGAGAAAATCAAGCAGTACTTGCTTAAACCACCTCTACTGGTTCCCCCTGTACCAAAAAGGCCATTGATTTTATACTTAACAGTGATCAAACAATGATGGGATGTGTGCTTGGGCAACAGGATGAATCGGTAAGGAAGGATAAGGCCATTTACTATTTAAGCAAGAAATTCATGGAGTGTGAGTCTAGCTATACTATGATTGAGAAGTTGTGTTGTGCATTAGCATGGGCTGCACAAAGGTTGCGACAGTATATGTTGTATCAAACCACTTGGCTAGTTTCGACATTAGCCCCGGTGAAGTACGTCGGTGAAAAGCCCTACTTATCCAGATCGAATCGCCGGTGGCAAGTTCGCTATCTCGAATATGATATAGTGTATATGACAAGGAAAGCGGTGAAAGGGAGTGTCATTGCTGATCACCTAGCGGACCATGCTATGGAGGATTATGAGCCGTTAGACTTTGATTTTCCCGACGAGGATGTGTTTTCGATAGAGGAAGGAAAACCCGGATGGTGGACTATGTACTTTGATGGTGCTTGTGAACATATGTGGTAATGGAGCCGAGGCGATGATAATATCTCCGACAAGAAACAATACCCAGTGTCAACGAAATTGCAATCGGTGCACTAACAACACAGATGAGTATGAGGCCTGTATTCTTGGTTTAGAGACTGCATTGGAGTTGAGCGTAAAGAAAATAGATGTATATGGAGACTCGATGCTAATTATTTGTCAAGTGAAAGGAGAATGGCAAACCAAAGAAGAAAAGCTAATACCCTACCAGAGTACCTATCTAAGTTGGTCAAGAGTTTGAGGAAATAGAGTTCACCCATCTAGGAAGGGAAGGAAATCGGCTTGCGGATGCTTTAGCTACTCTAGCTTCTATGGCTAGAATAGACTTTGGGCAAAGCTTACAGATCGATACACATCGACATCAGAAATAATCCGTCGTCATTGTTGCTCGGTTGAAGAAGAAATAGATGGAAACCCTTGGTACTACGAAATCAAGAACTTCATCCAAAAACAGACTTATCCCCTGGGGGCATCCAACACCGAAAAGAAGACCTTAAGAAGACTGGCAATGGACTTTTACCTTGATGGAGAAGTTTTATATAAGAGGTCATCTGATGGGACCTTGCTGAGATGCCTAGATGGGGTTGAAGCTGGAAACGCATTGCGAGAAGTGCATGAAAGGATTTGCTCGACCCATGCTAGTGGACATATGATGGCGAGGAAAATACAAAGAGCTGGTTACTTTTGGATGACATTAGAGAAGGATTGCATTGACTATGTCCGCAAATGTCACAAGTGTCGGATCTATGGGGACAAAATGAATGCCCCTCCGATACCTCTATTTAATTTGTTATCTCCGTGGCCTTTTGCAATGTGGGGATCGATGTGATTGGACCTATCAACCCAAAAGCCAACGAATGGTCACGAGTTCATCCTCGTGGCAATTGACTACTTCACAAAATGGGTAGAGGTCGGGTCATTTGCTCATGTAACACGGAAGGTGGTGAAGAGGTTCATTGAGAGAGATCCGATATGTCGGTATGGGCCACCGAAAAGATTATAACCGATAATGCCCAAAACTTCAATGGGAAGTTGATAATGTAACTTTGTGCTAAATGGAAGATCAAACATTCAAATTCCTCTCCTTATAGGCCCAAGATGAATGGTGTCTGTAGAAGTCGCTAACAAGAACGTCAAGAAGATTGTCCAGAAAATGGTGGTCACCTATAAGGACTGGCATGAGATGTTGCTATTTGCCCTTCACGCATATCGTACCGCAGTTCGAACCTCAATAGGAGCCACTCCGTACATGTTGGTGTATGGGATGGAGGCGGCAATGCCTTTAGAGGTAGAGATCCCGTCATTAAGAATATTGATAGACTCTGAACTGGAAGAAGCAAAATGGGCAAAAGTCAGATATGAGCAACTGAATTTGATCAGCCAAAAGAGGTTAGCCGCAATCTGCCATCATTAGTTATACCAAGGAAGTATGGCCAAAGCATATGACAAGAAAGTCTGACCTCGAAAATTCCTAGAAGGCGATCTAGTATTGAAGAAAATACTGCTTGTACTAGGACAAGATTAGAGCAAATGGGTCCCAAACTATGAAGGCCCTTATGTGGTGAAGAAGTCATTCTTGGGAGGAGCTTTGCTACTATCTAGAATGGATGGAGAGGATTTAGTTAGGCCTGTGAATTCTGATTCTATAAAGAAATATTATGCTTGATGTGTTGTAACCTTCCTCATTAGATAAAATTCGACCATGAATTCTTGGTGTAAGAAATCTTTTCCAAAGCACATGATTTTATAATATTTATTTATGTTCTATCATTTATTTTTGATACTATTTTGTGCACCAACAATGAGGGCAAAATTATTTAAATAGTGATTTGCTTTAAAAGTGTCCATTTACAAATAAGACCATGTTTTGAAATTTTTTCAATTTTATATCATTTTAAGTTTTTAAACATGAGTAAAAATAATAATGGAGCGAGAAAGGGTCCTATATGGAACAAAAGAGTCTCACGCCAAGCGTAAAGATACGACATGGGGAACACATCCTATGAAAGGAAAGCCACCACGAAGAGAGGGGACCTATGTTTCCAAAAGAGGTAACAAAGCATGCATATTATTGTCATAACATTAACCTGACAGGATTTGTGGTGAAAGCCGATGCAATTTCGAGTCATGAGGGATATGAAGAAACAAAATCTCAAGTCGACAAACCATGTTAAATGAATTGAGAATCGATGTTGTTTCGTTCCTCGAGCCGGTCGGTCACCCATAAAAATGAGACCATGAGATCGGGTCGGTCACCCATAAAAATGAGGCCATGATATCCGGGTCGGTCACCCATAAAAATGAGACCATGCTAGCCGGTCGGTCACCCATAAAAATGAGACCATGAGATCCGGCTCGGTCACCCATAAAAATGAGACCATGATATCCGGTCTGGTCACCCATAAAAATGAGACCATGATATCCGGCTCGGTCACCCATAAAAATGAGACCATGATATCCGGTCGGTCACCCCTAAAAATGAGACCATGATATCCGGGTCGGTCACCCATAAAAATGAGACCATGATAGCCGGGTCGGTCACCCCTAAAAATGAGACCATGATATTCGGGTCGGTCACCCCTAAAAATGAGACCATGATATCAGGGTCGGTCACCCAGAAAAATGAGACCTCACTAACCAGGGTCGGTCACCCAGAAAAATGAGACCTCACTAACCAGGGTCGGTCACCCAGGAAAATGAGACCTCACTAACACGGGTCGGTCACCCAGAAAAATGAGACCTCACTAACACGGGTCGGTCACCCAGAAAAATGAGACCTCACTAACCCGGTCGGTCACCCATAAATATGAGACCATGCTAGCCGGGTCGGTCACCCATAAAAATGAGACCTCACTAACCCGGGTCGGTCACCCAGAAAAATGAGACCTCACTAACCCGGGTCGGTCACCCAGAAAAATGAGACCTCACTAACCCGGGTCGGTCACCCAGAAAAATGAGACCTCACTAACCCGGGTCGGTCACCCAGAAAAATGAGACCTCACTAACTAGGGTCGGTCACCCAGAAAAATGAGATCTCTTTCCTTTCTAAGTTGGGGTGGTCACCCGTCATAATAAGACCCGGGTAAGTCATGTGTTGCAATGAGACAAATTCCAGGTTTTTCTTTACAACACTTACTAAGCTAAAGTCTTTTACAAAGACTTTAGTCGTAAGCATTGTAAAGAAGGGGCAACTCGTTGATATTTTTGAATATTATATATATGATATTTGATATTTTTACAGCTAATGTTGACTTGGATGATTTTGAGTTGATACATGACACTTTACATACATGGGATATTTATGTATGTTTTAGCTGATACAGAATGACATTGTATTTTAAAATTTGTAATTATTTATTTTATTTTAAATTAAGTTTTTTAGTTATTTTATTTATTTTAAGGAACTGATATTAAAAATATATATTTTTTAAAAAATATTTATAAAATAAAAATATTTCAGAAAACTACCTCATTTACATGCATGCTAAAAGTAATTTTTGTTTAAAAATAAATTTTAAAAAAATATTTTTTAAAAAAAAACGTTTTTAAAATAATGTTACAAAGCCAAACCTCTTTTAAAAATCAGAGAATAACATGAACTGTTTCTTGAAATGAAAACTGTTATTTCCAAAGAAAACAGACTGCCACCAGGATGTGGTTGACATGTGGCAGCTGTGGAGTAGGTGACATAAGAGATGCAAGAAATCTTAACACGGCCCACGCAGACACTTTTCGAAGGGAGAACATAAAAATGCATCAGCTGAATCTAGGATGAGAGGAAGAAAGTGTTAACCAAACATCTCAGCTAAAGCTTATTTTTTAATATATTTTTCAATTGAAATTCTTTGAGATTGAAATTTGTATAGTTTCATATTAATTTATGTTTAATTTTTATCAAATATAATGAGGATGATGAGATTCGAATTCGTGACCGTTGGCTCAACAAAACTCTAATACCATATTAAAGAACCATCTCACCTAAAGAACCATAAGTCAACAAGGTTCTAATATCATGTTAAAGTGTTAACGAACATCTCAAACTTATGTTTTAATATATCTTTTCAATTGAAAGTATTTGAGCTTGAAATTTGTATAGGATCACATCATCTTGTGTTTAATTTTTATCAAATATAATAGAGGTGGTGAGATTCAAACTTGTGACTACTGAAATAACAAGGTACCATGTTAAAGAACTATCATACTTAATGTTGTAACCCAATTTTGGGTCATGCCCCAAAACTATCAGAAAATAGCAAAAAAACATAAAATAAAATGGAGGATGGTGGCGGAAAAGATCAAGTTAAAATTTTGAACATTTTTGGAAAAATCGATTGTACCCTTTTGTGCCTAGAAATGAAAACGCGGATCCAAAGCTAAAGTAATTTATTATGAGATAAATCCGCGTATAGATCAAGTCATAAAATATAATTATATTTTTATGGACCGATTTAATACTGATCGTGGGTTAATAATTATATTCAGGAATTAATTTAGGTGCGATTGAAGGTTTTAATTAAGCTTGACGACTTAATTATACTTTAAATTGATCAATTTAATTTTATTAAAGGTTTAGTCAATAAGAAATCAAGTGCTTAAATTTAATTTGGGCTCAACTGATGATATTTGAATTTTCGTTGATCAATTTGAATTTTTCAAGCCAATTAAGTGAAATCGGGGACTTAATTGAACAAATTAAGAGTTTTATGGTCGAGTGGGGAACTATATTGCGCAGATAAAAATCAAGGACCAAATGTGCATAAAATAAAATTTAACGTTGAATTTTTCACAAGGATATAATTGCACACGATCATAAATTTAAATTCAATGGAGGATGCAATTAAGAGAGTAACTGATTGAAGGACCAAACTGTATTTTATACCCAAAAACAACAAAACTTGAGCCACTCAAAACACCCCACTTTGAAGACAAAATTCCCACCACCATTTGAAATTGAGAGACAAATAAATTAAGCCACCCGAAATCCCTATTTTACTGGACAAAACATGCACATTGAGCCACCCAAAAACTCCATGTTTCGAAAACACTTTGAGCCAGACACTCAGGTCTTGTTTTGAAGACTGGTCGCCATATAAAAAAAAGAGAAACAGAAATAAGGGGAGACCAAATTTGTTGGAAATTTTAGTTTTGGGTTTTGGATCGATTCTGGGGATTCGGTTTTTTCTCTCGTCGGCTTCATCTCCTCTCGGGTATCACGCCTCTCTCTCATAAAACCAGTCCATTGGTTCTCCCTCTCTCGGATTTTCCCTCTCGGTAAGCTCCCTTCGTTTTAAAAAAAAGACACCACCATAGAACCACCATCACGCCTCTCTCTCGACCTCTGTTTCTCCTCTTCTTCCCGTGCCTCTGTCTCCCTTTGCCTCTCGGCTGCAGAAGAAGAGAACCGACCACCAGCCCTCACGCCCTCGCTCGAGTTGAAGAAACTCCACCGCCAATTACTCTTCAACATCACCTCGGAACCATCCTCACTCGAGCTCGGGACCTCTGTTTCTCCTTCACGAAACGGTCCACCATCACCCCTCTTCTTCAACATCACCTCGGAACCATCCTCACTCGAAGCTCCTTCCTCTCTCTCAATCTCTACCTCAGACTATCGAGAACCAGCCCTGACGTCGCCAGAGACATCCACTACACGCCAGGCATCTCACCATCATCTCAGGCGAGGCAAAGGCAGAGCAGCACCGACGTTTTGCGAGTGCGATCCGTGACTTCCAAGCACATTTTCCGGCGAGCTCCGACCACCATTCCCGATTCCACCACGACAGGAAGAACCACATAAACGTCCTCTACAATAAGGTATCAGCGAGAATTCCCATTCTTTGCACTTTAAAAATCCACGCTTTCATGTAGATCGTCTTCCGCAAATCCCGATCATCGTAGCTATCGGGTCGGCTCGGCTCTAGAGCCCGACCGGATCCGTGGATCATCCGGGCCACGGCCCGCACCACGACCGTACCGGGCCACGGCCCAGACCCGTGAAGGTCCGGGCCACGCCCAGACCAGAAGCGTCCGACCACGGCCGGACCGACGCCGTCAGCCGCCACGGCCGACTCGATCGCCGCCAGCCACGGCCGGACCAGAGCGTGCACGCCACGGCCGGACTCGACTAGCGTCCGGGCCACGGCCGGACTTGATAATAAGAACGGGTCGGCAACTCAAGACGATCTGGCGGCACTGATGATCAGGTGGATGGCGATCCATTCACCTAAAATATATATATATATAATAATAATATAATAAAATAATATAAAATATAAAAATATAAAAATATTTTTATTTTTATACAAAAAATCTAAAAAATGTATTATTTTTTTGCATAAGGCCAATACACTAGCATATTTTAAAATTGTTGTTTTAGTGGAAAATATATATATTCTCTTGGTTTTTTTGGGAAAAATGAGTTTTAGCATGGATTTTGCTAAAGGAAAAATCATTTCTTGCATTTTGAGATTTTACAACATGTTTGTAAAATCCAAAGGGTATTGGCCAATATTCAAAAAATATAAAAAACTTTTGGTGATTTATATTATTGTTTTCGAGTTTGGATAAATTCTATCCAATATATTCGGTATAAATGATATATCTTTAACATGTAAATATTTTTTATATATTTTAGCAATTATAAGACAAACGAAAACATCAAGCAACTTACCTTAGGTAGGGCGTACTAGGGGTGCTAAAACCTTCCCTTTACGCAACTGAGTCCCTTACTTTAGAATCTCCGAAAGACCAGTCATAGGTTTCCTAGTAACCATAATACTAGGTGGCGACTCCTTTTGTTATAAAAATAAATAATCCCCGACATTTAATAATCCTCCCGCTCATGGGGACCAGTTACCACGACGCCGCTCGCGACCATTTTGGGGTGCGACACTTAAAAACTTAAGTTTTTAAATGAATTCCATAATATGATTTATATAAAAAAGTTTCTTCACCGCCTGCCAATACCCTGCTGGCAAAATGCATCGGACAATAAGTCGACATTGAGACGAAGGAAGGAAATACACGAACTTTTCAAAGGAAAATGGGGGATTTGAACAGACGACAAATCTACAAACTGACATTCAATAATGACAGCATCAGACCTTGTAAGATGCGAAACTCACAACAAAACCTTCAGAAAGGTAAACCTTGATTCCATGAGGATAGATATCTTAGCCAGCATTATTCTAGAATTAACACAAAGCTATGAAAAGGTAAAATTCTTTGCAAACAAATTTTGGAAACCGCGCTCTCATGTGGGGACTCAATTGCATGAAAATTAAAAAAAATCCATGCAAAAAATTGCATATCCAATTCATCATTCTACATGCAGAAGAAAGTCTCTCTTTTATCCTGCAATGGAAGCTGGCTTTCACCATGTCTACAATTATTAATCTGTGAAAAAAGGATAGCATTAATTCGTCATAACACAAAGTATTATAGATAACAAGTCCAGAGTATAGAATCTAGCTATGTTTTTATATATGCAGTACCTAATTAAGCATGTGATTAACCATTGTCAACTGTGTACAAAGCTGGCCGACAACTAGCTGTCACCAGGCTCGCCATAACAGAGAGAGAGGGGGAGGGAGGGAGAGAGAGAAAAGTCCACCTTAATTTCTTCGCCCCTGTATAAAGAGCCACATCAATCCATAGCATTGATCATCACAGCCTTGATACATCTTCAAATTTTCCAACAATTATTAGGCCTCCCAAAAATGGCCACAAAGCTTTGTTTACCTCTTTTGCTCATATGCTTTTGCTCACTGCTTTCATCGTCTATTGCCTCTCATAGTCAGATAGATTATTGGTGCAGCAAAACCCCAAACCCTGAACCATGCAAATACTTTATGAAGCAAAACCCAAAACACTTTCTGCCGAAACACAAATCTGACTTCCGCAAAATGTCAATTGAATTAGCCATGCAACGGGCTCTCACTGCTCAAAGTCACAACAAATGGCTAGGACCCAAATGCCGCAATGGGAAAGAAAAGGCTGCGTGGGCTGACTGCTTAAGGCTCTATCAGGACACCATTGCAGAGCTCAACCGCACCATTGACTCCAAAACAAAACGCACCGAGTTTGATGCTCAAACTTGGCTTAGCACTGCTTTAACAAATCTTGAAACCTGCAAAGCGGGGTTCAAGGATCTTGGAGTTTCAGATTTCGTGTTACCTCTCATGTCTAACAATGTTTCAAAGCTAATTTGCAACACCTTGGCTTTGAAGGAAAACGCCTCGTCAACTTTACCTCAGACTTATGAAGATGGTTTCCCTGGTTGGCTTAAAACAGGTGATAGAAAGCTCTTGCAAACATCTTCACCAACTCCAAATCTTGTGGTGGCTCAAGATGGTTCAGGGAACTACCGTACCATAAAGGCAGCCCTTGACGCGGCAGCGAAGAGGAGTGGCAGCAGGAGGTTTGTTATTCGTATAAAGAGTGGGGTTTATAGTGAGAATCTTGATATTGGAAATAATTTAAAGAATATTATGCTGGTTGGTGATGGTTTGAGATATACCATCATCACCGGGAGCCGCAGTGTTGGTGGAGGTTTTACTACTTTCAACTCTGCAACTGTTGGTAAGTTTTGTACCCACATCCCCGATCTCCCTTAATTTCTCTTCATTTACTTTCTAATAAAGCTCATAAGATAAGGTTTAGTTAGTATCTTGAGATAGAAGAAACAAAAATAATAAAAATAAATCTTTGTTTATTTTTACTTTTAAAATATAAAAAATTATTTATTTATTTTTGTTTCTTCAACTAAAAACATTCATCTCTTCTATATTTATATATGTTATCATGCAAAACTAAACCCAGCTTAAAAGATAAAAAAAATATCTCGAATAATAATTTGTAAGAAGAAAATTTCCAGGGATAGATTTGTCAAGTCCTACACTCTTAATTTGATTCATTAGAGACAGTAAGAGGAAGTTTCAATTTTCAAGCTTAAGACTTTTGGATAAGCATTAATTAATTAAAAGAAATAGACTTATTCTACGTAAAAATATACATCATTGAACATGTTATATATATATATATATATATATTAGAACAGTTAATTATTTTTTCCCCTGCAACAACAATCTTAGTCTACGTGCTATTATTTTTCATGAATTTTCAGCCGTGACTGGGGATGGATTCATTGCTCGAGGCATCACTTTCCGCAACACAGCTGGTCCACAAAACAGCCAAGCTGTGGCCCTCCGATCAGGCTCCGACCTCTCGGTCTTCTACCGTTGTAGCTTCGAAGGTTACCAAGACACCTTGTACGTCCACTCCCAAAGGCAATTCTACAGGGAATGCTTCATCTATGGCACAATCGATTTCATTTTCGGAAACGCAGCTGTGGTTTTACAAAATTGCATGATATATGCAAGAAGGCCCATGGCTCAGCAAAAGAACGTCGTAACAGCTCAAGGCAGGAGTGACCCTAATCAAAATACTGGAATTTCAATCCATAATTCACGAGTCATGGCTTCATCAGACCTTATACCGGTGCTTAGCTCATTCAAAACTTTCTTAGGACGCCCCTGGATGGCGTACTCTCGTACAGTTTTTCTCCAAACATATCTTGATTCTTTGGTGGATCCAGCAGGTTGGATGGAGTGGAATGGTAACTTCGCTCTAAACACTTTGTATTATGGAGAGTACAGAAATTTCGGTCCGGCAGCCTCCACCCGAGGAAGAGTTAAGTGGGGTGGTTACCGGGTAATAACAAGCTCAACCGAAGCATCAAGTTTCACAGTCGCAAACTTCATAGCCGGAAGCTCATGGTTGCCGGCTACAGGTGTCCCATTTTTCGCTGGACTTTGATGATATAAACAGTGTCCTATGGTATCATTGAATATTATTTCTTTTTTTTTCATTGTTTCAAAAAAAAAAATTAATTCTTGGGTTCCCTTGTAATGGTTCACAATTTGTCTTAAAAAAAATTAATTCGTTGATTTATATTATGAAGGAAATAAATTGAAATGATGTTTATGAGCTTATTCATCATCATGGTTAAGAAACTTCAATCTCGAGGCATTTTTTTGGATTTTGTTTTTATTGATTGCTAAGTTCATACATGGAGAAGAAGAAGTTTTGCATTTACGGTTGGTTGTTTGTGTGTGTTAATTAGGTGATTAGTGGTTCTTTAATTCTCGTATTAGCAATATTATAATTTAATTGTGATTATGAATGCACCCAACTAAGCTCTTGTCAACGGATATTCCGTTAAATTAAAAACCTCGGCAACGGAGATTCCGACGAATATTCTGTTTTTTTTTGGTTCCTAATTATTAACAATGATAAATTTGCATGAGATAATTTTCAATGCAAATTCTGTTGCTAATATTTTTTATCAACGAATCTCCATGAGATTGTAACGGATTACATAGTTGTAATGACTCTATTTTTTAATAGTGGGGAGTTAAATCTGAGAATTTGAGTTTATTTATACATGGTCATTATAAATTGACTTGGTCTTTAACTAACTTGAGGAATAATAATAGATCTTTAAGAAAATACATGATAGGAATTAAAAAAAAAAAAACAGGAGAAGAATATATAAGCCAACAATATCCTTTTTACATTTATTTTTTTTGTTTTATTTATCAACTTACAGCACCTATTTTTTTATTTGATTTTCCACATTTTACACCTTTTTTTGTTGATATTTTTGTTGAGAGAAACAACAATACTCAACACTCCTCTTTGTGTGAATCTATAGGAAATTTCTAAATAGAGCAGTAATATATGCAGAAAAATATATCCAAAAACCACAAGCACAACACGCAAATTTTACGTGGAAAACCTTCCCGATATGAGAAGGAAAACCACGGACCGTAGCTCCACTCAAATAATACTTCCACTATCACAAATAATGGGTTCACAATAATCTTCCTCGATTTAACTAAGGGCTACAACATAAATCATCAAGATTAATCTATTCTTGGAATACAACAAGAATTAAAGAGAACAAAGTTGAGAGAAGTCTCACAAACCGACAGACCTCGAGTTTTGTCAAGCGGATCAACTTCCAAATTTCTGAAGTCGCTGTCCAAATTTCAACCCGATCCAACTGTTAACGAGTTGGAAATCGAAGGAAGAAGACAGAGTGTTCTGCCGCCTCCTTCACCCTTTTCTCTCGCCTCTCTCCTTTTCTCTTCTTTTCTTATCTGCTTTTGTTCTCCTTGGCAGCTCAAAATAATTGTGCCCTCGCCCTTCTAATTAGGTACTTTCATGTGGGCTAAATCCACACAATTATTTGGGTCATCCTCCTCTTAAGAGGGAAACCCAAACCCAACAATTTTCCCCATTATTCCGTGCTGGTCAATAATCTTTATTTATTTTTTCTTTTTAAACTTTGATTCCATGGAATCTGGTTGGCTTCTTCATCGCCATGCATGGAATCTTTGTGTGGGCTCTTTGCAAATCAGAAGATATGAAACAAGTGCAGATGTGTTTTCTTGAAGGTTGAGAGTTCTTCAGCTTGTCATTCACTCTTGGGGAATTAGATACATAACTTCATGGGTAAGTCGTCGTCCAGTTAGCTCTTTGTTTAACCGAAAGCTTTGTAATAGCTTTGCAACACTTCTCAATCATCCATTGCTTTATCAAGAGGTGAGAAGAAACTGTTCATGGAAGAAAGTGAGGATTAGGCCTGAGTAACACCTCTAAACAGGGAAAACGAATATCTTCCTGTGCCTCCAAAAGCCATTCTCTGTGACATATTTCACATATAAAAGATCGTAAAACTCTCTTCCTCGATCGACAAATTTGACCAAGAAAAGACAGATACTTGCTCAGCCCCCCCCTGAAACACATGTCTTTGATCAATCGCCCTCGTGTTACCGTCAATGGAATCAGAAGAATGAGAACTTTTCATTACTTCTGGTGTCAAAATTGCCAGTGTACATTAAGGCTGACCTCCTTAAACCGACTCGAAATCTTTTGTCCTCGTTGCTTTACGGAAATAAATCATGAGCTAGATGTGTCAAGGCCCAGGCTTATTGCTGATCTAACTGGATTAGAGCCATCTCCAGGTACACGGTTGCTGGACTCCTTGGCGCAGATGCTCGATCCTCCTACAAGGCGGCGGGACGCTGATCCTTTCGGTAGAAGAATCAGATGGGTACCTGGAAGAGCCGATGGACCTTGGATTACCCTCCAGTTTGTGGATCCTCCGAGCCTCCAAACACCTGCTATCGCGGCACCACAGCCTGTCATTCCTCCTAGCAATAATGCTAACAACAGAAGCCATCTTGAAAGCTTAGGTGATGATGATGAAGATTATCTGCCCTCTCAGGATACGCCTCATATTGACCCACCAGGGCCACCTCCTGCACCAGTTTCGGCAATTGAAGCGCTGCCGGTGGTGAAAATCACAGAAGAACATTTGATGAACGACATGCAATGTCCTGTATGTAAGGAGATATTTGAGGTTGGTGGTGACGCGATGGAGCTACCGTGCAAGCATATTTACCACTCTGACTGCATCGTTCCTTGGCTGAACTTGCATAATACTTGCCCAGTTTGCCGGTATGAGCTGTGTGAAGAATCTGACAATGATCTTCCAGGTGAAAATGCCGAGTTTTTTTTCTTTGAAGAGCTGAAAAAAAGCCTAATTTGGCTGGGCAATCAGCTCCATTCTTTGCAGCCGATTCGTGCATTTTCTTGTTGGACACAGCGATACCTCGATTTCCTTCACGGTAGACGCTCTAGTCCTTCGCGTGGAGGTCAGTTTGGAATTTCCTCCTGCTACTTCCTTCTTCTCGTTGTTTTCCTTATTTCTTGTTTTGAATGGCTGTATGCAATATTTGAGGCTCTACACCTCTTTTAAATCGGTATCTTATATGGAGGTATTTACAAGTCTTTTTAGCATTTAGCTACTGTTTTAAAATAGGAAAAGATGGAGACATATTTCCATGTATTTTTTCTATTTTAATACCAATATATCATGTTAATTTCCATTTTTTCACATATAATTGCCAAAAAAAGAAATTTATAAAGGAGATTCAAATTGATCAATTTCTTCCCTCTCGTGGCTTTCAGAAAATTACGTAAAATCAACGTGGAAGACGTGTATATATCTAATGTTTACCTATTTAATTAATTAATTAGGTTCGGATTCTGATTTTGTCCTGCAGCTTGGTGGCGTTCTTGGTTCCTTTGAAGCTGTAAATATTAGCCTCATCATAATTGAATCATTTCTTAATTAGGCAGGTACGTCCATCTACCACTAATTTTTAAAGCTAATTAACAGAGATGAAAGATACCGAACCAGATTATCCTGCAGGTATGTCATACATCTCTTTAATTATTTTTCTACTTTGATTCTATTTTCCTAACCCAGGTATTTGTTTCTTATTTAATTGTTGCATTTTCATAGATATTTAAAAAAATATATGGTTCTAGCTAGGTAGGTGAAGGAGAGGATCTTCATATTTGATCTTACTAGAGTACTGATCAAGGTTGGGAGAATGAATGGAGTTTGAGAAAGAGAAACCTGCGCGCATGAGAGTACTTGGCAGCAAAAACAAACCTGCTGTCATTGTAATGTCATTGATAGAATCAACTTTGGATATTAAATTTATTATTTGGTATATATATATATGGTTTATTCTCTATATTCATGCTATAATTAAGACCAGAAATATCCCTTTTTTCAGATCTTGTACTAAATAATTTAAGTATGATGATTTTCTTTTTACTAATTTTTTTAGCAAGAAATATACGAGGAACATGGGGCTTGCGTGGACCTTTTAAGTCGAAGTCAATAATCCTTAAATAAGATAAAATTTATTTCATCTCGAATACAATAATGCATTTATTTGAGTGGAATGTGCTTCATGGACTTATTCAATGGGATCAACGGCGCAAAAAGACTTTGCATTTTATATTTATCTAAGTAAACATGTAATGGTTTTTATAAAAGGTTCGCTTGACCCTGTAAGGTGGCTCCGCTGTGGAGCTCAACCACCTTTGTCGTTAGATTCACAACCCTACACTACTTATATATAAAGCAAGAAACTCTACAAGGTAGCGCATTTTTAAGAAATAATGTAACTGAGTTATTTTTTAAAATATTTTTTCTTTAGAAATATATTAAAATAATTTATTATTATTTTTTAAACTAATTTTTGATATTAATACATCAAAATAATCTAATAAACCATTTTTTTTAATTTTAAGTATAAATAAATAAATAAACAAAAATAATTTCCTAACACATTCCCAAACACCTCCCAACTCGGACTATAGAATGGCAAGTAAATGTATAACAAAGAACCTTAGTAACAGGTCTCAAGATAACTTAAAGAATACTGTATACCCCAACATGCATATGAACACATGAAGACGTATAGAGGCTAGGTAAATTAAATTGATAAAAAAAAAAAAACATAAGTCAAAACTTGTAATTGTTGCCCATTATAGCAAATAAAACAGTTTTGTTTCTTCATAAACATATAAAATTAAGAGGCGTAACTGCAGACGTACGTATGATATCGCAGGATGGAGTTTATAGCTAAAGATAAGTTACAATATAACATTTATAGCAGCACTTATTAATTTGATAAGAAAAAAAAAACTGAGTTCTTGATTGAGATTTATTTTTGTTCCGACATATATAGCCGTTTCTTGAAGGGAAGAACATATATATACTTTATAAACACAGTATTATAAGATCTTTGTACTTATATCTTAGCTTGTGTAGCATTCTTGGATAGTGTCCTCACCATTTCAAAAAGACGAAGAAGAAAGATTAGAGATTCATGTTTTCAAGAGTTACTAGGCCTACTAAAATGGCTACAAAGTTTGGTTTATCTGTTTTGTTCATAAGCTTTTGTTCATTGTCTTCACCAACATTGTCGTCATCTATCACTTCTAATGAGATAGAATCATGGTGCAACAAAACCCCATACCCTGAACCATGCAAATACTCCATGAAGCAAAACCAGAAGACCTTTATACCTAACCAAGAATTCGAGTCTCGTAGAGTGGCAATCGAATTAGCCCTGCAAAGTGCTCTCGCTGCTCAAAGTCACCACCAGCGGCTATGGCCAACATTACGCAATGACAAAGAAAAGAATGCATGGACCCATTGCTTAAACTTCTACAACAAAACAATTGATGAACTCAACCTCGCCCTCGACTCTGACATCAAATCTACCAATTTTGACACCCAAACTTGGCTCAGCTCTGCATCAACCTATCTTGAAAGTTGTAAAGACACAATCAGTGATCTCTGGGTTTCAGATTCTATGTTACCTCTCATCATGTCTAGCAATGTTTCGAAGCTAATAACCAACTCTTTGGCTCTATATAGCAAATCCTCATCAGTTTTCCCTCGAACTTTTCAAGATGATTTTCCTACCTGGGTTAAGGAATCTGATAGAAAGCTCGTGCAGGAACCTTCACCATCTCCAGATCTTGTTGTGGCTCAAGATGGATCAGGTGATTACAGCACCATAAAGGCTGCACTTGATCAAGCCGCAGCAAAGAGTAGTGGGAACGGGAGGTTCGTTATATATATTAAGAGTGGGGTGTATAAAGAGTATCTTGAAATTGGTCAGAAACTAGAGAATATTATGCTCGTTGGTGATGGAATGACAAAAACCATTATCACTGGGAACAAGAGAAATGGTACTGGAGCTGTTGACACATTTCACAGTGCAACTGTTGGTAAATCTTAATTTTAACTCTGTCTCTGTCTTAATTTAAGTGTAAACAGCTTTTTATTATCTATAGTCTGTGAAAATAAAAACCAATGTCAACAATTTGATGAATCCTCAGGGGTCGATGGTGGCGGATTCATTGCTCGGGACATCACATTCCAAAACACAGCTGGTCCACAAAACCATCAAGCTGTAGCCCTGCGATCAAGCTCCGATCACTCTGTCTACTACCGTTGCGGTTTTGAAGGCTATCAAGACACCTTATATGTACACAGCAAAAGACAATTCTATCGGGAATGCTCCATCTATGGAACAATCGACTTCATTTTTGGAGATGCAGCAGCTGTCCTGCAAAATTGCAAGATATATGTAAGGAGGCCAATGGATGGCCAAAAGAACGTTATAACAGCCCAAGGCAGGTCTTCCCCTTATTCTAATACAGGGATTGTAATCCATAATTCACAAGTCCTTGCTGCAGAAGATCTTGGCTCGTCAAAAACGTACTTGGGAAGGCCGTGGAAGAATTACTCGCGTACAGTTTTTCTCTCAACTTATCTTGATTCTTTGGTGGATCCGGCAGGATGGTTAGAGTGGGATGGTAATTTTGCCCTAAACACTTTGTATTATGGAGAGTACAGTAACACCGGACCTGGAGCTTCGACTAGTGGAAGAGTTAAGTGGCCTGGTTGCAAGGTTATAACTAGTGTAGAAGAAGCATCAGAATTCACAGTCGCAAACTTCATAGGTGGCCGTTCATGGCTGCCAGCTACTGGTGTGCAATTTTCTGCCGGGCTCTGATGCTATCAATTGACAGTTCCCTGCACTATTTTTTCAATGCATGTTCTTTGATTTTCAATAATTAAGCGTTGTGGCCGAAGGCTTTGGCATCCAGGAGGGAAGCCATGCACGTGCATAGTTCAAGCAAAACTAAAATGAATGCAGCTCCATGTATGAGATTTTTCATGAATTTTTACCCCATTGAGCTGTAAAACTTGATTGTTAGATGAACATAAATGAGCATGGATCTGTTGAGTTAAAAATCAATTGTCCTGGAATCACATATACTGTAGATTGTGTTGTTCGTACATTCTTTTTGGCCTTTTAAACTCTGAGTTATATATATTAATTAGCAATTAATGTGTCAGTGTACTCGAGTTCAATTCTGTTTGACTTTTTTTTTGTTCAATTTATTTAAAATAAAAGGAAAACAAAAGAGTATTTTCTTCAAGCTTGTTTTAAAATATGTTACCTTAAAAAAACACTCGATTTATATAATTCAAGAAATTTCTCAAAAATAATTTCTCGTTTGTTTCAAGAAATTAGCTAAATTTATACTTATATTTTAGATCATTTTTCAATTTATCCTTTCGGTAAATATTGCTATAGAAACTTGTATAAAGAACCCATCATGAGAAATCCAAACTCATCCTTGTATAAATTCAAATAGAAAGATTATATATGTGTGCGGGCATGGGAACATGGGCCTAATTAGGACAGTAAGTTAGATTTAATGGGCTACACTGATCTTAATTTTAACAGAGTTTAATAAGCCAGCCCGTCTCAGCTATAGGGCCTTTCACAATGATCCGCCCTACTGGATATATCCACCAGCCCATCTGTTGGTAATAATTAGACAAAAGGAAAAAAAAGAGTGGGGGAAACAGAACTGGATCAAGGGAACACATTATTATTATTATTATTATTATTATTATTATTATTATTATTATTATTATTATTATTATTATTATTATTATTATTTTAGGATTTTTTATTTATTTACATTAATTAACTGTTATGTTATTATAGAAACTATGGCAATTCTGTCTTGGTTTTTAAGCATGTAGAAGAATCTTTGTAATCTATAGGACCTGTCATTCCATCAGTTCCGAATAATAATAATAATAATAATAATTAAAAGCATTGTTAAACTTAAGCCTAAAATTTGATTTGGTGACTAATCTCCAATTTAAATTGAGTTTAAAATTAAATTACATATAAGTTGATATAGTTGACCCGACATGTGTTCTCATTGATTAAATTAAAATGATATGGTCTTAATTTTTAAAAACAAAATCTTAAAATAATATTGTTTTGAATTTATTTGGATCAACTTGAATTAATTCATTTAATTTATATCTAAAATCCATCGGAATAACTTTGATATAAAAAAAAGATCGTATCAGCATTAAAAATGGATTTGATTTAATTTAAATCAATTGTTTATTGTGTTGTTCTTTTTCATTAACAATATATCATAACATATCGAGTGAGCATGACGTTTTGCTTCCAAGTACTTAAATACGACCACCAAATTTCCAAGCTCATTATTTGGCAAGTAACTCGCTCAAATTAATTAATTAGCATCCAGCACGATAGCCAACCAGCTAGAATTATATAGCTATTTATCATTGCGACACCCTATACATTTCAGGCAGTAACTCTCTAGATAAGCTGTAATTATGATCTTAATCATGTCAACTTCCACTCTTTTAACCCTTTATGTGTTTCCCATTTCGTATTATATTTATATAAGTTATAATTACAGATTATTATTTCGAGGGTGACTTATAAACCATAATGCAATCATAAATTAAGCCACTTCCATATATATATATATATATACAAGTTTAAATTTACAAGTTTCAGCAAAAACAGACAATTAGAACACATTTATTAGTATCTCCATGTGCTCCTGAGTCGATGTTATTGATTTACTAGCATGTATCCTGCAAGATTTAAACTATATATTAAATGATAAACAGCACAATTTCATAGTTGTATACCGGATAGCTTCTTAAATTATATTCATTAAACAAAGGAAAATAGTTATTTATTTTTCAGTATATTAAAAAAGAAAGAAAAAAACATTTTCAATACACAAATTCATTACAACTTCAAAATGGTGCATGACAACCTGGTCGACAAGAGAGGATGTTTTAAAAAGTATTGGACACTCAAAATCTTAGCGCACTTCACAACTTGGAGCTTGAATCAATCATCACCATACCCTGCTAACTATAGGCTAAGGTCCATTTTCATGTAGACTAGGGTTATAACCCTAACGCTAGCTGCTTATCATGCATGCATGTGTTGGGAGGCCAAGAAGGTCCATATATATGTGTCCATGAAATACACAAGCATGAATTATACTGATAGCATTCATCATTTTTATTATTTTTTTATACTCTATAGAAATATTTACCCATCATTTGATGATTTGACTTTTTTATATATATAATTTGCTTGCACCTTTGCTCCAATGAAATTATTGTTTTTTAGTATGGTTATGATTGTTTTTTAAAATGTTTTTGATTTAAAAATATATCAAATTTATTTATTTTTAAATTATTTTTTACATTAACAAATAAAAATAATGTAAAAATATTAAAAATCTATAATTTTAAAATAAAATAAAATTTTTATTTTTTTTAAAAAAATATTTTTGAAATACAGTATCAAATATTCTACCATTAAAGCTACCAGCCACCTTTCAAGATATAAAAAAACCCTCTTTTTTGAGAATATATTTAAAAGAACTATTGTTAGTGGAACAATTATATTAAAAAATGGGTCCCAAAAAGTATCTTCGCATGAAATAAATATCTGATGAAAAGTAAGGAACCTGAAATTAATACTGGTCCCAGCTACTTACAATTAGGATCATGATTAAATTCATTATTAAATAATTCATATTTGTCATTGCCTATACTTCAGATAATTATGAATGCTCACATAATTTTATACTGACCGACCATTTCTAGCTATGAAGAGGCTTATCCCTTTTGGAGGTTTGGTCTAATAAACAAAACATTTTGCTGGACCCATTATTTTTTCTACCACTTTCTTATTTTTTATTTATTATTTTCTTCTGTATAAAAAGCTGGTAAGCTGTCCTTTCAATTTCTGTACAGTACATGAGTATGTAGAAGTTCTCTATCACATATGACCTACCCCGTGTATTCATACCCTCTACTTTGAGTATACCGTACTTCTGGCAGGTATACAGTATTATACTCCTAGATATTTTTTTGAAATATAGAGGCGCAGCAATAGATGTTTAGTGTAATAGTCTATGATGAAAAACTTATATAAGGTCTCTAGTTCATGTTTCTTTCTTAGAATCCAAAATAAAAGAAAAACGATTTACAAACCTTCGAACTTTTTTTATTTAATTTTATATTTATAAAACATCACAAAAAGAATTTTCAAATTATATAATAGACTTTCTTAGATATTTTTTCCTATAATAATAGCTTCCAAAGTTGAAAAATTACATTTGATAAACAACAGATTCTCACATCACATAATTTGATACATGAAGCTAAGAAAAAATGGGGGAAATAATTTAATTAGTGGCCTGAATACATTATGGAACTAGAAGTGATTATGTCATGAAAATAGAAAGTTATACATAAATTAGTCTACTAACTTATTTATAAATTGAATATATATTCATAATAATGATAATAAAAAATAAAAAAAAGTTGATGACCCCAAGTAATAACGTATTGGAACAAAATTGTATTTATTTAATTTCATAAATTCATCAAAATTACCTTAATAAATCTAAAAAAAATATTATATTCTATTACATTGTATGGTTAGTATTTGAAGACATAAAGATATATAAACAAAAAGTAAAATGTAACCAAATCTCAAAATTAAATGCTCGAAAACTTTATGGTTTGAAGAGGAGGTTAATTCTAGTTTCGTGAGAAGACCTCAACTCTCCATCCAATTATTGGCATTAGAAAACGTTGTCATGTAATAAATCTAACCAAATCCTGTTTTACCTTCATCAATGGCTTGCCCGTAATGAAGGGCAAATGTGTCTTGTAGAAACTCCCAAGAAACAAGAACCAGTAGAAACTTCCCATGTTGGCCCTTAAATTTGACCAATGTTTTTTTTCAAATATTTGTAATATTGGAATATATTAAAATATTTTTTATTTTTAATATTAGTATATCAAAAAAAACATAAATTTACTATATATTTTCCCGTGTAAAATACACTTTTAAAATACGTAGACACAGTTTGAAGAGAGAGAAAAACATACATGTTGACAGTGAAAGAAATCTCAAGTGGGTCCCAACGAGTATTACAGAAGCCGCATCCCTGTTGGTTGCTGCTAAGTTCCGTAACGGTGCCGAAACGTGCGGTCCGAAACAATGACTTCCTGCAGCCGTAATGATAGAGCATGACCCACGTGGAACAATCACAGCCCCACATCATAAAGAGTTTGCACTTTTTGTGATTTTTAGGTGTAATTTTAATTGTATAAAGACGACTGAATCAAAGAATGCTTGAGTTTCGTACTTCAAGGCGAATTGGTTTTTAATCACATGTTTGATTATTTTTTATTTTACTGGTATTGTTTATAAATGTGATCATATTTAAAGAGGTGATGTAAATTTGGGTGGAGATGATGCGAGGTTCCATTAATTAATTTAATTTAAATTTGATTACAATTTTAGAGATATGATGTAAATTGGGGTGGAGGTGATGCGAGGTTACTATTTGATTGTATGCTCGAAATCATGAGGGATAATAATGAGTATTCGCAGGTTAGATTTTTTATATATATTTATATTACATTTATTATTTTGAGAGTAAAAAAATTGAATATTTATAAATTATTCATTCGATTTTGAATATCCAATAAATATTCATTATTTATTAAAAAAAATAAGATGGTCAATGTATATGTATGGTTAAATTCATATGAGTTTTTTTATTGAGTTTGATAATATTTACA
The DNA here is from genome assembly GCA_032356905.1 of Salix exigua. Taxonomy (NCBI): domain Eukaryota; kingdom Viridiplantae; phylum Streptophyta; class Magnoliopsida; order Malpighiales; family Salicaceae; genus Salix; species Salix exigua. The sequence goes on along the minus strand of CM063602.1, from coordinate 7,611,950 downwards.
TTTTATTTATTATTTATCGAGTCCAAAAAAAAATGTATCCATTTAGATGTTGATATCCAATCAAAGGATTGGAATTAATGGCTATTTTGATTTTACATTACTAATTAATAATTCAAGTTGTCACTTAATTAATTACAAAAATTATGTCTGTAGTGAAATTCTATTTAATATATTCACTTTTTTTGTTTAAATTGAATTAGATGAGTTGGATGAAGGATTTTATTCATTTAAAATTACTTCCATCCTAGTTTAAATCAATTAATAATAATAATAATAATAATAATAATAAATAGGTCAAGAGTGGATGGGATTACGGGGTGGGGAACCCCTCCCCTACTAATGATAAAATTGGGATTTTCACTGGATTTTATTTGACTATGGTTAAAATAGATAAAAAAAAAAAAAGCTAAATGTATTGGGTCATACAAAAAGCAAGGAGAAATTCACCAATAATCTAATATATATCCAATCTGATCAGCCTAAAAAATATGTTAATATAATCGGATTAAAACTAGTTGATTACAAGCCAGCAAAGAATACGATTAACGATCCTGCAAGTTGCGAGCCTAATGATAATGGCTAGCCCAGGGCGGACCGCGAGCCGCTGCCAAGAGAAACCTCAGACTCCAGCATTCATTGTTTTAAGTGGGACCCATAAGCCAACAGAACCGGCTTGGTTCACCTAGATCTAGCCGGCTTCACATAGAGTTTACTACAATCCTGGATCGTCCCTTTCTCGAAAGTCATTGGTCGGTTTTTAAAATATCCAAATTAGACATAATAACTGTTGATAGATAGTTTGTTTGAAATTGTTTTTTTATTTAAAAGAATATTAATTTTTAAAAAAGATTATTTATTATATTAGCATATCAAAATAATTTAAAATATAAAAAATATTTAATTTAAAATAAAAAATAAAATATTTTATTTTTTTCATAAACACTTTCAAAACAAAAATATGTAATAATAAAATGAAAGCTTGAGCTCAGGAACTAATCAGGTATCAAACATGAAAACATTATGGTTAAAAACACCCTTTGAGGACATAAATTGTTCTTACAAACAAACCAAATCCAGCCACCTTTGACACTTCTTGCCTAGTTAATTGCCAAAAACACTCTGATTCCGAAACGGAACGGGCTTAAAGGACTGGCTGGAACTTGAACGAGGCTTGAGCTCCCGTTGCAAGACCAGGCTCAGACTATTTTATACACGCACAAAAAAAAAAAAAAGTGAAGACATTATGATTTGGTGTATGGAAACGTATCGGTCACGAGCAAAACCGGTACGTTAAATAATATTAAACTGTAATATAAAAGGGTAGTGTTAGTGGTAAATATAATGTTCTACGGAGGTTAAGGGGGTAAAGCTACTCCTTAGCATATTTTTAAAACTTATATTATTAGTAGGTGTTGTTGAAGTTGTTTTTGATTTTTTTTTTCTTCAGAAATGTATTAAAATAATATTTTTTATTTATTAAAAATTATTTTTGATATTATCATACACAAATGATCTAAAAAAACCAAATTCATTTAATTTAATATAAAAATAAAAATAAAATCATTTTTTTTTCCAAAAACATTTTAAAAATGCAACGATAAACATGGCTATAATCTAGATGATTTGGGGCTTGAAGTCACTATAGTAGAGTTATGATTTCTTTTTAAAAAAAGTTTTTTCTTAATTATTTTACAGTGTAGTTTTATCAAAATGGTGTTTTATTATCTTTGAGGCTTGATTTTATTAATGGTGAAGGTAGAAACTTTTGGTTGGAGGGGAGTATGATGAATACATGCTCAAATAAGAACTCCATTCGTACATACAAAATGATTAATGGATCCAATAAGATTAACACTAAAAGCTAGGTTAAAAATTAGTTGAAAATTCTCATTAGTTCTTAAAATAGGGGGGATTTTAATAGTGGTTTCTTTGAGGGTTGTGGCATGCCTACAATTCCATATATACTTTATTAAAAATCGACCCAATTTTTTTATTAACTTAATAATTTTTTTAAATATATAAAGAGCTTGACCAAAAGAAACGGTATATAATTAATATATATATATATATATATATATTATCATTGTATTGAGTTTTTATTAATTATTTTCGGGTAGAAAAAGAAACTATACTAAATGTACATGGCATCGAGGAGGAGGGTTGAGTAGCCGGAGCTCCGAACCATTGCCTTCATGATGAACACATGGGTTTTCGACTTCAAGAGCATACGAGAGTTACCGATTGAGGGGGGTGTTAGCTACAATGAACATTGTCCTTTCCCATCTTAAACCCTAATATCCCTGTATTAGATGTGAAAATTATTATTTATTTTTGTTTTGTGCTACAACTAGTTTTTATAAGCTATCGGCACAAGAAACAGTTAATATTAAGTTTGTATATATACAGAGACAGAAATAGAGAGATGAATTTTATTATATCTATGTATACTCAATAAGGATTCCTACGAGTGAAATTAATTGAGTATAAATAAACCATTTCGTTAAAAATTAATTAGTGACGAGTCTCAAATTTGAAATCTCATTTTATTTGCACTACCACTCAAAGCAACAATTTAATGATTCATTTGTTCACTGAGCTACTTTGGTTAATGTTTTAGAGTTATATATCTATAGATAGATAGGTAGATAGATAGATTACTTTTCTTTGAAATCTACTAGATCCAAGGCTTATTGATTTCTCCCTATCTCACATATGAAGTCAAAATCTGAGATAAGATTTATATTAGGATAAAGAAAATAAGTTATAAATTAAACAAATTAACATTCAAAATTCAAGGGATTGGATTAGTTTGGGAACCCGCGACTACTTCAGCCAGAACACCAGCGAATTATTCCTTGCCGATCTTTTTTTTTCATTTTATGAAATTGTTACTTGTCCAAAGACAATAACAAGTATTGACATTAGAGAGCTTTGGAGATTCTTGTTTATGCATAATTGCATGCTAAAAGCTCACCTCAAAGGTGGCTAGCTAGCTATGATCTTGGTGCCGCAAACCTTGAAGATAGCAGCACCTCATATATAGCTAAAAAACAGCACGACTCGTGTATAAATGTTGTATATGTTCACTGAAGTAAAATGAAATCTCATTTCATGTAAAAAAAGGAAGAAGCTTGAGGTTACCATTTAGACAAATTGGATGGTTCAAAATTATAGGAAAAAAAAACGTTTGCAACACATAAAGAAAGTAAATATCCATATCTTGCCCAGACCAAGAATTGTTCACCCTAAGTTTAGAGAAAAACCTATCGGTGCCGGACCACAGTACTGTGATAGAGAGACCACGGCAGATCCAACACCATCATTCTGATTTTATTACAGGTAAGACTTCAAAGAAGTGGTAGGGACTGGGAATGGAGTTTAGGGCTAGCAGGGGCCACCTTGCCACTTTCAAGGAAAAACAAAAGAAATAGAGTGTACTGATGATATGTTTGTGTGTAACTTTTTGGCTGGTGGCTGTTCCATTACGTCACCACCAATATTATCACCATTTTTTTTTTCTCTTTTTGACAAATCCACCCTTTATCACCCCTCCATCTCTCTCTATTTCTTCGTGTGAGCTGGCTTCTCTTCTCAGTAGGGTCTCTATCAGTTGCGGGTAGAGGAAGAAGTCGATCGAGAGATCAAGAGAGGTGGCGTTTTGGGGTTACCTAGATAGCTAACCTTATATTTCTGCCACCTTTTTTCCCGCCCAAATCTTGTCCACCAATCTAGCTCGATTCGATAACGAGAGCATATGATGCTGGATAGCATTTATGAATCATTGATGACATCAACATTTGGCCATTAGGGTATTCTCCTCTCTCTCTCTCTCTCTTATTTAACACTACCTTCTTCCATTCCTCTCTTTCTCAGCTTTTTTCTTTGCAGAGTGTGTGCTGTTGTTTATTTGACTTCCTTGGGATCCAATCCGACAACTAGACAAGCACATTTTTTTGGTTGGAGAAAAAAGGGAGGTTGGGGTTCAATTTCCAAGGAGATGCTATAAAGTACTTTTGTTGTCTTCTTTCCTTGTCTGATTAATTTTAGGAGCTGCCTCTGTAGTTGGAGTGAAGTTCAGAAATAGCAGCCACAAGTTTCTGTCTTATCCTTCTACTTTTGGAGAAAAAAAGGGTTTTGCTTTGTTGAATTCACGGAAGTTTTCGATCAACAATACAGATCTGTGGGTTGCAGGGACTAGAGATCGATCGATCTTGGTTTTTTGATCTGTGAGCTCTCTCTTCTCTTGATTTTTATTTTCTTTTTGCTTATGCATGGAATATTATAATCCGAGGATCATTTCTAAACAAAATCAATCATATTAGTGCGATGTTTGAGACTTGATGAAAATGAAATTTGGAAAAAGGATTGATGAAAAAATCCGCAAGGTGGATATGCTCTTACTTACAGATCTATATTCTGAGAAATTATCAGCTTTTTTCTTGAAAATTGAAAAGAAAAGGAGAATTAACCTATATATAGCTAAAAACGATTTTGCCATGATCTTGAAATACCTAGTGCATTTTATAAATCATCATGATTTATGGTCTTTTATTTATTTTCTTACACCTTTTAATGTGCTAAATTGCTTATTTTTCTCTTGTTCCATATAATGGGATGTCCATAATTCTGCATCATAAAAGTGATATTGCATGATGTTTATGGCATATGAGTTGTCTTTGCCAAAAACCTATAATCACAGTATGCGTGTTCATCGAAGAGGAAAGTTTATTTTTCCTTTGCCAGAAGATCTCAGCAGATTCAATAACTAAATCTTCTTTAGAAATATTTCATGTGCTGAGAGTTTATTTATTTTGTGTCGAAACATTACAGCAATTGTTTTGTTCACCTTACTGCAATCATTTTTGGTACGATAAAACTGGAGGCTAGAAAAAATGAGGTACTTAAATAAGAAAACCTAAATTCAGTACTAATTAATTCATTCAAACCAGTTGAATATTTATTCATGATTACATTATCCTTTTTCATAATTACTCTCCAAAAATTGATATTCCCTTCAAATCTTGCCTTTTCCATTTGATCAGAACCCTTAATTCATTAATCATTTGTCCAAAAATGTGTTTTCATATCATTTGACCTCAAAAAGAAAAATAGAAAAGGTTGAAGATATTTTCATTAATTAAGTGCTCTTAACATATGCACCAGGTAAGAAGGTTGAAAATAAAAAAGAAGAAAATAGTATTATTTATAAAAATAAAAATGGGAGCAACATGATTTTTATTTTAAATTTACTTTAGTCTTTATCTTCGTTTCTTGGACCAAATATTTATTATTATTTTTATATATATTTTTATTTTCCAATTCTTGAGCCAAAAATATTGTTTTTTTTTTATGTAAGAGTTGATTTTTCTTCTGATTTCATATTATTTGTAAATGGTTGTTTTGTTTCTATGCCAAAATCATCTTTTAATATAGAAAAATAGTTTACTCTATACAATATCTCCTCATCTTATCCTTTACAAGAGAAGTGAGCGACAAAATAATGCTTCTAATGGCCAGGCAAAAAAATTGCTCAGATTTTAGGTCTTATAATAACATATTTTAGGATTTAATCATGTGGTTAAATGGTAAAAATTTAAAGATTTTTTTTTTATTTGTAGAAATTGCCATGGTTTGGATACAATAAATAATATCTCGATGAACGGGGGATGCGTGTGTGTGTGTGTGTCATATTGCTTGCATTAACCAAATACAGAATTTTACATTATTATAAATTGATAATTATAAATGTAGATTGGAGCTCATATATTTTAGCTTCTTGGTTTTTCATCTGGAACAATATAAAGAAAACCTGGAAAATCTATGAAAATAAGTCCTTCAGCCTAAATATAATTTAATATTTGAAAAAAAATAACATCAGGATATTGCTAGCACATGCAATTTTCATGAATTTTCACCCCTTTCAGAATTTGTAATAAATTATGGGGAAGGTTTTGTATAAAATGCTATGCATTTCAGTAACTATCAAAGATATTGAATCTTTAAAGTAAAATTAAACCCCAAATAAGGATTAAAATTAAATCCATTAATTATGAAAATGGATTTTCTTCTTGCATTAATTTGATATTTGGATGAAAATATTTACATGCTAATGCGGCATGATAATTGGATTGCAGGACTCAAGGCCTAGCTAGCAGGAGAATATGAATTCTTTTACGCACGTTCCTCCTGGTTTTCGATTCCATCCTACCGACGAAGAACTTGTCCATTACTACCTTAGAAAAAAAGTAAATTCAACAAGGATTGACCTAGATTTCATTAAGGATGTCGACCTTTACAAGATCGAGCCATGGGATCTTCAAGGTAGGACTGCATAAAACTCTTGCAAATACCCTATTTCAAGAATTTGGATGCCATGAAAGCTCACTAACTATTCTATGTTTCTCTTGCATATCTTGAGTATGAACAGAACTATGCCGAATAGGAGCCGAGGAGGTAAATGAATGGTACTTTTTTAGCCACAAAGATAAGAAGTATCCTACTGGAACTCGCACAAATAGAGCCACTGTTGCAGGATTTTGGAAAGCAACAGGTAGAGACAAGGCAATTTATTTGAAGCATGACTTGATCGGAATGAGGAAGACCTTAGTCTTTTATAAGGGTCGAGCTCCGAATGGACAGAAATCGGATTGGATTATGCATGAGTACAGACTTGAAACAGATGAAAACGGAACTCCTCACGTAAGCATATATAGTCATAAAAATTTCTTCCCCTGGAGTTTTTTAACCGTAGCTGCAGAATTGTTTTCGCGTTTAAAGTTCCTTTTTTAATGTAATTGTGTTGCAGGAAGAAGGCTGGGTTGTGTGCAGGGTGTTCAAGAAGAGAATACCAGCGATGCAAAAAGTGAGTGAGCATGAATCAGCGTGCTGGTATGATGAACAAGTTGCATTCCTGCATGACTTTGATTCACCAAATCAAAACTTCCAGCCTGAATTGGGTTATCAATTCCCTTACTCCTGCAAGAAAGAGCTGGATCTTCAGTGCCAAATCCCTCAAGATCACTTCCTCCAGCTCCCACTTCTACAAAGCCCTAAATTTCTGCAATCGGCTCCCACATTAAGCTGCAATTCCATGAATTCTGCATATGGCCTGGACATAAATCAGGCAAACACTTTGCAATCCTCGACACTCACGCAAGAAGATCACATTCAGAAAATACACCAGCAAATGTTTCCCACCATCTATGGTAACAGCAACAAAAATCATGAGCATGGAGTTGATCAGGTCACGGACTGGAGAGTGCTTGACAAATTTGTTGCTTCTCAGCTGAGCCAAGAAGATGTGATCAAGGAAGCATCCGTGCCGGAAAACGCCTCGACGTCAACCTCCAGTTGTCAAACTGATCTATGGATGTGATGATATCCAGCCAAAATCTATGATGGTATACAATGATCAGAGGATGTTTCAGTTTGGAAGCCAAGGGAAATTAAGACTTTTAAGTTCCTGTACATAATAAAACTCAAAACAACACAAGTAACTTCAATTGTTGTTGTCCCAGCTATAGCATATATACTAATTAAGTTAATACTACCGAACTAGACTATCGGAAACCATAATGTTTAATTTCTTGTAAGATGAAATGTTTCTTAAGCGGATTGTGGGAGCTGAGAGTTGGTGTGGGTGCATGGAGTTGAAGCAAGGCTTAATATTGTAGCCAATGGTCTAGCGGCCATATATATATATATATTAATGGAATCCATGAGATTATCGATTTCAAATGTGCCTGTAATTTCAACTTCGAAATATTAGAATAAAACCTTTTTGATAACATCTAGTGCGATCTGGTTGGCTAGAAATAAATTAGTTTTTATTAATGAGATTATTGATTGGAATATAGTATTTATTGTTTAGTGTTATAATTTAAAACAATTAATGAAAACTAAATGGACTTGTTCAGAGGTCTAGAAGGTATTTTTAGTTGTTCTAATAAGTAAACTCTAGTTAGTTTGGACTATAAGATCTTTCTATATATGTCTACTTTTTGGCTTTTCTTTCATTTTTGTATCTAGAATTTTTATTTTTCTTGCTAATTTGTTATCAGCTTTATGGCACTAAAACCAATTAACATTAAATCCTCAACTATTAAATAAATAAATTATTCCTCTCGTTGCATTGGTGTCTTTGGATATATTCTTACCTCTTTTATTTCATTTTCTTACATGAAGTAGTATTCATGTTTAAAAAAGAAAAACAGTTTAATTTGATTATATTAGCAAACTCGAGACTTCTCCCCTCATCTTGATTATATTAGCATGATACGATACCACTAAGCCGAAGGCCCTGCCCTTAGCTAAAGAAACACGTTAATATTGGACCGACCACCTTATCTTTGGAACTTCAGTTATACAAATCTATAGTATAGAATGATGAAAGCATGCATTTTTACAATATATATCATGATATCATATGACAAGTCCATGCTTTGCTGTGAAGTTTGGCAAGTGCACGTATATGAATTATATATGCTCCCTTTTTAAGCGTGGAAGGCACTCAAGAAACCCAATCACCTGGATTGATCTTGCATAGAATCGGTACCACTAGGAAGGTGTAGCTTTTGTTAGAGCTGGGATTTATCACCTATATAAACATGTAAGACAAGATTAATTTATCAGATAATTAAATGATGGAGTTGTTTTAGATAATTACAGAGCAAGCTCTAACTTTACTTGGTCAATAAGAAAATATCAACAACTTAATCATGGTAGTCAAATGCAGAAGACGCATGGCACACAAGTACAATTCAGGAAGTGGCTTGTCAATTACTTAATTTCAAGTAATTATGTTGAAACACACTTTTCACTTTTATTTACAATCTTGAATTTCAAGTTACTCTAAATTATGCATATATATCATATTTAAAATAAATTTGAAATAAATTATTTTTCTCTCATCTAATATATATTAAATTTAAAATAAATTATAAGAATAGAAAAACATGACAAGTCATGTTTTTTTCAAACATAAGAACCCCGAATCTAGAAAACAAAATTACATGTCCGGTTGCATAATGTGCAAGAGGATACCATACCATTGTGCTAAAAGATCAGAAGTATAACAAAAGAAGTGAACTTAATTATCTATAAGCTAAGAGGAATTTATTATTATCACCACAAAAAGAAAGCAAAAACCAATAATTCTTAACGTCAAACTGCCAAACGAAAACTTCGATCGTACCTACCTTAAACGTGCATGAATATGGTCTCATAATTTGACAGGCTGAGAGCTGCAGGTAGCAGCAGTGGTTCTGAATGTGAAAGCGCGATAGAAGAAACACTAGCACTACTGTGGATCAAGCAAGAATGTGTGAAAAAAAGGAGCGCAAGTTACAAAGGAAGAACCAAAATATGGGTTTTGAAGTAAAATATGAAGAATATATATAGTATTTTGCACTAATAGAAGTTCATTTACTTGTGGAGTTCTGATGAAGTCAAGAGCATGAATGGTCTTCGAAATATAAATGGATTATTCCAAGGAACATACTTATTGTTCTGTGTCTTCTCTACTGATGATCACAGAGTCAAAAAGGGACAGAAAAAAACCCTAGAAGTAGAAAAGCAAGTGAGGAGACTCTGTTTTGACGTCGACATTTCCTCGTTTCAACAAGCTGGGCCCCCTTCCTTTTTCTTTTCTTTTCTTGTTCGTGGTTGCCACAATCAGTATGTTTCCTTTGCTAGACAGAGTGCCTGCAAAGTTGAAGAAAGGTTGTCGATGCGCAAGAAATTTGAATAGTATTTGAGGGGTGTGGGTGAATAATTAGGGTTTTATTAAGAGTAGTTGTTTGTGAGGGAAGATAAACATCACATAATTTATACACTACCTGAAACAAGTCCATGTGACTGCTAATTATCTTCTTCTTTCCACCCACAAATCCCCATGTCTCTGAAGTTTTGTGTAGCAAACCTGTTTTCTGGCTACAATCAAAGCAACCATGGCTTGATTGACGTTCCCTTTATTGTTTGCCTTAATTCTCACACGATGATTTCATCAGAAAGTAATGACCCAAATCTTGGGACCTTTCATTTTTTCTGAAAACTGGCTTTGACCAAGATCCATGGCACTTCATCCCTTCCACATCGACTTCCCGTGACCAGGGTTCCTGACATAACAAGTTGCAGTTCGGTAGCTTCGTGGGGGTTTAACTTAGAAAGGCCTAACCTAACCCATCTGAAAGAAATTGGAAATTTGGTATCCATCAATCCATTTCCTACCAGATCAGGGCTTCCATGATCTCCCACAGGCAAATGCTAGAAAAAATTATGATATAGCATTTTGATGGATATATTTTCTTTTTTTCCTTCTTCGATATGGAATGAATCTTTTTGGTATTGTAGTATATGATACTTCAATTGAAAATATATTTACTTATTTTTTTTTAATTTTGATTAGCATATTAAAATAATCTAAAAATACATTAAAAAAAAATTATTTTAATATATTTTTTTCAAGTAAAAAACACTTCAAAAAAAAACACTCATTTAGTGAAAGAAAAAAATAAATTGTGATTAAAATTAGTATTTTTTATGTTTTTGGATTGTTTTTATATGCTGATATAAAAAATAATTTAAAAATAATATTTTCATTCATTTTTGAGTAAGAAAACATTTTAAAAAATTCATTTATGAATAAAAAAAATTGAAAAATAATTGTGACTATAATCCCAAACACCCATTGAGCAAAAAGTAGGATTACAAAACTGGAATGTCATTTGTTGCTGTGGTGCTCAAAGTAAATACAGGAACCCAAATGATTTTAGCAAACTTGTAGTGGAATCAAGAATGGGATATGTTCAGACACCTTGATAAAAAAATCAAGCTCCATCATCATAACATAGAAATCATATTCAATGCCACTTGATCGCACACACTATGCTCTTCAGTGTAGACAGATTTATGGGCAGAATAATTTCCATATGGCAAAAGGTATGATTCTGCTCTTCGTTAAAGATAGAGGGCACAGCAGTCAGTTCAAGAAGAAAGATGAAACACAAGATGTTATCCCAGAAAATGCATACAATTCTTGTATGGAAAGTCAAATGATATTTAAGAAAATGGATTGTTTTAATCATGTTCAGTATGCTGCTTTTGAGATGAATAAAGGACAACAGATCCCCAGTGACCTAAATTACAAAAGAAAACCTAAATTAATGGAAAAGGTGGCCAAGTTCCCCAAGGAATTTGAAGAAAAAAATGAACGACGACACCATGAAACTTTGTACAAGCAAGAATGAAGTTCCATGTCTAATCTACACTGCTAAATGAGGGGGTGCTACGAGTCCACCGTTGGCAACAAAAATAGAGTCAACTTCTAAAGCAATCAGAAGAAACCTTCAACTGAAAACCAAAACTGCAGCGCAGAACGCCATCAGCAGAGTGAAAAACAGATTAGGATTGCCCTGGAGAATCGACACAGCAGAATTTTTGCGACCTAGATCCCTGAAGATGCAAACAGAATATCAGCTGCTCATTATATATATGAGAGAGAAAGAGAGAGAGAGATTTATGAAATGGTTTCTGAACGTACTGCTGTTTTGAAGCAAGAGCACCACAATATAGAACATTGGCAGGGGGAGGGAACTCTGTTTCGCCGTTTTCATCAGGATTGATGATTTTCATGTATGTTTCTTGGCCAAGATACCATCTATCAAGATTTTCTACTCTCAGATTCCATATTCCAACATTGTCAAGGGAAGCAAGGACTGCTGTCCATCCCCCAGGGTAAACCTAAACACAAAACAGATAAAAAGGGGAACTTATACAAAACTATACAAACACAGAACAGACAAAAAGGGGGAGTTGTACAGAAACTATATAAACAGCAAATTCAAGATTAAGGCTCATCCCAGAATTTCCAAATATTAATAACCCTCTTAGCATGCTCTAATATATTAAAGCTGCTTTCACAACAGATGGATAAGCAGATAAGAGATAAATAAGAAAAGAGTGCAGGAAATCTCTTGCACTGAAATAGTTTTGCCACAACATAAAAACATAAGCATGCCACATATACGGTAACACATGGTCCAGATAGAAAAACCAACCTCTATTGTGCAGCGAGAAATAGAATCCCACTTATTGTATGAACCTCTGCTGTTCTCTGACCAAATCCCCCAGTCCATACTGAATTTGGAACCATAAATTGTTATGACAATTCCTAATTCCAACAGCTAACATATTAGAAGAAAAGGGCGCGCATTCTTACCCAACAACAAAAAAGGAGTAACCATTCATGTGAAAGCTCTGCATTTTGGTATCATTGTTCTGCAATATGACTTCTATAAATCCCTTATATGTAGCATTAATGACAGAGGTATCCCTCCGAAGAGGTCTGTTCAGTGGCTCACTGGGAAAATCAAGCTTGTAAGATCCCTTCACTTGGTTGAGGTCAGCAAGCCGGATTGGTGTGTCTGGATTGACAAATGATATCCCATTCAGAGTTGCACGCAGCTTCCCATCAATGGTAGATGGTGGCAAGCTCCTTAAGATATATGTGTCAGTCACATTGATTGAACCGTAGTGAAAAGACCCCTGTGGATTTGGGCGAGCTCCACTTGCAGTTGTGTTTTGCCTAATGCATGTCAAAACAACAACATTTATCTTAACTAAATAACTAAAACCACGACTTCACTAAACCTACATGAAAAATGAATGACAATTGAATGAAAAATATGCAGAAAGAAATAAAACCAGCTGGCCCTTTATCATATGCACCAACAAATGAATGACACCTAGCCTTACCTGCTATAATCCTGGTTGTCCAAAGGGCAGAAAATCTTAATAAAGTTATCTGATTATCGCAGAGAAAATATTTTCCAACCAGTGAAATCAGAAAAATGCTAAATTGAAAGCCATTTCCTCCTCTTCTCTAAGTAGATAGTTTTATCCTGTCTTGCTTTAAAACATTACTAGGGAGATCTCCATTCCTTTTTTCCATTGTAAAAACAATGTAAGACACATATTTATAAATATAAAAACAAAAATTTGCTTTGAAATGCTTACTTTTTAAGATGATTCTTTTTCACTCTTAAGAAAATAGAACATTGTCTACTTGTTCCTTCTTCACTAAGTACATGGTTATTTCCTCTCTTGCTTTGAAACATTGAAGGGACATGCCCGTTCTCTTTTCCATTGTCAAAACAAAAGGATAGACACACAAATTTATAAACATAAAACGCAAGAATTTACTTTGGATGTGATTACTCGGAGATGTTTTTGCTTTTAGATTTTTAAAACATAAGCAATTCGTATCTAGACATGACATATCTGAGACCATACATAGATAAATTGTACTAGAAATGACCTCCTGAGTTAAAGAAATTACCTGATGGCCTTTGGCTGGTTCATGGCTGACCATTGGTTATAAATATCACTTGGTGCTTCAGGCAGAGGACCAGTTGCACTCCCTTTTGAATTTGAATAGTGCACAATTCCTACACCTGTGACTTTTTGCCAGAGTGACTCATTCACAAACCGAGCACTCGCTACAATATAGTAATCACTAGTAGCGTTCTGATCCATGGTAACCAAAAAGGAACAAGACTGCCCCACGTGAATATCAAAACTAGAAAAATTTTGTTGCACAGTATAATGTCCCTCTGTTTCCACAAGAAGCAGATTGTGTCCCTGGATTCTAAAGTTCAAACTAGTAGAAGTCCCCACATTATGCACACGAAATCGATAAGTCTTGCCTGCAAAAAATAATGCATTGCCAATTAAAACTTTGAGCAGATGAGCACATTTGACACAGTATGAACATTTTACAAACAGTTGAATCAATTCAACATCTATAGTAGTTAAACGTCTAATTATGGACATGTACAAAAAGTTCTGGACTTGAAAATGATTGTATGAAACAATATGACCACCAAGATGAGAAAAATATTGAAAAAATGAAATCAAAAAAATAAAATAGCAAGCCGGCTATAGCTGATCATCAAACATGAAACAATTCAATTGTGATGCTAAGAAAACAGATAATCAATGGACAAGAAAGAAAACTGTTTCACGCATAATCAAAGGCATACAAACATATGGTTAAATGAGCATTTCACTTTCATTCCTGAAGAACAAACCTGGATCAACGTTAATGGTTTCATAAGGTAACCCATCAGGCACAAGAGTTGTGTTGTATCTGTAAGGCCCTTTCCCATTAATTAAAACTCCATCTGGCATTCCAAGTTCTTTTCCAGAGTCGAGATCAGCTCTCAGTGCCTGAAATTCATTGTAGAACATCACCATTAGAGTTCAATCCTGAAAAACATCTAAGCATGGGGGGGAAATAGAAGTAAACCTCCTAACAAATACTAACCGAATGGTTCCTTGTATACCAGTCACCAATCAGAAGTACAAAATCACCATCTGGCTGAGCGAAAGGAATTTGGATAACTTCCCTATTATTAATAACAAATGGACCAAAGCCACCGGATGCTCTTTGAAGATTCAGAGAAGGATAGTAGAAAAAGCTCCCAATCTGATCTTTTAGTTGAAAGCTGTAGGTCCAGCTCCAATTCGGAGGGATTGGACAATTTGTGCCCAGAACACCATCCTGCCATGAATTGCGTCGCATTTGGATCCCAGGCCTGTTAAATAGTCAGCCATCAACCCAAAGTTTCAGAAAATGACTCTCCATGTGAATTATGAGGAAAGAATAGGAAACGAGACAAAAAAAACAAACAAGAACGTATACATATACATTGCATTAAAACCTACCATGTCATAAGGAGGTTTTCATCCAAATCATTCCGTACATTTATAACAACATTATTGTTAGTAGTTCCATTAACAAGTGGACCAGGAAATTGTCCATTGACAGCTATAACCTGCAAATCATATGTTAACAAATAAGTAAATAATACAAAAAAAAAATACAGAACATAAACCATAGAGTACTTGAAAAGGACACATTTCCACAATATCTTAACAACTTGAATAGAATGAGCAAAAAGAAAAACACGTAAAGGAGTTCAAAAAAAAAAACACTGAACGCATTAACTTCAAAATAACGAAAACTTGAAAATAAAGATCCTTCACAAAGTTGTATAAACCATGATACCAAGTGTTTGACCCTACAACAACAGAGCAAATAAAAATGGTATTTTTTATTTTTTTTATTTTGGAAAATAATGCAAATTACTGCACAGAGAAAACAAGAACTAAAAAATAAGCCTACAAAGCAAAATCATCTTGAGCTTGCCCAGAATCATTGTGTTAATCTACTTCAGTAACAGTAAGACTTCAAACTACTTCAAGCACCATGAAAGAAACAAGACCCATTAACGCGAATGTCCTAAAACACCATTCTGACTAGATCCCATAAGCCAAAAACAACCACTAAAAGTCAATAAAAAAACCCAGGAACAAAGCTTGGAAAAATGGAATCTACAGAGAGAATAATGGGGAACCTTTTGAGGAACACCAAGAGGAGAGACAGTGATGTAAGAGAGCTTAAAGTCATAAGTGATAGTTGGGTCTGCTGCAAGTGAGAGAGTTGAAAGCAGAGCAATGTGAAACAACAGAAACAAAGAAGTTGAAGAGGACTGGAACAAAGCCATAGAAAAACTTGAATCTTTTTCAGTGTTTTGGATTTTTAGAAAATATAAGAAGAAAGGTTTTTATGATTTTGTTGAAATGAATGTTACATGATCAAAAGAAAACAGGAAGTGATTATAAACAGGGCGGGGAGAGGGAGAGAGTGCTCTGCTGTGGAGTAAGAAAAGTTGAGGTTTTTGAGGAGGAGAGAGGTGCCTTCGGTTTTGTAAGAAGAGAAGCCCCCCTGAATAAAGTAATAATATCATCGTTTTGCAAACTTTTTGCGGGTTTATAAACAGGGTACTGGCTAAGCCGGTTTTAAATTTTAGTTGGAATCGATGTTTTTCCAAGTATTTAAATTTTTATTTTTTAAAATTATTATATATATATATGAATTATTTTAATATTTTTGTATCAAAATAGTTTTAAAAAAATATTTTAATATATTTTTTAAAATACAATTGAAGCTATACATTTGAGGTCAGGGGCTAATTATAGTACTGGATATAGCAGGTGACAAGTGAAAGTGACAACCAATAGTCAACCCAGCAGCACGCACAAGTATCGGCGTCTAGTGCTTTCCTTTTCAAATTATTTTCAAGAACAGACCCCGAATTTATTTTATTTTAATTTTAATTTTCTATTATTTCAAACCTGTTTTAACGTTCGGATTTTGCCGCTGAGAGCGCCACAGCATCTTCAGCCCCCACACCCTGGCTCTATAATCTGGACCCCACACCTTCTGTACTGTCTCCCCGTTATTTTAGCAAATTAAACTCTGAATGGTCCCTAAAGTTGCTGGTTTGGTCATTTTAAACTAAACATATAAGGACCAATGTGCCCAACATTATAGTGAAAAGGTTCAACTGATCCAAATCTGAAACATTCGGGACCATGTTAAACCTAACTTTGCTATTTGAGCCTATTTCTATAGATATGATATCATCGGAAGATGAGAGATTAATAAGGATTCTAAGATGAATTAGCTCTCGAACTTACCACTGAAGCTTTTTTGTCATCCAATCATTGGACGGGACCCAAAAGGAGATAACATAGAGCTTGTACCATCAAGTGTTATGTCAAAAAAAGGCAAGAAAATCACTTAGATGCAATCATTTTTTGTCATCCAATCTCTTCTTGTATGCAAAGAGACTCTTTTTTATGTGCTATTTTTTTCAATCTAATGTGATACAGATTTTTGGTTGACTTTTCAAAATGAATTCTTTGTTTAATTAATTATATATTAAAATGAATTTTTTATTTTTTAAAAATAAATATCACCGTATTGATTTAAAAATACTAAAAAACTTTAATTTACAACAAGAAATAAAAAATAAATTATTTTTAAAACACAATGTATAACGGGCAATCTTGGATTTTTGTTATGCATTTCAAGTTTAATAACCTGCGTATCTATAACCTCTATGATACTATCATAGTAGTTTTTTAAAATATATATATTTCATTTAAAAGTATATAAAATTAATGCATTTTTATTTTATTAAATTTATTTTTAATATCAACATATCACATCAAGAAGAAAACAACAATAAAAACCTAATTTAAAGAAGAAGAAAAATCATTTTTTTAAAAGCTAAATTTAACCATTTAGATGGCATTTTAGATCATGTGTTGACAATACATTTGCAAAACACTTTTTTAAGAAATAAAAATATTTTTTTATTTTTTATTTTTTGAAATTATTTTATTTTTTTGAAATTATATTATCTTTTATGTTTTTAGATTGTTGTGATGTGCTGATATTAAAAATAATTTTTAAAATACAAATGATATATATATTAATTTAATTATAAAAAAATATTAGATTAAAAAATTCCCATAACAGATACATGTTATTATATGCATACGAAGAATAAGTGTCAGCTACAAATTTTGGTCCTAATTCTTGAAGGGGCCCTCCATGTGGGGACGAAGTCATCGCATTCGTTTATATTTTTTTATTTTTAATTAATTAATTAATTTCGATTATTGGTAATAGATCACCAAATGTAGAACTACCCATGATTAAATAATTCACAAAGCTGGTCTTCCCTGTTGAGTTTGATTTCTTGGGGCAACAGCTGCCTTGCACATGGGGGTTGAGGAAACTTGCTGCTGTCCCTCCATCAATTAATTTATCTTTTAATATACTACAAAAAGGGTATTTTTAAAGAACAAACTTTATCTATCATTATACTTTTTTATTTTTTTTAGGAGCCTTCAGGAGGTTCTGCTTTATTTTTATATTATGATTATTTTTAGCCCATTCGATAATATTTTAATTTTACATAATTCCTTTAAAATAAATAATTGCAATAGTAAATTGTGGTGTGTGTGTGGATGAGAAGTGGATAAGATAGAGAAGATAAAATGAGCAGAAAAATGGAAGGAAAATATTAGAGAATAATATAAATTATGTTAAAGGAATCATTTCACCTAAAAACTTAAGAGGTGAGATGTTTTTTAACATGGTATCAGAGTTTTTTTAACACAACGGTCACGAGTTTGAATCTCACCATTCTCATTCTATTTGATAAATATCTAGCACAAGATGATACGGGTCCGTGCAAGTTTCAAGCCCAAAGGACTTTTACCTGAAAAAGGTGTTAGAGAATAATATAAATTATATTATAGGACCTCACTTACAAACTTAAATTTTCAAGTGATATGACTAATTAACAAGAAAAAAAAAACTAATAGTGGCCATCAATCATGCACCAAATAGCTGCATTAATCCTGACAGAGTGGCAAGAATAGAAATAATTAGAATCTGCCTCTCTTTATTTTTAATATAAAGTTCTTCAGAAATAAGAAAGCACAAAGTCTATGGTCCAACCGCATCCCTGCCAGCTGCCAGCTCATACAGGGGTAGGATTGACTTCGAATAGAATCATGGAATTTAGCATCATCTGAAGAATAAGCGCATCCCACTCTCTGTTTATTTCGTTACTTTAATGCCTCAGCACCTCCCTCTCAGATTTGCAGGCTCAACAAATAAATTTCGTCGCGAATATGATATTTGGGCCTCTTGAACTTGTATATGTTTGAGCTAAGCCCAATTGAAGATGAATCAGATTACTCTATGTAAGGCCTGATTTGTTTGGTGGTTAGAAAGTACATTTTATATTGTTTTCATGGATTTTTGAAAAGTGTTTTCTTACTTGATAGTGTCGTAAAACAACTAAATTGAAAAAAAAATCAGTTTTTTCTATATTATGAAAAATAATTTGAAACAAAAAATTAATGTTTTGATTTACTTTTCAAGCTTATTAAAAGAATGAGAGCCAATTATGACAAATATAAAGTTGGTAGGAGAAAAAAATAATGTTTTGATTTACTTTTTAAGATTATTAAAAGAATGAGAGCCAATTATGACAAATATAAAGTTGGTAGGAGAAAAAAATGATTTTTTTTTCCATTTTTCCATTTTTTTTTAAAAATAGCAATAAAAAAATAAGGGTCAAACATGCCAAATAAAAAATATAAAAGTGGATAAAATTGAATGAAATAAATTTCATAAATTATTTCAAATAAGACAAATAGCAATCAAAAGAGTGTGGGATCAATTCTTTTAGATAAATAAAAATTCAATTAAAAATAAAAATAAATTTCATAAATTATTTCAAATAAGACAAATAGCAATCAAAGAGTGTGGGATCAAATCTGGTAGATAAATAAAAAAATTTATTAAAAAAGAGGATAAATTTTATAAATTATTTCAAATAAGACAAATAGCAATCAAAGAGTGTGGGATCAAATCTGATAGATAAATTAAAAAATTCAATTAAAAAAATAAAATTTATAAATTATTTCAAATAAGACAAATAGCAATCAAAGAGTGTGGGATCAAATCTATAGATAAATGAAAAAAACAATTAAAAATGATAAGAGTAAAGGACTAAAGTTGATTTATAAAAAAAAACAATAAAGATAAACAGACCTTGGGCATTACCCTCTTGAACGTTATTTAAACCATCGTGTGCATTTTTCTGCTGGTTCATATTGAAAAAATCATGAGTGAGGTGATGAGTTGCTCATGTATCCACATGCCATTGAGTCTCCCCATTATTGCTGATTCATGTTCAATCAACTATTTTTTTTTGTTAAATTAATATATTTAATTATATATATAAAATAAAATATCAAAACAAAATTGAAATATTTCATTCCGATTCAATTGAAAAAACAAAACAACCGAATTGCTTCCAACAATCCAACTTAAACTTCTATTAACATGAGCTTCGACGAAAACAGCAATAAACTGGGGTAAGAATAATACAGACGGCGAGGAGATTACAAGCACGGAATCACCTCTCAAATTTTCATTTTAGGAATGAGAAGTAGGGGCTGATCCCTTTGCAAACTGGTGTGGAACTTACCAGTCATGTCTATGTCTTTTGGATCGTTTCCACAAGGAAGAGACCAATCAAAGAAATGGAGCAACGAAGCGAGAAGCAGTGGAACATGCTTTGTAGCCATGGGTTGACCGGGACATGCCCTCCTTCCAGCACCAAACGGTATGAACTCAGTATTGCTTCCCCTGAAATTCATATCCGAAATCAAGAACCGCTCAGGATTATAAGCCAGTGGATCTTTCCAGCTCTTGGGATCTCGTCCAATCGCGTAAGCATTCACCAGCACTTGAGAGTTCTTCGGGATGGAGTAGTTCATCACTTGGCATGAGTCGATGGCACGGTGAGGAAGGAGGAGCGGTCCTGGAGGATGTAATCTCATGCTCTCTTTAAGACAAGCATGAAGAAACTTTAATCTGGGTAGATCAGATTCTTGTATTACATCTTGATTGATTTCGTTTTTCAGTTCCTCCTGAGCTTTCTTCATGTATTCCGGGCTCTTCATTAGTTCCGCCATTGACCACTCAATTGCCGAGCTACTGGTGTCTGTACCAGCAACCAAGAGCTCCTGCAAATATATAAAATGGTTAAACAGATGATATTGGACTTGTCTATTTGATCAACTGTGGATATAGAGGGGGGTCAAACCAGAAGCAGGATATTGATATGCTCATCAGTAGATCCATTTCTTATCAGAGTGTCAAGAAAATCTTGTTGGCTTGAAGCATCATCCTCATCGATCATCTTTCTTTCTCTTCTTTCTTTGATGATAGGCTCAAACATGGCGCTACACCTCAAATACAACTCCTTCGACTTCTTCCGAAGATTCTGCAGATCAAACGGTGCTAGAACTGGAAAAAGATCAGATATATTTGGAGCGGCACCAACCTCGAAGATATTTCGTATAACTTCACTCATCCCTCCTTCTACACTCTCTAGCTCAAAATTTACAAGGTCCCTTGACATCAAAATGTTAGTCAACATACTAAAAACAGCAGCAAATGTTATTTCCTTAACATTTATTACCTCACCCTCCTTTGTTCTGATAAATCTCACCATGTCCATCGCCTTCTTCTCTCGTAAACATGACTGGGACAATATTGCTTTGTTTGAGAAAAGGATGGTCTGGCAATTAGCGCGCAAAAACTTGAATTCGTCATTGACTTCTCCATTCCATCCAAGCGATAAATTCTCAAGCCCCAACCACTTGGCTGGTACTACATCAGGAACAAACCTGCCGGAGAAAACGCGATCCTGAGTTTTGAGAATTTCGGCCGCAGCTTCTTGAGATGAAGCAACAACAACAAGCTGGCTGCCAAGTCTGACTGAGAAGAGTGGACCGTATATTTTGGCAAGATTTGCTAGAGTAACATGAGGGTTTCTTCCCATTTGGAGGGCATTGCCTAAGATTGGCCATGCATATGGCCCTGGCGGTAGTCGTGGTGCAGATCTCGATGACAATGGAGTCTTGAGCTGCTTGGCAATGAGATAGATGAGAGACAAGAAAAGGAGAGCAGGAATGAAAAGATTGGATGATATTTCTGTCACCATGGTTGCCATGAATTACCTCTTTGCTTTGAATATGTCTGTGAAATTAAGCAGATATTTAAAGTGAGTCTACTAGCAGAAGAAGAAATGCTGTGATTCCAGTGGGACACCCGTCACAGTACTGAATCATGGACATGATCTTTTAGATCTTGATGGGATGTCCTTTTCTACGTTGACACGTGTCCACCGTGTTCTGGTGGTCTCATTAGTGGTAGATCATGCATTGTTTTATGAGAAATGGGACAAGAAAAGGTGATGGACAAATATAGATAATACATTATATTAAACAACCACGTGTCTAAATATTCATTTTTTAGAATAAATTACATGATTGTATATATTTTTTATTTGAAATACTTTTTAAAAATATCTATAATCTTTGATTCTTGTCTTGGGATTTGATTTATTTGTGAGATCCAGCCAAAATTTATGCATTATTAAAACATGGATTTTGACATGTATTGCTTGGCAATATTCGAAAATTAGATGCTTTGAAGAGCACCTTTAATTTGTATTCAGAGAGTTGTCGAGGAACTCTTATAAAGTGTTTAAGTTGATCAAACATAGTTTTGTTCTATGTTAAATTATTTTCATATTTATTTTTAAAAATAAAAAATATTATTTTAATATATTTTATTAGAAAGACATTTTCATCCTCTCAACTACCCGCAGAAACGGCAGGCTCGGAGTCTCGAGTGGAGCTGGTGGTGGGACCTGGTTCATAATTCTTGAAACGTATATCCAGACAGGCTTTCAGAATTTCAGGTCAGTTATTTTGTTTGATTTTCTTCTTGCTGTATTTATTTCTGAGCTTCAATGTACGTTGACCATCTTGACCTCAGGTTATAAGCAAGTTGCTTTGGTGGTCCAAGCTTTCGACAATGTATTTATTTTGCTCGATGATTGTTGTGTTTTTCTTGCGAGACGTGGTGTGTGAATTGTCTCTCAAATACATTGGAGCTCACGGAGTTGTTTCTAAGTGATAGCGCACAAATTATTTTTTCTTTACATTTAATTTGGGATCAATAGTATTTGAAAAAATTGAAATCATTCTATTTTTATATTTTACTTTAAATTATTTTTTTATATATTTTTATATTATTTTGATTTATTGATGTCAAAATAATTTTTAAAAATTAAAAAATATCATACTAATATATTTTTGAATAAAAAATATTTTATTAATTTCTACTAAATAATTTTGTTAAAATCTACCAAACAAATAAATTTATGTCCATTTAAAATTCATATATTTTATAAAAAACTTGCGCTTCACAGAATTTCTACACAAATATATTATTTTACCTATATTTATATTATAATAAAAAAAATATCATATAATTAATATTTTTTTATATTGAAAAAATATAATACTAACCGCAACAGATTGGCTAGATGTGGTTCAAATTCTGGAAGGTCCCTCCATGTGCCGATGAGGTCAACGCATTCGTTTTTATTTTTTTATTAATTAAATAATTTCGATTATTGGGAATGGATCACCAAATGCAGACCTACCCATGATTAAATAATCCACAAAGCTTGTCTTCCCTGTTGAATTTGATTTCTCGGGGGCAACAGCTGCCTTGCGCATGGGGGTTGAGGAAACTTGCTGGTGTCCCTCCATTCATCCACTCATCTTTCCTGTGAATGGTTTTGATTTATTTTTATATTATATAGAAAACAAGCTGATCTCAAGGTTTCTTGATTTATTTGCGCATGGGGGTTGAGGAAACTTGCTGGTGTCCCTCCATGCAGACCTACCCATGATTAAATATTTTTTAAAATTTATTTTAAATTAAAAAAAAACAGTTTTAGAGAACATCATACGTTATAACATCAATCACACACAATATTAAAAAAAAAAGAGTAGAAAGGGAAGCTACAAAATTTCAAAATTGTGGATTTATTTATGGAAGAAATCCAGCTTGTGCAAACTACAAAACCGAAGGATTAAATTACACCTACAAAAACAAACGAGCTGATCTCAAGGTTTCCACATAATTTCTTACTGCGAAATGAAAAAAATAAAAGAATATAATACTTTAGGCTTAATGGATCTGGGAGTATTCCATTCTAATTTTGGTCAAATGGGAAGGGATGGATAAATGCAGAATTCAAATCCCAAATCTTGAGTGTTGCCTTGACATTCACCCCAGTTGCATTGTTGAATAAGAACAGCCTTGCATCTCCATAAATTGCTTTTGTTGGATAAACTCTTGATGTTATCACTCTTCTTCCTCCTTGAGCAAAACTTTCCACAATTGAATGATCAACCTGCATAGAAAATTTCATAGATCATCTTCCAAGTTTGATCTATTTTCTCATAAAACCTCTGACTTATTTTGTTTCTGTGATGTGGGAATCATGAAGCAAATCTATCTCCCTTACCAATAACCTCATCTGAAACTTCTCGTCTGTTAACACAGGAACTGTGCTTCCATATACTTGTTTATAAACATCTGAAGCTTCCGATGACCTGCATTAAGCAACATCTATCAGTTCACGACTGTGAATTTCCATTATCAGTCATCGGCCTACTTGCCGAGGCGGCGCGACACCGAAAACTTCATAGACAAGTTCATATATTGAGTGTGCGCAGATCGAATAATCAAAAGAAATTTCTTTTCAGTTAGACACAAACCTTGTTTCATCAGCACAGAAATAAGTTTCGACAGTGCCCTCAGTTGTATTAACTGGCCGGAAAAATATTGGGGTAAGCTCTGAAAGTGTTTGGTCTGCTATGACTAGAAGACCAAATGGTCCTAAATTACTCCTGTCCACAGCACCACCACTGCAACCATATTTTTCATGTTTTGTCTCTGAAACCATCTCTATTTCAAACTCAGCGAGTATGTCTAGCTGCCACCATTGTCAAAAGAAATTGTTGTCGAGAAGACATTAATACAAGGTGGTAAAAATGATGTAACGTACAAGTTTTAGAGTTGGGATGAACAAACCTGCGTGGCCTGTCCGATGTTGAGTGGCACAACTGAACCAGGCCCAACCACAATCTCTGTAAAATTTGTGCTCCTCAACCTTAAGCTCTCAATCTCTTCCACTGGCCATTGAAGTATATTAGCTCCCGTCTTGTTATCAAACAACACTTCCCTTGGAATAGTCTGAAGAACAGACATTATTAGATTTCCTCGAAGTAAATCGTGCCCATCTTCAAAATACTATCACAAAGCCCAGATCAGGCCAACAGTTTGACTTGTATTCACAAAAATATGTAGAAATTGACCCGTTTAAATAATCAAGTTGACCCACAACCTCATATATTTTCTTAAAAAATAATTGAACCACAAAACATTTTAAGAAAAACAATTCAGATAAAACTTGCAGTTATATTTTTTTTTAAATAAAGGGGAGGTACCTGAACAGAGGCCCATCCCTTGGCAAGATCATCAGTTTCAGTATCAGTTTCATTGATCCAGCCCCATAAGACCCTCCTTTGCTTGCTTTGGTCATAAAAAGTTTTTGATGCATAATACCTTCCATAATCCACCTGCAGCCCAATGCCCACATCCTCTTTCGGATTATCCGGTGTCCATTTATCAGTTACAGGGTCATAAACCCCAATGGCGTAGTGGTCCCTTTTTGTGTCATCCAAACTAGCCTTAAGTACGTGTTTGGTACCCGGTCCATTGGCTGACGTATCCAACCCAGTTGACCCGTTTATCGCAACCGGGTAAAGATCCACACATTCCCACATACCCGTGCCCGGGACCGCATGCAAGACCCCTTCCAATAACTCGTAGGTTGTAAAATTGGAGGTTTGGTACACTAGCGACAGACCAACGCTTTTATTATATCTTGACCCGATCGTAATCCTCCATGTCCCGTCGGGTCCCATCCAGGCTGTTGTCGGGTCCCTGAACTCATCCGTCTCGGTTCCATTTGGAGGTACTATAACTGGATTATCCGGATACTTAATCCAATCAATGAGGAGAGGATCCGACAGATTAGCAGGGTACGCAAGATTTTGAACTTGTATCGACTCATTAGTTGATCCGGTATACAGCATCATGATCCGACCATCGGGAAGGAGCGTCGCAGACCCGGTCCACACACCGTTTATATCGTACCAGCGATCCGGGATCATGGCGAACGGGAGGTAAAGCCAATGAATCAAGTCCTTTGACACGGCATGGCCCCATGTTATGTTTCCCCACACAGCTGAATCAGGATTGTATTGGTAGAATAGATGGTACCATCCCTTGTGAAACAACGGGCCTGCAAGCAGAAATTGGTTAGCCCCGCCGTATTATCACAGCTAGCAGACTAGGTTTAATGCTGCCGGTGGAACACCAGCTTTTCTAACCACGGTCCAGAGAGAGAGCACCCATCCCTTCGCAAAAGGGTTGAAATCATGTGCAAAGAATTTAATAAGACCCCATCTAAGTGATTGCGATGCTTGCCATAATTAATATAGAGCAATAAAAAAAATGGTATCCAACAACATTACTTTGATTGATTTTTTAAAATAAAAAATAGTATAATAATTTTAAAATATAAAATGAGAGTAAATGTGATAAATTGATTGATCTGATTTGGGTTAAATTTTAATTTGAATAAAAAAAATATTAATCTAGTTGATCTTGTGAGTTGATCAAATTAAACCTGGTTTTGTCAATATTAAATATTTTACTTAAAAAATAATTAATTGGTTGATCACCCGGCAACTCAGTAACCTAAACCTTTTTCTATCCACACCTCGAGTTCACTTTCTCAACTGCGGTCATCTACACTGTGAAGCTGTCAGCTCCAGACAATATGGACAGGTTTTCGACAAAAAAAAAGTCAAATTATTACAAGACATGGATATTCCAAACATCAAACTTGTTTTTTTATTGACAAGGTCAGCCTCAAATCGATCGATCTAAATCATTTTTTTAAAGAAAGTTGAAATTGATTTCTTACAACCCTCCTTGTTCATACAGTAGAATTAGCTAGAAATCTTTTATAGGAATTAAACCCAAGCTCTTAGAGCATGTGGCCAATATTTACACCATTTGCTAGGGTTATATAGTCATATTTTACTCAACACCACAATATTTTATACCAAGGCAAGTCTTATTTTAATACGAAGGACGCGCATGATGTAGAAGTTCAAGAGTAGCTAAGGTTTGGCTATGCCTTTTAAAATAGTTTTTTTTTAAATAATTGTTTTTATTTATTTTTAAATTAAAAAATGTTGGTATTTTTATACCTGATATTAAAAATATTTTTTTAAAAAATAAAATAAAAATCATTCTAATATATTAATAAATAAAAAATATTTTTAAAAACAATCCCAACCACCATTCCAATCATATATATATATATATCTAGACTTCCCATATCCATGTGAACAAATTTAGCCAGCCAATAATATAAGTAAAAAAGATGTAGTGCTAGTTATGGAAAGGACGTACCATCAGGATCTGAAGCAGCAGAAATGAAGCATTTCCCCAACCAAATAAACAGCGATAATGAGAGGATGAAACACAGAAATGACAACAAAGATTTCATTAAAACAAAACATTGATAAAGATTTATTGAAATGTCGAAAAAATAAAAAAAGTTCTACAATGTTAGCTGCCATTAATAACTAGAAATGAAAAATGAAGAACTATTACTGTATACCTACCATTCATCCAGTTCTTCTGAGGCTGAAAATGGTAGGCGGTTCTTTGCCATGAAAACATAGCATTTGTCCAATTATAGGAGACCTTATCACTGAAAAATGATGGGTTTGACTTCGGTGATACTCCTTGAGCCACACCTCTTGGCTCTGGACTGGAAAATGACTCTGCAGGTCTTGACGTTGGAGGTGACCGGTTTTGGTTTAGCTTAGGGAATGGCTCCTGGCTTTGGTTAATGATTAATGCGACTAAAGATAGCAAGAAAATGATCGAGGCGAGTATTGCAGCAAAACCCTTAAAGGGCCACCGGATTCTCGCCGGAGAAGGTTTGTCTGGTAAGGGAGTGTACGGTGCATGTTGGAGGTCGGAGGGGGTATGGGAGTGGCTAGTGTCCATTTCTTTTGGTGGGAGTGTCGACGGATGCAAAAGTAAAGTGAAATGAAAATGGGCTAAAATAGAGAGGGAGGGAGGGAGAAAGAGAGAGGATGGTTTACTGTCATCGACCCAGTTGGTAGATCAAATTAAGGGTTGAAGTAGGCTCGAGCATGATCTGGTTGTCCAACTTACATGGAGAGAGGAAAATGGTTCTATTGACGGCATAGAAAATAAAAATTATAAGTTTGTTTCAAAAGTTTTTTTTATTGAAAAAAAGATTTCTTTATCTTTTATTTTAAATTAAAAAATAATATTTTTAGATTATTTTTATATGTTGATATCAAAAATAATTTATTTTAAAAAAATCATTTTAATGTATTTATAAACAAAAAATACTTTCAAAAATAATATTAATCACATTACCAAACACATACTTAAACAAGTTCATGAAATATGCAGCGCAAGTTCAACCTTTGAACGGTAAATTCAGGATGGAAACAGAAATTTCAAGTAATTAGGAAAGTGTATAATTGGAGGTAGGTGCCATCTTAACTTCATACCTTCTGGTCAAACTTCTTAAGCTCATCTTTAGGAATATATTTATTTTTTAAAAGGAAAGTCACCGGAACGCCTCGTGCCAACCTCCAACAACACCTAATAAAAATAGTAATTTTTTAATTTATTTTATTTTCAGTAAATTTAAATTGGCTGTTCATATACATGCAGTACATCTTGTTCTTTATGGCAAAAAAAAAAAATGTTCCGAGATGCATACTACAAGTTAAAAGTTAATTAATCTGCTGCAATTCTCTTAAGAAATGTGATTTTGATTAGGTCATGATCATGCTGCTAAGAGTGGTAGGTTGCATTAAGGAATGAGGAAAAGTTTGGTTTTCATGTCCCACACTCCGAAATCGGAGAGGTTGTATTAAATATATTCGATGGGGGCATATGGGAATGTTTTTATAGCACGTGTTAATTTGTATTTTACTTTAATTAGATGAGGACTAATTACTGAAAGTTTGAACACCATGTATCCAGAATTTGGTGGCTTGGCAATGGCGTTCTTAGATCTTGAGTTTTGTTGCAGCATTCGAAGAATGGTAAGTGGAAGTGTCATGAATTTCAGTTAGGAGGTCACATGACCATGAAATTCAATTTCTATAAAGGCCAAAACAATCCCATACCTCATATATCTTCATGCCCTCCATGCCACATAAATAAATCTAACCCTATCTTTTCTTTGTCGTCTCATCGATTCACACACCAATTTTTAGAATATTAACATCATCGACAGCATCTCGAATGAGCCATTACTTGAATAGTTTGAGCATTGTATAAAATTGGATTTTTTTAGATCCATGCTGGAAGTAGGTGTTTCCCGCGGGATTAGTTTGCTTGGATTTTCAATTTTAAATTGTTTAAAATGTTATCTTATTTTTTTTTTTATAAACCACGCGGTGTCAACGTTGGCTTAAAATAATCCACGATCGTACCGGGTAGACCCCGAAAGAGTGAAAATACTTTCCAGATAGCCAGTTTCATACAAGAAGAGGGATTAAATATCTGATTTTTTTTAAGGGACGAAGTGTCCTCACCAATCACCACTCACGTCAGGACCCCTTGATTTCTTAATTATATTATTAAATGGTTTTGAGTTTCACTATTAAATTTAATACTTTCCATTTTCATTTGATGAGGCATGTTAAGAAATAAATTATAGTTTAGAGCTTTAATTCATTCATCGGTTTAATTAATTTAATTTATTATATCTTCCGATCATTCTTATCTCAAAAGCGTTAATTTGCTTAGTCTTTTCAAGATATGTTTCTCTTGTTTTAGTAAACCTTATGTTATTGAATAATAATATTTAATATTAAAATGTTACGAATTTTGCGTCCTTGTTGATATATATACAAGCATTTACCTTCTGCCAAAAAAAAAAGAGAGCTGTGGCTTGTGCATGAACACAATTTTAATCCCTTTTTTTTATATCATTCATTGTTGATATAGACCACCAGAACTCAAATATGAACGTTCAAATCCTATCTAGAAAGTTAATAACTCCATCATCTCCAACTCCACGCCATCTTCAAAACCTGAAAATATCATGGCTTGATCACTTTCTCTCACCACATAATTATTTACCTTTCATCTTCTATTTCCCATCGAATGGTGATGAAAATAACGTAGAAAGAAGCAAGCAATTGCAGAAATCTTTATCAGAGACACTGACAATCTTCTACCCACTTGCTGGAAGATACATCGATAACAATCTCATAATTCATTGTAATGACGAGGGAGTGGAATATACAGAAGCCAGGGTGAGCGGTTGCCTCACACAATTTCTCGAAGGAGGAGAGCTTGAGACCGAGCGGCGGAACGATTTGGCTCCGCATCCTGTTCAGCCTGACAACAGCCCTCTAGTTCTAATCCAATTCAACATGTTTGAATCCGGAGGGGTGGCCATTGGCTTGTGCGTGACACACAGGGCGGCAGATGCATATACAGTATTTACATTCGTTCGTACTTGGGCTACAGCGTGTAGGCTAGGAGTTGATAAAGTACCCCATGCCCCAAGTTTCCAGCTACCTTCCGTCTTCCCATCAAGAGATACAATATCTTCTCCTAATCGATTCATCAACCGCAATCACAAGATTGTCGTTATGAAGAGGTTTGTGTTTACTGGTGCAGCCTTGTCGAAACTGAAGGCTGCTGTAAGTTCCAGTGTCAATGGAACACACCAGCCGACACGAGTCGAGGTCGTGACAGCAGTTACATGGAAGACACTAGCAATGGTGGCTCGAGCGAAACATGGTCGGTCAAGGCCTTCGCTCTTGTCGCATACGTTTAACATGAGAGGGAAGATAGCAATGCCTGTACCAGATAATTCCTGTGGGAACTTCATAAATGTGGCTCTTTCACATTTTACAGAAGATGATGGGAGCAAGGTGCAACTTCATGACTTTGTAGATAGAGTTTACAACGGAATAAAGAAGATGGTATCAGATTGTGCGAAAGTTTCAAGTGATGATGAGTTGTTTGTGATGGCGGAGAAGATCAGGATCGAGAGTATAAAAGCATTTACCAGAAGCGAAATGGATCTCTATATGTTCAATAGCTGGTGTCGGATGCCAGTTTATGAAGCAGATTTTGGTTGGGGAAAGCCTGGTTGGGTTAGTGGACTGTATGTGCCTGGTGTTGAGATGGTTTTTCTTGTAGACACTAAAGATGGTGATGGAATTGAGGCATGGGTGAGCTTGGAAGAAGATACTATGCTGCTTTTTCAAGAAAATCCTGAAATTAAGGCATTTACTGGCCAAGAACGATAGTATCTCGATCGGTACTGAACGAAAAGAGATGTTTTTAATATTAGCACGATATTAAAAGAATTCAAAATAATAATAATATTAATATTAATATTAATATTTTAAAAATACAGTCGCACTGTAATTTCAAAATCTTGACTATGTATCTCAGGATGGCTTCATTTCAAGAGTTTGGATTTCATTGCATCGAAGAAGATACTACACAAGGGAATTGACTTTTCAAGAATAAAAATATAGGATACTAACAAATTCCAAACCATAAGAGTGGAAGAAAACTGCTTGGGGTGTTACAAGTTCTGCAAAAGTTTGGCTTCGATAAGAAATGGAAGCCTTAATTTGAAGGAAAATGATAGAGAACACAGAGAAACGATGGGGCCTTCATCCCCTCCTTGTTTATGATCAGCCAGCTTAATAAAGTAGTCCGAGGAACCAAGATACTTTTGTTTCTTTTTTAAAGACATCTAATCCATCGTAGGAATTCTCAATCTATGTTAAGAATGTGGATATAATAATAATAATAAAAAAAAGCATGGTCTGGTCTGGTCAAGATCACTTAACGAACTTTAAAAAATGCACAAAACAAGAACAAGAACAAAAACATATATATATATTAAGGTTTAAAGCTAGGAGGGTACAAAAGGAAGCGTGTCTATATTTAAAAGAATTAACAAATATTTAGGATTGATTCTATATTAAACTCTTCGAAGGTAAACCGGCCTAAACTGAGTTAATATACTTAGGACATGATGGTACTGTTCTGAGGATCATTAAAGAAGGGGATTTACAATTAAGACAAGAAGATTCGAGTTTCTGGAGGAGGAGGATGGTCTCTAATGGCAGAAGTCTTCTTCTTCTTCTTTGCAACTCTGCTTCAAAACCACTAGCGAGTATTTCCTAGTGAACTCGAGAGACACACAAAAAAAGAAAAACATTTAAAGCTTTCCATGTTGTATGTGTATATTATCAGAGTATTCTCCTCTTCTCTGTGTAGCATTTATAAAACACTCGACTGCTTCCACGTGACAAGGGACTTGAGAAACTCCATGACCTAAGATAGTGACAAGCAGATGATTGGCACATTCAATTGACGGGGACTCGAGATCATTCCAAGTTTCATGAAGCATTTCCAACCATATATTATATATGTTACGGCTCAAGTTAAAAGTAATTCGAATAAAAATAAATTCTACCTCGGATGGGTCCCTGAGAGAGTAATATGCATCGCTTTCCTTGGGTGCTTTTGATGATACCAAAATCCCATAACCACAGTTCCTATCTCTCAGAACCTATTGCAAGTGCATCCAGGTAAATATTCAGCTTGCATATAACTAAAGAAGAACTTGTCATGGATAATTCAGCATTCTATCCATGGATTACCTTAAATGCATCTTCATCTGTACGGTCATCTCCAACATAAATTGGGAGCACGTCATCACAATTGCTGAGACCTGAAACATATTTTTGTTGCAACTCAGTATAAAGCAAGGCTTAGTATTGTTTTAATCACTTGTCACGAACAGTTCAGAAGTAAGAAGCTGTTCACCTAGTGATTCAAGTAGAAACACGAGAGCTTTCCCCTTGTCCCAATCGATCTTGGGACGAATTTCTAAAACCTAATCAGTATGAAAATAAGAGAACATAAATAATAATAAATTCTTTAAATCGAAAAGGAGTGGAGATTGTCGAAACTAAAAAAGAAAGTACAGATGATTTTATATGATGGATCTAAAATTTACCTTCCTCCCTTGAGTCAATCGCAGGCGGTCCTCGTACTTCTTTATGACATCTTCGACACATTCCCCAACTGCTTCCCATTTCTGAAAACAAATTCAACAGACAATGATTAAACAGGAATAGCTCCTTCGCTTGGCAAAAAACACAGGGGAAGTTAATTGGAAATTCAAGATTTAAATGCTCAAAAAAGAAACATACATCTTCATCAACATTTCGAAAATGTACCGAGACACAGAATTTATTATTCTCAACTGTTGCACCTTTAATGTCTTCGGTACTCTTGACAAGGGAGCTAAAAACCTGATCAAGTAAGAAATCAAGAATAAGCTACACAGACAAAAGCACATCAGAAATGGCATTGAAGAAAAGATATTCACAGACCTCGTCGATCACAGGTAGAAATTCTCTAGCTGGCTGGAATAAATTGACTTCATTTCCCTACGTTCAGAAAAATTAAATGAAAAACTCAATTTAGAAAATTAAGGGCAGATGTGAAAGACTCTACAAAGAGATGTCAAGATTTTCATGGAGGCGTACCTGCGTGTCTGTAGACTTGATACAGTGTGGGTCATCATCAGATATGGACTGCCTAACAGGGCTCGCGATATCCATTCCATGGCTACCCGCATAGTAGAGTTCTGTTAGTCCTACAAACTCGTAAACCTGAATACAGATCCACCAAGGATGAATCGAAACATGAACCAAGGAAAATAAATGCTGACAAAGTCATCAAAAAATGTTTTCATTTATTTTAAAACAAGTTTGTTAGTTACCTTGTCACGACTTCTCCCACTAATTATTGCTGTGGGGAAATATTTTGCCACGTTCTTGACAGCAGAACGCATCTAAAAAAAATGCAGAACTTCAGTGATGACGGGAAAAAGAACATGATAGGAAGTGAATCTCAACAGTAAACTTTCCGTATATGCCAATAAGAAACTATCCGTACATCATCAGACATAAAGGCATTGTCAGGATTTTCTACAATCGGTGATAGAGTGCCATCATAATCCAGGAACAAGACGATTCTCTTGCCTTTTGCAAAGTTTGCAATTTGCTCGAAAGATGCCAGAGCAGATGGGAATTTAAGCTGTGTATGATGGAGAAAGATTCACAGTATCACAAAAATTAATCACCTACCAATATAACAATAATATAAAACATATAAATCAAGTTGAGGGGAAAGAATTACCAGCCAAGTGAGAGAGGCAGCTTCCGGATCAGGCGAGGAAAGATCTATGTTACTGTCCTTGTTAAACGTCTTGTGAGGAGGAGATGATGATTTCATGGCGTCCAGCCAACCAATGGAGCGAACATCATCAAGAAATGCAATTTTCTTCTTAGGAATAGATAGCCGTAGATTCTTCGAAAAAGGTGCACCTGAGGGTGAGTATGGCAGCAAACCATGATGCCCACCTAGCCTTGACTTGCTTAATGGTGCGGAATCAGTGAGCACAGGAGCGCCGTGACTTGATTTGAGGTCCATCGGATCCAGATTCGTAAGATTATTTATAACGTCCAAAGAAAGCAAAAGCTAACAGAAGATTGTCCTTGCAAATTGAATCAATTACAGATTTTATTGGATGTCAGGTATCTCTTCACCCAACCCTTTTATCGAGGAAGAACCACCTCTTTAGAGTATTCTTGTCACTGCTGCTTGGCAAGCAGTCCATCAAGCGCCAGGCTCCTGAATGCTGATGGCCATAACAAATGCTCATCAAAATATAATCAAGTACAGTGTCAAGTTTCTCTTCAAAGAAAACCAATATCCAATTTACCAGTAGGTTTTCATCGCCTTAACCACCACGATGGGCCAAGAAAGGGCTTGAAAATGATGTTAGTATTTTTGCTCTCACGCGCCACAGGAAATCTTCAGTCCTCTGCAAAGCATGGAGAGACAACAACAGTTTGAGTTAATCCTAAATAATCCACGGTATGTAGCAGAGATGTTGAGCAAAACGAAACAATCATTGAAGGAAAAAAACTTTGGTGTGGCAAACAGAGGATTCTCAAAAAAGAATGAACTCGGTAGTTTGCAAATCAGTACCAAACCACAGAATTCAACTCGTCGCATGAGAACTGCCGCTAGACAGAGCAGAAATATACATTGCAGAGTAATCTATTCTGTGTCCATTTTAACTAGAAAGCCAAAACATTTTCACCTGGCTGTTAAGACTCTGATTGTCAAGCATTCACAATTTCCTAAAATAGAATCTTTTTCCATACCCCATAAATCTTCCAATAAAGGACTCCAGATAAAATCAGCAGTTTGGCATCCGTCAACGAATTCAAGATTAAATTATTTTAATCATTCTCCCTAACATTATTAACCTAAAGTATGTAAACAAAGAATTCGTCCTCCTTGGCGTCAGTCAGGAATCATGGTTTTTAACTCCTTCGTGACTGGTTCAGAAGAAAAATAAAATGAGTCATTGAGTTAGGCTGCGAGTCATCAGATCATTTTTGGGTCAACTATTTTCATCATTCTCCCTATATCCCAGCCATGAGAAGCAAAAAATGATGTTTCTACATGAAATTAAAAACAAAATGGCTTTCATAATGCTACAACAAAAGGAAAATCTTAACAGATATATCTTTGTACATTAACTTGGTAATCGATAGACAAACAAACGTATCATAGATTGCATAATACATACTATTAAGCAAGAAGGAATCAAAGACAAAATCATAAATCACCTACATCATAGAGAAAATAAGTCACCTACATCATGGAAAAAGAAAACTGGAGCCCGAGAACAGTTTTTTTTTTTTTAAAAAAAAGTGTTCAGCATTAAAAACTGGCCCACAAAGGTGATATCTTCCAAGAGAAAAATACGAGCAAATTGGTAGTTGTGTACAATAAAAAGCTGTCTATACTCATTTATCCCCACATGGTAGAGATTCAAGCATACCATATGCAACCACACATTATGGGCCTACATTACAAGCATGGAATCATTAAAACATGTGGACCCAGAAGATTTATCAATTGATGTAAATATATATATCATAAATGCAAATTTAAAATTTTAAAAATCATTTTTTTCCAATAAACAAAGACACCTCCATACTTTTGTTGCTATCGCACATTCTTCTACTATAAACTCGACCACCCAACACCAAATTCCCTCTAAAAAAGAGAACCAGTCATGCCCAAAATAACATCAGCACAAAGTTCTGAAAATCCATATAACAAAACCAATCAAAAAAACTTTATTTTTTCAAAAACAAATTCCAGATAATAAAACCACTCAAAAACTTAAATCTCTTAAATGTGGCGGAGGAGAATCTGTGTGGATTTATTATGGTCAAAATTCATGGAAAAATAAGGATTCTTGAACACGGTTTTAACGCTAAAAAGAAAAGGAAAAAAAGAAAGAAATTGATATCTGACGATGACCATTGCGTGTATAAAAATCGGAGAGATATGAACGAAGGCTTGCGTCACCACCGCATTATTGCTTTATCAAAAACAGCTTTGAAAAAAAAAATGTCGTTTTTGCCGTTACGAAATAAAAACTGAAAAAACTGACAATATTTTTTTAATTTTGACTAAAGAATAAGGTCACTAACAAACTAATAAAACTATACCAAAACTAAAATCAGATTTAATTAATTAATCTGTTTTTTTTTTGTTTTTGTTTTTTTTTTTTTTTTGGGGAGGGGGGGGGGGGCAAGGCAATGAAAGAAGAAGCAGAAAATCGTTTTTTTCTCCAAGCATAGAAAATGGCCGAAACGTTTCTCGAGAAATCGGAATACAAAAAGAAACAAGAGCACAGAAATGGAGAATTTGACGACAGAAAACGCTGTCGTTTAGAAAACAAACAGCATTCCTGCTTGCAAGACAGCAGAGAGAGATAAGAAACTAGAGAAGATAGGACACACACCGTCGTTTTATACAGAGATTTAAGAAAATTACAGTACCTAACAGAATCTCAAGTCCGAAATGAAAACGTACGCGAAGGAATACTTTAAAATGCAGGAGTCTTCCTTCAAGAATAAAACGCAAAGAATCAGGTGAAACGAAGCCGTTCAGATATCTTACAGTCGTCGTAACGAGATGAAACCACGAAAGCCAGCCCCGGCCTCCGACACCGGAAGACAGACTTTTCGAAAGAGAAAGAGAGAATAACAAAAGTGAAAAACCTTTTTCTCTGAAGAATCGGTGAGAGCGAGAATCGAGCGAGAGAGAGACTTCTTTCTTTTTTGACGCAGACGTGGGGGAGCTAAGTTAGGGAGGGAGAAGAGAAGATCGAGGGTGGAGGGAAACGGTTATTTAAAGAAGAGAATATAGGTCTTTTTTTATAAAATAAAAATAAATGAATGTGTTTTATAAGCCTAATCTCACGGTATAAAATTAGAGAACCTCTCAACTGTCACACTGCTAAATTAGTAATTCTTTGCAAGAAAACTATAGAGGTAGTTGGCGCGTTATTGTTACGCGTCCGTTTGGTGACTTTAGAGAGTGGTTGTGTTGGAGGTTCGGCTGTCAAGGAGTGACGCTGAAAATGTGGTCCGATAGAAATGAAAAAAGCCTCTCTGTAAATGATGAAGAACAAAAAAAATAACTGGGTTTTGTGGTTTTCTCAGGTGGTAAGAGAAGAGATTTGTCTTACATTTATCTTGGGATATAATTGGTAGATGAAAGTTGGTAAAAATAAATTATAATTCTATTCTAAAATTAAAATATGGTTTCGATATCATGAAGTTCATAGTAATAGTCATTTTTGAAATAAGAACATGACTTTATAATATATTATATACTATAAAAACTTCTGCCTAACACGGGGCCCAGGGGATCTTCGAGGGTAGAGTACACGTGGGGATGAATGCCTGTTTAAAGAACACAAGCAGGGATGCTTTTTAAAGTTTTTTTTTAAAAAAATATATCAATGTATTAAAACAATTTAAATAAAAAAAATATTTTTAAACTGCACACCCAGAAAACGGAAGACTTGTAGGCCAAAACGCATGGGGGCACCTGTAAGTGAGTCGAGCCTGACGTGGCCACGTTTCAGAGCGGGTCCTCCTAAGGAAAGAGTTTGGACAGCCGAAACGTGTGGTTGCATTCACTATCAGAGTAACAGCTGGATGATGGTCGTCGGTGACTGTCGTTGCATGTCTAAGGTCCCACGTGGCAGAACTGCGCCTAGGATGGTCGAAGTAACTTTAGCCACGTGATGATGTGAGGTGGCAGAAGATGGTGCAATGATGTGGGTCCAATCATTTTAGGGTTCAATTAATGTTAACCACGTAAATAGCTAAAGTAGCATTGATGGAGATTGATGGGACAAAAACTGAAATAGCACCGTAACCACTATTCCCTCTCTTTTTTCTTGCTCGGTAAAATAATTAGTATATTATATTATTTTATATAAAACACTGAATATTTCAGGAAATCATAATATAGTTTATATTGGAATAAATTAATTGAACATAAATACGGCAAGTGTTTTTTTCAATTGATATAATTAGATCGAGTAGACCACGCTCGGAAAAGAAAAAAGTTGCACATAAAGTTTTGTGTTGACAATTAAACCACGAAGCAGCATCGAGTCAAAACTTATGGCATTACTTGCGGCAAAGGAAGCTCTAGGTTTCATTGCCTCCGGGTCTAAAACTATATAAATTCGGTTTTATTGGGAATTCAAATTGATTTGTATCTTTCTTATAGAAGAAAGTCTTGATTGCCAGCATGCCACGGCTCGACAGACAAGTTGGTTTCAGTACTTTATAGTTAATTTGTTGATCGATTGAGTGATGTTTTTGGTCAAGTAATTTAAGTTTCAATAATAGTTATTAAATTCCCCGAATTTGATGGATCAATTCATAAACTATATATTCGATGTTTGATTTAAAATTAAATTATTTTGTTAATCAATATATATATATATATATAGTCAAGTCAATAATACACAAATTCTTTTTTCAAGTCAATTATACGCAAATTCTTTTTTCAAGTCAATTTTTAAATTAGATTTCGTCGATGTCGAGGCTTAGACATGTGATTGGACATGACCTTCTAGCTTGCTCAGTTTTTCAAAATAATACTTCTCTATTGTTGTATGACCTCCTCTCTTCTTTGAAATAAAATAAAGTATTAAGTTCTTCATACATCATTTAGTTTTCAGCACCTCGTGATTTTTCTTGAATAATCTTGAAGAGCGTGTTCGATGATGGGGTTTAGTAATGATTTTTTTTAAGTATTATTGTTTTAATTATTTTTAATATTAATATATCAAAATAATTTAAAATTAAAAAACTTTTTTTAAAATGCAAAAATAAATAAATCAAGAGACCTGAATAGAAAAAAATAGATGCAATGAGAAGGATTCTTGGAGAGCATTTGGTGTTATAATAGCTTGTCTTTTTATATAATTACGAGGGGAAGAGATTGTTTGACAAGTCAAATAATTTTATTTCTCACGAACTCCACTTGTAATTTCATTTATAAAAACATATTTATTTATTTATTTATTTTACACAGCAATCACAGAAACTTTCACAATTCAAGGGTTTGAACTAAGAAAGCATCCTGGTGCCTTGGAAAAAATAATAATCAAAGAAGCCATTCTGGCCCGGTCATGAATTATTAATCAATCAGTACAAAAATTCAACCTCGTTCCAGAATCGCATGAGAGGGATGCTGCGTCTAATTAAACGTGTTTCCAAAATATCACATCAGGCGTTGCAAAATGAAATTACGAGAATGTTTGTTTCCGTGGTTGAACCATCGTTTGTTATTTTTTTTACATTTTAAATACAATTTTTTTGATGTTTTTAAATTATTTTAATGTATTGATGTCAAAAATAATTTTAAAAAAATAAAAAAAATATCATTTTGATATATTTTTAAATAAAAAATATTTTAAAAAAACAACATCAATTATCCAAATTGGCATATACAGAAATGAGCTTCCTGTAAAGTAAATATCTTCTATAAACTCCCCGTAATCATTCAAAGAAAGAAGATTACTACATTAAAACTAAATAATTATTTAGCTCTGATTTGCATTACATTTTAAATAAAAATCAATGATTCAAAGAAAGAAGATTACTACATTAAAACTAAATAATTATTTAGCTCTGATTTGCATTACATTTTAAATAAAAAAAATAGTACTTTTAAATGTTTTTATTTAATAATATAAAAATTATTTTTAAAAACAATATTCATCCTACCTTCAACTGTAAATTACAAATCGATATATCACTATCAGTGTTGGAAATATAAGAGATTCTTTATTTAGAAAATAAAAATAAATAATCTAGCACAGTACTATATACTCTCGGAAACGCACAAAAGCAAATCTCTCGAGGCTCACAAAGGCACCAAATTTTTACTTCTATTCATACGTGCTGGAAACCACTCAGCCAACATCTGCCGAGTCAAATCTAGCTTCAACTACCGAGGCTGGTTAGAATCTTCACATTACAACTCACGAATGGCCAAGCGGCGGAAACGTCGTTCGGCCAAAATTCAAAAATTTTTATTTTTTTATACTTAAAATGAAATATTTTTAGTTCGTTTAAATTATTTTGATGTGTTGATTTCAATAATGATTTTTAAAAAATAAAAAAAATATTATCTTGATATATTTCAGCACGAAAAGAACTTTGAAAAGCTTATCACTGCTACACTCCCAAACAAGCGCTTCAGCTCGGAATTAAAAACAAAGAGCGGAGAAATGAGGGGTGGCTGGCTCCATTGAAAAGCAAACCAATGGGGAGATGTGTAGGGTCAGTGGAAGCTGGCAAACGTCTGATGTTATGTTTTTATATAAAAATAATTTAAAAAAAATAAAAAAATAATCTAAAACATAATTCCACTCACTCACAGACATTAAATGAATTATTTTTTAATAATCTTGTCCAAAGATAGCAAGACAACACAGAGGAGGGTCAAAGACGCCGACAAGAGAAAAAACAAAGGGAAGTAACCAGGAAAGGAAAACGATGAAAAATCAAATAGTATTTGAACGTTGAAAAGTGAAAAAGCAACTTAGATTTTTGCACTTTCCAAGGCCTCCAGCTTTCTCTCTCGTGCTCGGGGGGCCATTTTCGGTAGGTCACCGAACCTTCTTCTTCGATGCCGAAGGTTGCGGTAAGCTGCATGAACTTTTCATTAAATAATCTCGCTTGCCTCCATTATTATTTCTTGACGTCGACATGTCTTGAATATTTCTTGATCACCCCATTTCAAAGATTCACCAGGGAAAATATTCGAGAAAAAAATATGAGAAAGGAACTGCCTGGAGCAGGAGTATATCTACGTTTTTCACGAGGCCAGCTCATCCTGGTTAAAAAAATGGCTATGAAATCCGATATGCGGTGATATGATCCGGGACTCTGATCGTGAGCTTCCACGTTTTAGTCTAACATCAATTCAGGTTTTAATTATTATTTTTTAATCCAAGGAACGTTATTTAAATATATAATTTTTTATTTATTGATCCCATTTAAATCAATCTCCCACTCGTCATATTGACCGCCAGGCCGGTCTTGGAAATAGGGTTTTGAAGTTTACTTTAGACTTCATTTTAAATGTGAGGCTAGAATTTATATAATTTAGGTTTGGTATAAATGAGCCAGCCAGCACCTAAAATCAATACCAAACCCTATATTGATGCTATGGTAGTTGACAATTAGGAGGAAATGAACTCTTACAGCAAGATACATTGATTAGTACCATCAATGACTTCGCACGATTTTTCGTAAGGAGAGAAAACCAGTGTTTGATAACATGTTTTAAGAACCTCTAGCGGTATGAGAGCTGGGACGGAGAGTGTGTTCTTTTCTTATTATCGGGTTCGAGTCTTGCCTGGTGCAAACAATTATTTAGAGTCATTGAATTTGGGCGAATCTCATGAATTACTCGTGGTATACTTGTGGAAAACATGAGATCTTGTGAACTCTCGATATTAGTCAGGTATAATAGCCTGGACACTCGGTGCTAATATAAAAAAAACATGTTTTTAAAATATTTAAAAAAAGAATAAAATTTTAGAATTTTTTTTTATATAGCTACTTAAAAAAATTAAAAATGATTTAAGAAAACACTAGAAAACGTCTTCAATGCGTTTGGGTTTTTCCTCCGCATCATAGAGATGCTTTGAGAAATAAAGTTCATATTTGTATCATTACGATGCGATCTAATTATGTTGAATTAAAAAATAAAATAGAAAATAGATATTTGTGCCACGCACGGCTGAGTTCTAGCATGGAAATTGTTGCCATATGATGCGTTATCATCGATGTCACCACCTTAACCATAATTTGGCTGGTTGTTTTTTTCAATCCGCAATCATCATTTAATAATTGTTTAATTTATAATTGTTTAAATAATATTTGTTTAAATAATAATTGTTCACCCAACATTTTCTTATGCCTTTTCCGAAAAGTCGGTGTAAAGACATGGACCCAATTGTATATTAATGATTTGAAGTCCATGATTTCAATTTTTTCCACCAATGTTATGCCAAGAGAAACAGCTGTGATGTAGATTGATTACTGTGCTGGGGTAGAAAATATAAAAATATTAGAGTTAGAGTTGTGTTTTTTATTTTAAAAACACAAAAAATCAATTTAAAAACTATCATGTATATTTGATTTTATTCATTCGATCACATATATTTACATCTATTAAATATTCTATACAATTATATATTAGTGATTTAAATCCACCATTGTTTCTTTTGACAATCGTCGTGGTAAGAAAGACAGTTATATGAAAATAATCATAACAATACTTGATTATAGATTTGAGATAAAATAAATAAATATATTTTCGTATAAATTTTATCACAAAATTATCAACGAGAGAATGAATGTGGAAAATCTGAAAATACTAACAAAATTAATTTAAAATAGAAAATAAAATAAAATTCAAAGTTTTAAAAACATGTTTTAAGTTTTAACCTCCTAATCAATGTTTGGAATGAAATCACAAAATTATCAACGAGAGAATGCTCGAATGTGAAAAGATTTTGGCTATTTGACTTGGACTTGGTTGCCAGGTTAACTGAATTAAAATAGTATGGTAGTGATACAGAGATGCCTTTACACACAAGGCAACGGCATAGTTAACGAGGTCGTAATAAAAAAAAACATGTTTCCTTGGGAAAGAGACCTATCAGAAAGATTGGGCCATGGCAGTCGAACGAGAGCCACAAATCTCTCTATCTATCTATATCTATATCTATCTATCTATATATATATATATATATCAGCAATATGGCTTTTCAAGTGAGCTCTAGGCAGGCATGAGAGGGCACTTATTGGAAGCAAGGACTCGTGTCCAGCCATGAACAAGTTTAATAATGCATGTCAGGAGGACAACAGATGCACCAATCACATGAAAATAAAGCAAGTTGAATCACAGATCTTGCCCTTGTTGAGAGGTTATTGAATCTGGACTGCCTAAAGTGGAAATCTCTCTCTGTTTCTTTTTTTTTTTTGAGGAAATTATAATGAATCTGAACTGAATCTGTCGAGAGATTAGGGCCACAAATTACGTCCAAGTTGGGTTCAGCTAACCAATCTCTCCTGCTCTTTCTCAAATCTTGAAGATGAAAAAAATAAATAAACGTTTGGTATTGTATCTTTTGATTAACATAGATGGTGTTCGTATCAGGATAGATAGGATGCGTGTATTTTAACTAATATTCAGACAGATTTAGTTCATATATATAGATGTTTTGATTAACTAATCTTTTGATTAACATATATATATATATATATATATAAATAACTCTCGCACCATATCACCATTCTTTTGATCGACTAAAAATGCTATGAAATTGCTCAGATGTTTTTTCTTTTCTGATGCTGTTCTTGAAAGCATCTGTTCCTGACCTGCTGCTATAAATCCAGGCAAAGGGTTACGGATGTGAGGGCACATCCCCAGCACGGTTTTCAAAACTCATTTATAACCATAAATGAGTCTGAACTTCTTTCTTTCTTTTTTCCTTACGTCTCATCATGCCTGGCAAGAACAGTTTTCTTTGCCAAATGGAGGCTATCAAAGTACCCATTGGATACTATTTAAATTAGGAAGTGTTTTTTATTTTTAAAATTTTAATTTTAATATTAGGGTCTTCAAAAAAATATATTAAAAATAACTATATTCAAATTTCAAGTTTCCAAACTTGGAAACTGCTGCATCTTATGCTTCTACACCGAGGAATTTACCCTCGAGAGGGTACAGAGTTGATACTAATTTTCTTCTGACTCAAAATGAAAATCAG
Source organism: Salix exigua (assembly GCA_032356905.1). Classification (NCBI taxonomy): domain Eukaryota; kingdom Viridiplantae; phylum Streptophyta; class Magnoliopsida; order Malpighiales; family Salicaceae; genus Salix; species Salix exigua. Next base: position 7,568,199 of record CM063602.1, on the reverse strand, counting down.
CTGCTCTTAACCATCAAGTAGTTGTGTATTTATTTCTGTTATGATCTCAAGTTTAACTTATATATTTGATTTTATATAATTAATCGGTGATTAATTGAGTTGCGTACAAACTATCTGTACTTGATTGGATCAATTTCAGATATATATTTTTTTAGTATAAATGAAAAACTAAATAAAATGGAATTATTCTGAGATGGATATAAAGTAAGCATGAATGCACAAGTGGAGTCGACAAATCCATGATCCAGCTGGTAGGATAAATATGTTCAGACAGACAGCATCCATACACGTATGAAAGTAGAGGGATATACCGAGAATGAAAGCAACAGCATCTCTAACATCAAATTTGGGGACCTGCAACTCTAGTTTTCTCTTGTTTTGAAGAGACAGCTTTCTATGGGCGACTCGTGAGAACCCATCTTGGAAGCTGAAGCCATGTCTATGTCAACACAAAAAGCCGCATGTGGATTTCAAAAATGCCCCTTTTGAATTGTTTAAACCTAAGAGCAACCGCAGAAGGCATATGGAGAGGCACAATTAAAATAGGGTATTTTTTGGCTTTTTTTTTTGTTACTGTATTTACTGTATCTACTACAACGAAAGATAGGTATACATGCAGCTAAAAATACATATTCATGATCGAGCTGCCCCTTCGCTGCTCTCTTGCCCTCCTCCACCTTCTCTCCACTCCAGGCACCGATATATATATATATATAAACACAAAAATAATACATATATAAAATATTAATAATAGAAAATAAATATTTTTAATAAATATTTATTTTTGTTTTTATTCAAAAATATCTCAACAAGAAAGTAAAAAATTATATATAAAATTAATAATTATATTGTTGGAGGGTTTCTTAAGAACAATTATTTAATTAAAACAATTAATTTTTTTAACCAATTTGTTTCGTGAAAAACTAAGGAAAACATCGTTTGGAACACATTTCGGATGGCTTGTAAAACATATAATAAAATACGGTTAGAATACCCAGCCAAGGTATTCAAACTATTAATATAAAATTTACAATTACCCACTAGCTCAAAGTAGCTTAAAGGTGACAAGGTAGTTTTCTTTCAGGTAACAAGGTAATTTTATATATTTTTTAAATGCAATTTATAATTCTTAATCATCACAATTACGGATCAATTAGTTGAATTATATAAAAAAAGATATTTTTTCGAAGGTACAATAAATAAATCTTCTTAACAATTCATAATTATCGAATACCATTTTTTTCCCTCAAGATGACAATACTTTCTGAGTCATTTCTAAGGTGATTAGTATTAGGAACTATCATAATTAAGAAACAATTAGTAAAAAAAGAGAAAAAAAGGAGCAACTATTTACAAAATAGCTGTAACCCAAAGATAGATAAACTGAAAACCGAACTTGACTTAAGAGTGAAGAATGTCACTTGGGCTTTCTCGTGGTGGGACCCGAGCGGTTTCCGGTCAATCTTTGCGCGTAGAAGGTGGTCACCAGAAACTGACAATGATCCTGACCCGAATCATTCCAAATCAAGCAAGCCCTACATAAATACATTCATTGAATCTCAGCTCACCACTGCAACTTTCTGTCCAGTTGCAGAGGTCTCCTGCGAATGTACTCGCTCGCAGCTCACTGCTCACTGCTCTGCCAGAGGATCAGAGATTTCACCATGAGAAAAGGCCAGATCCAGTGATCCACCACGAGTAGAGAAAATGCAGGTAAACAATGCAGAAGAATTAAAATACATGATGAAAAATCATCAGGAATTTCTAGTTCGGGAAAATAAATAAACTTGAAATACCAAATACACGTTTGGAGTACTACACAATCCTCGTTAAAAACAGAACACCAAGCTAGCCATCCAAACATAAACATGACAAGTTAGTTGAAGCCTTTCAAGTTCTGTTCCATATCTTACAGCAGCAAAACAAGCATCTGGACAACCGAAACCCCAGAAAGGGGAATGGTTTTTTTTTTTTATTTTATTCAATTAAAACACTTCCTTACAAACAAGCCTCGAAGGTGTCGGTGCCATTCTCTTCACTGTCAAGCATTTGGACAACCTGGGCTACACCTTCTGCAATTTCCTTGCGAATGACACCATCAGGCATGTCGAATGTCCGTTTTCTCATGGAAAGTGATCTGCCGGCAGGTTGGGGGTCGACCACATCCAGCATTGCCTCCAGCTCATCCACCATCGACCTCTTTGCAGCTCGAACCATTAGTTCAGCTCCCTAAACAGTGCACAAGTAATGCCATGTTAGACACAGAGACAAGTGCTTAGCTGCTCCATCCAAAACCAACGTGCTCTCACAACAAAAAGAAAACATTCTAGTACTCTACAGCAACTAGCCTAACAATGAGATCTATGATATCTAGTCACTGTACTCCCCCTTAAAAGGCTACAGCCATGCCACTTCCACAGCCTTTGAAATTCCGAAGCAGAGCCGTTTTCAAGAATATAAACCATATATATTTATTATCATATGCAACCTCCACAAAAGCTTGAAAATTAATTTTCCCAAATAAATTTACTATTTTGCTACTTTCCCAATAACATATCTTGATGATTTGTGGGTGAGACAACAAACCATGGGCACGCCTCTCTTATGGTTAATCAAATGGATGGCATTTCATTATATTTTTCTTAGATAAGTTTTCAGCATTGAAACCAACTGCATTAGACAAGGAGATATTACTTGATATGAAATTCTGAGTAAACAATGATATGGTTAGCACATCAATTGTATAGGAATATTTTTGTTCGATAAATGTAATACGACAAATTTTTACATGGAAATTCAGTTCTTAACAGCAAGATTTAACACTCCATAACAATCATCATCAGTTTTGTGAAGCGGGGACATAAAAATGGTATTGAATTAGTCAAGTTTATCAATCAATTAGACCCAGCCATTGTGCCTCAACTCGAGCGATAAACGTATGGCGTGAATCTTATCCTTAATTTGATAGTATGGTGGGAGTAGCCACAACCACAAACTCAATTACTCGGTACCATTGCAAAAGCATCAAGATAATACTTTTGCAATTGGTACATTTAAGTATTATAGCAAAGTGAGCTAGTCCAACCACACTACCAAACACACGACTATATTCAAACCCTAAAGCAGAAAAATAAAATCCGTGCAAAGTTAGATTGGGGGTGCAGAATCATACATGTTGCTCTTAGAGGATCTATAGCAACTAGCAGACTTCATATATGGTTTAGCTAGGAAAATAAAAATTAGAAAAATTCTTTGAAGAAGCATTTCTAATTAAATTATTATCATGTGAACTTGAGAAATAGAATTTGATTAATGATGAAAGTTAGTACAAAATAGATGTGGAAGGCTAACAAATGCACCACACGATACCTATTTGCTAACAGCATTATATTACCATTCACACCCTCCGAGTTCATTAATTTTTATTCCAAAATGAGCAACCAATTAACAAGCTGAATATCAATTTGAGGACAGTGAACATTTCAAGAGCTATTAGGTGGACTAGGTCAAGCAGTCATGGACTAAGTGAATGAGAGCAAAACATGTGAAAAAAATCACAGTTACCAATACAGTTGAGGAAAACAAAGCTAACTAACATGGCGGAGCCTCTCTCATTAATTTGTTGCTGCTTGAACAAAGCTAACAAGCAAGTTAAATTGCTTGTTGCAGAACATACAAGCACACTTGTCAAGTGAACAGCCAATATTGAAATCACTGGTGGGTATTGGTGAGTTGATACAATGATGTTTTGTGTTCAATCTTTGCACAGCAGAACATTTTTGCAGATTTGAAGGAGCAGATCTCAAATTTTCCAAAACTCTACTTCTACCACATTTTGATAGATTTTATCAACAAAAATAAACACTATATAAATTCTTCGTTTAATATACTCTTTAGTGCTAATCTTAATAGTCAAACTTAGAAAGGTAGCAAAATGCAGTATGAGAACGGGTGCAACTGAAAAGGATTTGAAGTAATAGCTGATGTGAAGGTATATGTTAATAAAACTCACTAATAAGTTTATCTCCCTGCATTATGGAAAACACAATGAACATAGGACTTATGCCCCTCGTAACTGAAGGAAAAATCTTCCATGGAACCCATTCAGGTATTTAATCAAGCAATCGCTCATTATTACAATCAGCCAGTAGACTTAAAACCAGTTGAAAGTACAATAACCAAACACTAACATCAAGCAAATATTAAATGCAATGTCTCAGGAGGCCTACTATGCAACAATCAATAGCAGTTATCATCTCCTACTAGCATCTCAAGCAAAATCACAGAGCATAACATTTCAAACAAATAAAACATGATTTACCTCAATGGCATCAACAGTGAGCAGCAGCACAATAATTTTCTCAGAAAACTTCTGCCTCTCCTCAGCATCACGAGCAAGATGACGCCTATACGAGAAGTTATTAAACAAAGCTCTAAGCTCCTTCAACTTTGCTTTCGAAATCGCCAACTCTCTAAGTGCACGAAGCGCCTGCGATCTCCTAATCAAATAAGTCCTAAAAGTCATCTGAATCAACAATGCTGCGTCTTGCGGTGACAATTCCTTCCTCTTTCCCTTCCTCTTCTCCACCGCTCCAGCCCTCTTCGCAAATGCCTTAAAGAAAAAAAAATGCCAGTAAGAAAACACAACGTAATCTCTCCATTGAGCACTTTTAGCTAACTCAAATCCCGCAATCCGGACCAGATTACCTTTTGTAAAACAACAGCTCCATGATCAGGGTAATCTTCTATTTCAACAAGTCGCCTGGCGCACGCTCCTTTCTTCTCTTTCTTACACTCTTTCTTCTTCTCTTCCACCTTCTTCTCTTTTTTGCTACCCTCACCTGCAAATCCACTTGATGTTTCAAAAGTATATTTCCGTGACATCGGAATCCCTTCCTCTCCCTTTCCTTTGATCTCAGTTGTCCATGTATAATTCTTAACCTGCTCTTCTTTCTTTTTCTTCTTCCTCTCCTCTCCTCCTCTGATTTCCGCCGTCCATTTATACTTCTTCTCCGTCACTGGTCCTTTAATTTTCGCGGTCCACGTGTACTTCCTCTCAGCACCACTTTCCCCGTTGATCTTCTCGTTGACAAGGCGGTCAAACTGTGACTCGAGCTCACTGACGCGGTCAGAAAGAGTCTGCAAGCGCAAGTCAGTCTCAAACCGGTCGAGAACACTCTTGTAAGGGCAATAAGACGGCGTCTTAACCAGATCCGTCGCCGTGTAAAAAACCTCGAGAGAGCTAGGTTTTAAGTGCAAGAGATCGAGAGCAGCAAAGGATAGATCATCGGGTTCTTCAAAGGAGGGGAAAACGAGTGATTTCGGAGTGAAAACGGAGGCTTCTCTGAGGAATACAGGAGCACAGTGAGGCTCGAAGATTTCGATTCTTCTAAATCGGCTCATGACTCCAGCGAGTTTTGAGGTTGTCTCGGAGAGATGAGTGGGGACTAGGGAATATTGAGCGAGTTGAGAGGATTTAGTTAGATGGTGATGGCGAGACGTGAAAGGAAATCCAGAGGACAAGAAGACAAAATGTGTGAGTTCGACGAGGAGTTGAGAGCACAGGAGAAGAGCCAAAAATGGACAACAGGGTAAAATGGGAATTGTGTTTGTTGATAGCGATGCCTATCTGGATTTGATAGCGAAGTCTTCTTAATTAGCGGTTTATTATTAACTTCCAAAAATAATAAATGGGATTGCTCCTGTGTTTATATTTATAATTTCACATAAATAATTGGTCAAGTAAATTTATTAACCTATGATTTGTTTGATTGAATATTTTTAGTTAATTTGAATATAAATCCGGTCAAATTCAATTAATTTAATCAAATCTATTGGAGCCAACTTTAATCTTGTTTAAAATATTAGTATATCAAAATAATTTAAAATAAATAAATATTTTTTAAAAAAGTATTTTTCAAACACTAAACAAACGGCTCCACATATTTTAATAATTAGAGTTATTTCTCACCCATTGACTAATCTTATTAATTATTAAAAATATCTCATTTCCCCTTGTTTTGTTTTTGTTTTTTTTCAAATTGATGCCCATGGAAGAAAAATATACAAGAAAAACAACCGTCCTGTGCCCAAGATTTTGAACCAGCCAATAATGCTAGCTTTCGAAACAGAGGTCGCCGCATGATTAAGGAAGAGGAAAGTACAGAAATGCCCATAATATTATAAGACATGACGGAGACATGAGAATCTGATAGTGCGATGACAGCGTGTGGATTGTGAAATCCGTGTCAGCTGGTAGCACGTGATTAAAGGGATTGATCTGGGCCTGTTTTTTTAATGTTGGGCCCCGATTCAGCTCTTGATGGGTCGGGACTAGACTGCATTTTGGATGGGCTAATTAGTAAATTGCTGTCTGCTTCAGTTTTGGCATATTAATAACGTCTATATTATTTATTTTTTATACATTAGTTATTCTTGTTATCATATTATTGATAAACATTATCTCTGTTTTAATGTTATATTAATGTATTAAAATACGATTTTATTTAATAAAAAAATATCCTAAGAAAATTTGGATCTTACTATTTAATTGTTTTTTTCCTGATGAAAATCACATTCACTTTTATAAATAATTCCATTTTTTTCTGGTGGAAATTGTTCTTTTAAGTTTATAATTATAAGAAAATAAATTTTTAATGAATTATAAAAAACATAGAATAAACCATATAACTATGGACATTGCTTGTTTTTGTATTTGGGTGCATTTTAAAGATCTATATATCTTAAGAAAAATATGAAATTGAATTTTTTATAGTATTTTTGATTTTGATAAGTTGATATTAGAAATCAAAAATATTATTTTAATTTTTTTCAATTAAATAATATTTTTAAAATAATAATATGCATCGTACAAAAAAAAATATACAACAAACATCAAAATCACATGATTGTTTTTAAAAATGTTTTGTACTAACCTAAATTAACCAGGAATACAGTCTTAAAACTGGTTTCATAAGGTTATGTGTCAATTTGACATTATGATTCCATTAATTTTTAACGGAAATTTGAAAAAATTTATTTTATTCATTTTAAATAAATATATTTTTGTATATTTTAAATCATTTGATATGTTAATTTTAAAATAATAAAACAATATTATTTTGATATATTTTGACATGATAAAAATTTAAAAAACTAAATAACTGTATTTCCAAAACGAGTAAAAAAAACACAAGTCACATACGATCAATCAATCTTCATTTCCTAAAATTTCAAGATACGAGAAATAAACAAATTAAATCAAGAATTACATAAAAATAGTCACAAAATCACATGGCAAAACAAAAATTTATAGAAGTAATCAAGTAGGAGGAAGACACACACTCTGGTTCAGACGAGGAAAGCTTCCACTTAAAATTTCTGTCAGAAATCCCATTAAAGCCGTACCGATCACCACCCCGCTAGCCAAACCCCAGAAAACCCTCCCCGATCTCTTCTTCACAGGAACCCTAGCCATCTCTGTCTCCATCGACGGTTTCTTCTCTTTGATCACACTCTGAAAAGCATTCTCTGCCTCCTCGAATTCCCACGAACCCCTTTCCTCGGAGGTCTGATGCCCACCATCATCAATCCAAGACTCGGTGGATGGAACATTCTGTAACTGGTCTTGGGTTGTCACTGCCAATGACGTCGCCTCTGCCATCAAACTCTGAAAAACATTCCCCGATTCCTCAAATTCACACAAAACCGTTTCGTTAAAGGTCAGATCTCCACCATCATCAAGACAAGACCCGGAGCGTGAAACATTCTCTATCTGACCCTGTGTTGTCGCTGTTTTATTATTTTTGTTTCTGTCATTGAATGCAGTTTCAAGGTCTGATAGCCTCTTTTCTATTTGCTGCAAGCGGTGCTGCGGCCTTTTAGAGCTTGATGTAGTTTCTGCAGACAAGAGCTTTCTCAGAAAGAAGAATCTTTGCTCGACGTCTTGAATATATAGTTCACACAATCGAGTCTCAGCAGGAAGAGAGAACACTTCGTGGATGAGTTCATGTTCAAGTTCTTGCACCTTTTTCTGCAGCATTGAGGATTGTTTTGTCATGGTTCTTAGGGTTTCTTCCTCTCCTTGTTTTCGGTGATGAGGATACAACAAATTGGTGGGGATTTCAGTTATCTTGGAAGGGTTTTTTATGGTGGCTAGTGGCAGTGGACACGTTGAGGAAACGGCTATGGTGTCGTGGGGAGATTTGTGTCCATGCCATGCGACGGTTGAGACATGAGACTAGCTTTCAAAGCAGATTAAGTGCTATTAATCCCAATTATTTAAGTGCTATAAAAAATAATAAAAAAGACTTCGGGAATTGATCAAAGAAGATTTCATCAATCTTTTCTTTCCTCTGTTTATCAATTTACATGAAGATATTTGCAATACAACCGACGAGGGACAACGAGAAGAAACATACCATGTGGCTAAAACACACAACCAACCAACCAAATCGATATATCTCATCTACCCGAAAACAGAAATTTGATCTGTTCTTGGAACTCGGATTATTGGAATTTGAATCCTTTCCGAGACATTGAAACTTGAAACAAGGAATTAGCAATCATCCCGAGCTCAGTCAGAGAGGCTTGCTCAGTTATGATGCTCAAATCTTTGGCTGGATTTTCTTGGAAAAGAAGCATGCTATTTCTTCCAAGCTCACACCCATCTCTCGATTTCCACCACCTTTTATGTCCAGTGTCAACAAGAAAAGCCATCTCAACACCAGCTGGGACATGCATTCTACTAACCCATCAGGTCACAGAGAACTCAGTTGGACTTCTTACCAGAAGATCTAATGTTCTGCTAGACTTGCATTGCTTATAAGAACGTGATTTCCAAAAAAAAAAGGGGTTGGAAATTTGATATTGCAACAGATTTGCAACCAGCAGCCGGGGATGCAAATTCGAGCCTTCAAATTTTGCATTTGCAACAGCTTTCGGGGTTGCAAATCAATCAGCTTGTAACAGTTTTGCAATCAAATCTCTGTTGCAAAATATATTAGAAAATTATAAAATATTTAATTCCAGAATGAAATCAACAAGTTCAAAATTAATATAAATTATATATTCAATTATTTAAAATAACAACATAAGAAATTATACCCACAAATATATGAGCATAAATCAGATCTACGAAATAATAAACTTGGCTTTATTATTATTACTATACTTTTCTAAGAATTTGTTTAGGATGATGATGTTATTCTTGGCCCGTGAATGCCTTAATGTCAGGATTATCTTGGAAAAGCAGCATATCATCTTCTTCCAAGCTCACCCATGCCTCAATTCCATCGCCATCTTTAGTGTCCATGAAATGAAACATATTATGACCAGGGACAACCACTGCACTAAACCAGCCAGGCTTTCCCCAGCCAAAATCTACTTCATATACTGGCATCCGGCACCAGCTATTAAACATATAGAAATCTGCATCGCTTCTGTGAAATTCTTCAATCATCTCAGTCTTGGTGCTGACCACCGAAGAAAATAAGTCGTCGTCACTTGAAATCTTTGCAGAATCTTTTACCCTCTTCCTTATTCCATCGTGAACTCGATCTACAAAGTGATCGAGTTCCACTTTGTTCTCATCATCATCGGCTGTGAAACGTGCCAGTGCCGGGTTTGTAAAGTTCCCAAAAGAATTATCTGGTACAGGCATTCCAATCTTCCCTCGCAGGTTGAATGAATGTACCAAGAGGGAAGGCCTTAACCGACCATGTTTCGCTCGAGCCACCATTGTAAGAGCCTTCCACATAAGTGCTGTCACGACCTCCACTCGTGTCGGTTGGCGCGATCCATTAATATTGGCACTCGCAACAGCCTTCAGTTTCGATATGGCTGCACCGTTAAACACAAACCTCTTCTGAATCTCAACCTTTTTCTCTCCAAAGTTTGGGGTAAAAGTAGGTATATCTCTTGGTGGGAAGAAGTAAACTAACTGGAAACTTGGGGCACGTACTTTATCAACACCTAATCTAGCTGCAGTAGCCCAAGCATTAATGAATGCAAATACTGAAGTGGCATCGGCCGCCCTGTGTTTGATGCATACACCAATGGCCACCGCACCGCACTCAAACATGTTGAACTGAACCAATACAATAGGGCCGTCGGCAGGTCGATGTGGAATTGGAGCCAAACGATTCCGAAGCTCGGTCTCAAGTTCTCCTCCTTCAAGAAGTTGGGAGAGGCAGCCACTTACCTGGGTTTCCACATATTCAACTCCCTCGTCATTACAGTCAACTACGAGATTGTTGTCAATGAATCTTCCAGCAAAGGGGTAAAAGATGGCTAAGGTCTCTGATAATGATTTTTGCAATCGCTTACTTCTTTCAATGTTGTCTCCACCAGTACTGGATGGGTAGTAGAAAATGTTTGGCAAGTATATAAGCGGTGGCTGAAACATACTTAACCATGATATTTTGTGGTTTCGAAAGTGGGAAGGAGTTGGAGATGATGGAGTTATCAACTTTTTAGATAGGATATGAACGTTCATGTTGGAATTCGTTTCAGGGTCTATACAAAAACAAGAAATGATCAGAAAAGTTAGTTTGAAAAATATTGGCAGCTTAATTTATTTGGCAAAAGCTAGACGGATTATATATATATTTGAAATTGCAACCCAAATATTGTAACATTTCAATATTAAATATTAATTAATGTATATTAATTCGTGTTAGTTTTTTTTTATTATTTAATACAACGTTCGGATTATATTATTACGCCAGTTTATTTATATAAAGTCTTAAAAAAAACAGGAGGACGGTCTTGAAGAGGAATGTAGCCCGACACAGCATTCACTCAGACAGTTCAGACCGTGTTTGATAAATTCATCATCCATAAATCTAAAATAACCAAATCAATAACAAAACTAGTTTAGGTTAAAATTTATTTTGATCAAGTTTTAAATTACAAATTTATCAAGTTAACATGTAAAACTGACTTTCATGATCATTAAGATAGAGAGACAATATTTTGTAACATTTCAATAATAAATATAAATTAATGTTCAATAATGTTAGTTTTTTTTCTTCGTCAAATGAGATTATGGCTATAAAATACAACAGAGTGGTAGAGATTTAGACCGAGAGACAAGTTTATTAAAAATGGAGGGAAGGATTGACCAGCGTGACCAGGTGAAAACAAAAACCTCAATCACGCCTGGCCTCCGTAGGAACCTCCGATTGATTTCCTCTGGAAGAACTGTCAGCCGAAATAAAAACCTTCATCAGCTATTCCATCCAACACTGAAACCTTCACCCTCTCCATTGCAGTTCATCATGGTTCAGCCTCCTGGATTTATAGATTCCACACTGCCATCATAAATCTGCAAATCAAACCAGTCCATCTATGGCTTGAAACAAGCACAGCGGTCTTGGGTATGAAGAGCTCAGCTCCTTTCTTAGGATCGTGGGATTTCAGCAATCTAAGTCAGAACCCTCTCTGTTCATCAACTCCAAGAATGGCCTAAAATATTTCTGTTAATCTACGTAGATGATGTTCTCATCACAGGCAGTGATTCAGCAGCAATTTCAGACATCATAAAACAACTTGGCAACTGATCTTCTTCGAAGGATCTTGTCTCTTTGAATTACTTTCAATTCAAGGAACTTGGCACATAGGGAAATTATCACATAGAACCTCTCGAACCCAGATCTTCCTTAATTCACTAGAAGGAGCAATATCACTTCGAATCAAGATCTGCTATAAACCATCAATATCTCTCATCTTAGTGCCTAACCCCCAACTTGCCATCTAAGAGCACAAAACTCATGCTACCCCCAAGATTTTTTAATTTTATTTAAATTTATATCAGTGCATAAACATACATGAAGTTAAGATTAAGACCATAGTTATTTCGATTTATACAAGGAAAATATCTTTGCAAGTCTATAGTAGACAGGAACCCTAGAACAGCCGCTTGTACAATAAACATATTCTGAATTTCTGAAGCGGAGAGAAAATTTACCTAGCGTGCTGTTCTGAGAATCCAACATGTAGGCAGGCTCTGATTCAGATCAGCTTCTTCTCCTCAAATTCTGAGGGTTTTTTATGCCCCGTTCAGCTTTACCAAGTGACGGTTAGCTTCTTATTCTTCTTTTCTTTAATGGTAAGAAAATTATTTAACTGCTTTCTAAAGCACCATGGATTCGTCATAAAAAACCTGTTTTTATCAAAACTTCTTATTGAAGAAATCCAAAAGATGGAAATCTCAACACTATAATTCAAAAGGAACTATATTAAGCAATGACAACCATAGAATCATTGTTAAATTGACAGTTTAATTACAATCAACTAGAACAAAAGTACTTCTCCGCTTTCATTCCAAGAGAAGACAAGTTTAAACAAAGTTGATTACAAACATAAGTACTTACACATGATGACAATTCTCTCCATACATAACAACTAACTCATGAAACCAATTCTCTCTCTCTCTGTATCCACTACCTCAAGCATCCAAATCCTCCATCTGAATGCTGGATTTCAAAGGCACATACTCTCCAAGATACCCACCAAGATGCTCGTGTAAGGCAGTCTTATCAATCCCTTGATGATGATAGCTCTTGCAAACGTAATAAAACACACTTTGCACCAACAATCCCACCAAATTTACAATCACCAAAACCCCAACTAAAAACCAACCAACAATAATCCTTGTAAGCACTCCATGATTATCTCCACCATGAACCACAACAGTCGAAAAAATCACAGAAATCAATCCACAAATAGACAAGTACCCGAAAACAAGAACACCAGCCACACGAATCTTCCCTTTCAACAGCTCAAAACTCTTTTTCATGGCAGCAAATCCATAAATTGGCTCTAAAACAGAAACCACGCTAGCTAAATGCCAGAGTCCAGTAATATAAACATGAACAACCAAGAAAAGCACACCAATCACCACCATGGAGAACAAAACCAAAAGGGCATTCTGAATATCAATCCCGATAATCAAAATCACCACGAACAGAAAGAAAACAGAATTATAAATCAACATTAACAGAGAAACCCACAAAAAAGTCATAAACAAACGCTTAAAAACCTGAGGGATGGCAGACATTGTAGAGGAAAAGGAAACAGGCTTTGAAGTGTATAGAGAAGCAACAGTGAAAACAACAGCAGCAGTTGATAAAAGAGATAAGGTAAATAGAAAGATTAGATAAAAAAACTGAAAAACTAAAAGAAGGGTCCATTGATGAGTGTGTTGCCTTGATGGGTGATCTTGAATTTGTGAAAAAAGAGGATGAGTAAAGAGAGAGTGAGCCAAGATTGCAAAAGATAAAGGAAAGATTAAAACAAGGGCGATTAATTTAAAAGCTTTTGGTGATTGTTTTGGGATCGAAATGGATTCTTTCAATATTTCTGGTATAGTAAAGAATTGTAGCTCTTCTGTTTCAAGATCCATGGTGGGCTTTTGCTGTGTTTCCTGAAAGAGAAAAATCAAAGCTTTTTAGAGAGAGAAACAGAGGAGCTTGATGAGAGGTGGCGGTGGATTCTAGAAATTTTGAGGAATACAGGCTTCAGCTCGATAATTATTGATATATCTATTTGGATTTGTTTTTTCTTCTTCTCCTGTTTATCTGCTGGGGTAGCGATTAATAAAAGATGTGATTTTTGTTGCGATTAATAAAAGATGTGGTTATATTACTTCCCATATATTTATTCAGTAGTATTTTCCTTTCTTTTTATATTGGTTTTTATTATTAAACCACTCTGTAAGTTATTCGAAAAATCCACAATCTAAAATTTTACCCAAATTTATTTTTAAATTAAAAAAAAAACTCTCCTAAGAGCCCAAATATTTTCAGCATTATTAAAAGCCCATTAACCCTCCTAAGAGCCCAAATATTCCCAATCAATAGAGCAGACAGCGGACCAGGCCTGTCTGTGAAATCAAAAGGCCAGTAGCTCTGGGCCTCCAAAAACATCAACATATAAAACTAATTCCAATTAATTATTTTATTTGTTTGTTTAAGAGGAAAATAATTCCATTTATACTATGAAACTAATGTGAGATTTAAATATGTTTTTTTTTTAAATATTTTTTATATTATTACATTAATTGTTTTTTCAAGTTTTAAAAAAATACTTTTTCTTCCCTTCCCAAACACCCACATCTTTCTTCTTAAGAAACGAGCTGCAATCAAATAAAACTCAATCACGATCTGTAATAAAATAAAACTCAATCCCAAACACCCACTATAAAGTAAATCCATTTCCTCTTCTTCTCCTTCGTTTCCCTCACATTCGCTCTGTAACTCTCCTATTCACACAGCGTAAACACCCTGTTTCTCTCTCACAACACTCTCTCCGCTTCCAATTCAGGTAACTAAATTTCCTCATTCTCAAATCTCCACCGTATGATCTCTCTCTCTCTCAAAATCAAATCTCAGGCATTGATCCATCGAATTCCATTCCGCGATCTCATGATTTGAATATTAGTATCTCGCTTGCACTTGCCTGTCAGATCTGAGACTTCAAACCGTTGAATGTTTTCGTAATTTTCCTTGGTCTTCTCAGAAACCAAACATGCCTCTTCAGTGATCTCACTGTTTAGTTAGATCTGAATTTGCCTCTTCGTAGATCCGTACTCTTTATATTTTGATTAGTTAAATCTTTTATTTAATTTCCTTTGGTTCTATTCAGCAGGTGCTAATTTCTGTGTCAGTACATCAGGATGGTAAGATTTTTCCCCCTCCTCGTTTGCTTGTTATTGTTGAATTTAAATATCTTATCTCGGTGGTAAATCTAGTGTTGATTTAATGCAGGTTGTGCTTGCGGCTTCTATAGTGAGCAAGAATGGTAAAGGTGAGTTTCTTGTGCTGTTTATTTTAGCTGTTAATTTTCCCACCGTAAATTTCGAATGCAATAAGTTAATAATGTTTAGAGTGTTTTATTTTAATGTGAATTAACATTCATCGTTTATTTGAACTTAAATCTGTAAAGCACACTAAACAATATAGATATATTTTTTTGCTCAGATTTTTATTAATGGTTATAAACTAGGTATGCAAATCTTGTGAATTACCATTTTAGATATATGTTTTGCTCAGATTTGAGCATCGTGGGTGGGAAGCATTTTCTGCGGTACCCATAAATGCTGAGATTTGAGCAGAAGGTGTATGGTGCAATGTTAGTTCTGGAGGTTCTTTCATTTGTTGTTCTAGTTAACTGTGGATTTGATTTGGGATTAATATTAGTAACTGTTCTGTTGTAGTGAGGCCTTTTGGTTTGTGTGTTGCTCTGCTTGATATTTTTGGGCTGGTTCACTTGCAGTGCTTGTTTCTAGGCAGTTTGTGGACATGTCTCGGATAAGAATCGAAGGTCTTCTTGCTGCTTTTCCCAAGTTGATAGGGTCTGGAAAGCAGCATACTTATGTTGAGACTGAGAACGTTCGTTATGTTTACCAGCCAATAGAGGCTATGTACTTGCTGCTTGTTACGAATAAACAGAGCAATATTCTTGAAGATTTGGACACTCTGAGGCTGCTCTCTAAACTGGTATCTTTCTTTCATTTGCCAATGGAACATTAAATATTCTATACTCGACATTGGATGCTAAGGAGTTGAGTTGGCTCTTGGCTACCCCCTTTTTTCTTGCATACTTGCGCTCATGTTTGCTATGTTTCTTGATCTTTTGATGTTTGATGGCTCTTTGTACTATTCTTACTAGATTTTAAAAGCTTTGAAACACAATTTTCTTTCTATGATATTCATTTCATTAATATAAATATGAAGGCTTTAAGTTGATTCCTTAAGTTTTCTTCTAGGTACCTGAGTATACCATGTCTCTTGACGAAGAGGGTATTTGTCAAACAGCTTTTGAGCTGATCTTTGCATTTGACGAGGTTATCTCTCTTGGGCACAAGGAAAATATTACTGTTGCCCAGGTTAAGCAGTACTGTGAGATGGAGAGTCATGAAGAGAAATTGCACAAGCTGGTATTACAGAATAAGATTGATGAGACCAAGCGTCGTATGAAGGAAGAAGCTAGCAAGATTGACCAAATGAAGGTATCTATTTGTAGCTCCACAAATAATCTGTAGATTTATGTCTTGTATACAGCTGTATTAATATTCTCTTTTTGTTTTCTTTTTGCAGATTGAAAAGAATAGAGGTAATAAAGGAGGCTTTATGTCTTCAATGGGCTCTGGAAGAATTGAGAGCAGCTTTAGTGATATGAGCATTTCCAGTGGCGGAGGAGGTGGTTTTGGAAGTGGATCCGGGTTTGGATTGACCAGTGATGTTGACTCATTTTCCAGCAAGCCTAAAGGTTTGTTTCTGTTTGTCTGGGCCAACTTTATATG
This sequence comes from Salix exigua, assembly GCA_032356905.1. Lineage (NCBI taxonomy): Eukaryota > Viridiplantae > Streptophyta > Magnoliopsida > Malpighiales > Salicaceae > Salix > Salix exigua. The sequence goes on along the minus strand of CM063602.1, from coordinate 7,551,893 downwards.
TTGCTTCTGATTTTAATAATTAGCAGATTAGATTTGTCTGGTAGATACCTAATTTTTGCTAGTATAATTTCTAAAGGTTTGTAATAATTATAAGAATTATTAGATTTGATTGAATATATCTGGCATCACCAGGTCGTCAACCTTCATCTGCCACTGCTCCTCCCAAAGGTCTTGGCATGAAGCTCGGCAAATCTCAAAGGACAAACCAATTTTTGGAATCCTTGAAAGCAGAAGGTGAAATGATCGTTGAAGATGTGCAGCCATCAAAGTCAACCCAATATACATCAGCTGCTCAAAAACTAATTGATCCTGTCACTCTGACTGCTGAGGAGAAACTCAATGTCACTCTAAAACGGGATGGTGGAATGAGTAACTTTGATGTTCAAGGGCAGTTATCACTTCAAATTCTTAACCAAGAAGACGGGCTCATCCAAGTTCAGGTCTACCATCAATCTCTTTCTCTCTCCCACTCTCTGTCTGTGCACACACACACATGATTTAAGTGACAAAAACAATTGAAAAGAGAAACCTTTACATGATTATGAAAAGAAGTATTTTATGTTTCATCAAGTGAGTGATGACTTGGTATCCATGACTTTAAATTATGGGAACTTTTAAGTTTGCACTGGGAAATTTCTTTACCATCATTTTATATTTATGAGCGAAAGGGTTTCTACCATTTTCCTAGTTTTGCTATTGTTTCTTAGTAGAATGCTTGTCTTTCCATGTCAGCCACATCGATTTTTTACTGATGTTTTTTACTTAACTTGAGTTTTCATAAACATTTGAAATGCTTAAACTTAATTGAACTAGGTTGGCTTCCTAATCTGATCTATACCATCTGCAGCCATGGTGGGATGTTGTTGAATGGTTTGACCATTTACAATAAATCATACTGCACCCTCTGAGGAATAAACTGCTTTAAAATAGATTGTTTTCATGTCTATTAGTGGCGGCTTAGCATTTACAGATAACTAAAATTTGATTTGGCAAGAGCATCAAGCACTCAGTAGCACGTACTTACATGGCTTTGGTTTTGAAGTTATCACGATAGATTCTATGCTAGTTCTTAATGATATTATGATTTCTGTGTTGTTTTGCAGATTGAAACTGGGGGGAATCCAAGTGTCATTTTCAAGACACATCCTAATATGAACAAAGAATTATTTGGTAATGAAAACATTTTGGGTTTGAGGGATCCCAGCAGACCTTTCCCCGCTTGTCAAACTGGGGATGCAGGTGTTGGTCTTTTGAAGTGGAGAATGCAAAGTGTTGATGAGTCAATGGTGCCCTTGACAAGTGGGTACAAATCTGAAGCAGTAGTTTATCTGACCACTGTACACTTTATGCTGTATGTTCTAATGTTATGTTTATTTCATGCTTATTGCAGTCAATTGCTGGCCATCTGAGTCTGGAAATGAAACATATGTCAGCATCGAGTATGAAGCTTCATCAATGTTTGATCTAAGAAATGTTGTGATCGCAGTTCCTCTACCAGCCCTTCGAGAGGCACCAAATGTTAGGCAGATTGATGGGGAGTGGAAGTAAGAATTTTGCTCCATTATATTCTTTCATTCGTGTATCAGGTTGAAGTTAGTTTGATGATCCACATGTTGGGGGAAATAGAAATTTTATCTGATTTTTAATGTTATTTTATCCTCTCTGAACATCTGGCCTTTACTAAATTGACATAAAATGCATGGAATTGTTAATCTAGAAATTTGATTTTGGAATGGCTGTTCAAGTGAGGTGCTTTAAATTTTTTCCTTAAAAATATTTTTCAATATGAATTAAATTATAAGCCAGAAGAATTGCCATTCAGGCACATAGAGAGTAAATGCGAGAAGCCCTTTGGTGGAAGCATGATGTTTTCACCTTAGCTATAAGTATTATGTGCTAGGATTCTGCACGCCCCTATGAATTCTTTTAGATCACGTGATTTTTCTGTAAGATTCTTTTGATGTTGTTGATGCATGCTATTTTATATCTACTGATAACCAATTTATGATATCCTCTCCATCTTCCATGATACACATCATATGAGTCGAAGTGGTCATTCAATGTTATTCATTATTTTCAATCCTGTAGGTACGATGCTAGAAATTCCATCCTAGAATGGTCCATTCTTCTCATTGACAACTCAAACCGCAGGTAAGCAAATGTTAGGAGTATTTTATATCACCCTATGCTTGATATTTGAAAAACACACTAGGTTATAGGGTTTCTTATAATGTGCCATAATCTTTTTGGACAGTGGATCAATGGAGTTTGTTGTGCCACCAGGAGACTCATCAGCATTCTTCCCCATTTCTGTTCGGTTTTCAGCCACTAGCACATACAGTGAGCTAAAGGTTTGCTCGCCTAAAATCTCTTTGATTCTGTTAGCACAACTATTAACAAATGAAACTTTTACCTGTATAGAAAATGTTTGTTTTTCCAATTTGTGGATGGTCTTCCTCTGTTGGCTTTTTCTTAATGATTAAAGCTGATTCAAACCCATTTGAAGATTTTCACATGCAAAACTTACCGCCCACACGTGACTTATGAAATTCGCATGTAATATAAAATAAAGCTGTGTAGTCAACGTTACCGTCCACAGCTCATAAAGATGTATTGTGCTCTGACATCATTGCATGAAATCGTGAGGTTACAGTACCGCTAGTTGTTGAAGTTCGTTAGTCCTGCTCCTCTCCACCGTGTGGGGGGTAATTTCAGGATACAAGCTGATTGTTCTTTTCGACTTTCTTCCAATTATCATTACCTTGAGTGTCACCTTTTCTCTTTTTGCAGGTTGTCAATATCCTGCCCCTGAAAGGTGGAGCTCCTCCCAAGTTTTCCCAGAGGACCCAATTGATCACTGAGAATTACCAAGTAGTCTGAGTGATAGATAATTCCCTCTTGAATGCACCAAGTATGAGTTATATCCGATTTAGTGTTTGTTTTTGTTATAAAATTTGATGAGGACGTTCGCAATTTTGAAATTATTGATCTGGCGTCTAATGCACTTAATTCTCTGTCTAGTTTCTTTTTCTTATTGTTAGTGTAAATAACCGCCATTGAAACTGGGCAAACTTTTCTTTTTCTATTATTTGTAGATGATAAAGAATATTTCTATCTAGTTTTAAAGATCTATATATATTTTTTTTCTCTTGCTTCACTGCCTTATCTACCAATTTCTTATATTGGTATTTATTTTTTAATAAAATTTTTTGCCAAACCCAATCAAATTTGTTTGATTGCCTTTGTGACAGTATTGCTAGCAGGCCATCGAGTACTCTCAACTCAGTCTCAACTCAGTCTAGATTTATGAAATCAGCAAGAGCAGAATTCCGAGCTTGACTTTAACATTTGTTTGTGTATATCAGTCTCATATTTATATACATCATTTTCTTAGGATGAAATTAGTGTTCTTTATTGTCCTAAATGAAAAGGAAAAACACAACACTCCACATGCACTTTTCACTCAAATGTTGAAGTTTACATTAGTCATAGAAAATTATCATTTGATGACAGTAATCAGCATGTAAAATTTTATTACAGATATTATTTGATCACAATTTTCCTAAACTCATAATCGAACATATAATTTTTTTCTTACAAGTATATAGATGAGCACAAGTGACTTTACACGAGTTGCTAAATTGTTTCCATTGAAGATCCAGCAAGGTTTAGGCTAGAAAGATGATTGTGCTCCGAGTACGTCCTGTTCTGCAAACCGTGGACTTCCCTGTGGGGACTGCTGTGGCGTCTTCATATCTTTAAGCCTTCGAATTTCCTTATCTTTAGAACGCAGGAGTTTGTTTAAGTAATGTATTTCCTCATCTTTGCGAGCTACTTCATCCTCAAGGTCAGTCATCGCCTTCTTACAGCATTGGCATGGCAGGTTTCCATGGGGATTTGTTTCTAGTAAAGCTTCTTGATCCTCTCTCGACAAATCATCAGCCCAAGTTTGTCGTTCATCAACCTGGAAAAACAATGTATGAACTTGTAAGAAACAATTCAGGAACATGCAATGTATGAACTTGTAAGAAACAATTCAGCACCTCCTTTTGGGCTCTACTCCCTAATTCTATAGATAATTTTGGAAGACCAAATAAAATCCATCTAGTCCTAGCTAGGCTAGGGTCATATTTTGGTTGAATTACTTGGTTAATAAAAAAAATATATAGTTTTGGTTTTTTTTTTTTAAAGAAGAGTTGAGTTTTGACTGGGTTATTATCTGTTAACTTAATGAGTTAATCGGGTCAAACCAGATTTGGACACCCAACTTGGAATAGGAGAGGATTAGCCGAGTCTTGGATCAACCCACTGGGTCAAGCCAGGTTTAATGAACTCATCCTAATGGAAAACTAATAAGTAATCATGCGTTAAAGCAATTCATTACACACTCACCTTTTTATTCAGCAACTTCCGGATCATCTTTTTAATCCATTGAATAGTCTTCATTGGATTCTATAAGAGATTGAAACTGTTCTCTGTATATGATCACTGGTTTTGTGGAATGATATCAAGTACTCTTGAATCTTGATGAAGCAGGCCAACTCGTGGATAAAAGCAATCGACTATCTAGGGTTTGTGTTTTTCAAGCCGGATGGGTGAGAGAACCACTTTTTTTTTGTTGATAATATTGTTGACAGAGCCCCTCGGATACTCTTATATATATTTTTTTCATCGATCACAGATGAACAAATCATAACTTGCATCTCTGAGGAAATTTTCGTAACAGCGTGTTAGGAAAGAAACCTCAACTATATATGTCAGGAAATCGAATGGACCAGGCAAATGTATTGACCATGTCAAGATAATTAACTGACGTTTGTACGAAGTCAAGAGAATCACTTCATCGTTGTTTTCTTTTAATGATCTGTATAAAATTGAAAACAAAGACATTTTCTCCCACTGGGTAAGAATTTCGAATAACAAAAGTTGTCCAAAAAAATTGAATTTTGAAAGGAAGTAAGAGCAACAACCCGCAATTAATCTCCAAGATTGATTCTACCCCCAGTTGAAAGGGTCCCCTTCTAGACGGGCCAGCTGTTCTACTCTCTTCCCTCGCTGGAATCCCCGTCAATACCAGAATCCTTCACATCACCGCCTGTACGACACGGCGGCGATCTCTGCTTTTCCCCCTGCATCTTACCACATACAAACAGACCCCGTCTCGAAGAAGAGACACTGAGTCACAACTCATCAACTAACCGCTCTGTATTAATGTTTGTTTGTAATTGTTTTCTAGAATATACGAGCTGACTTTGCCAGTTTGCCGTGTGTTCCGCTGTACTTTTTGATATAGTAAGTTGATTGATTATTATGTGTATTTTTATTGACTAAATAAAAATTTAATTAGTTATATTGTCATCAATAAAATCCATTTTAAATGTTTTATTTGTTTTGTAAATGTAGTTATTGTTCGAATATTTAGATAATTATTTATTTGGTAGATTGTTTATGTGTATCGAAGTGCTTATAAATAATTTGGCTCAATTTTTCTACCTGTTTTCTCTTTATTTGGTTTCTTATATTTTTTTGATTAAATGATATTAAATTTAAAATATCATAAATAAAAAAGTCATGCAAGTCAAATTTGAACAAAAACAACATTGACTAATAAATTATTTTCATTATTATTATATTTGAACAAAAACCTGGACACCCTATTTATAAAAATAAACAAAAAAGGACAACCCTATTACAAAAAAATATATAAATAGAAAAAAATCACTGAAAAAGTAGATTTAAACATTAGTCTTATGCCTTGTTTGTTTCAAGAAAAGTGGTTTCCGAATGGCTATAGTTCATGTATAATACTTCCATTCAAAAATAGTTTTGATTTTAATAATAGTTTGTAATTCATCTCAAAAGGTGTACGATCTTCAAATTTGAGTTTTTGGAAAGCACCTCCTTTTGGGCTCTACTCGCTAATTCTATAGATAATTTTGGAAAAACAAATGAAATCCATTTAGTCCTAGGCTAGGATCATATTTTGGTTGAAGTACAGGGTTAATAAAAAAAACATAGTATTGATTTTTTTAAAGAAAAAAGAGTTGAGCCCTGCTTATGTTAATAACTTTGCTGTCATTATGACCTCAATTACCTCTATTTAAAACATTATCTCTCTGGAAATTACCTGAAGATCTGAAGGATGTCTTGAATTGGGGTCTAATCCAAGCTATTAGAATTACATGAATTATATTAAAAAAAAACTATAAAATCTTGTTTTAAAACATTTCACTATTCACCTCCCCATCCACTACTTTTTTTTCCCTTTATAAATCTTGTTCTAAAGTTTTTTGTTCTTTGTGCTCATGTCATTAGATTTTTTTTATTTTTATTTTTATCCTTATAAGCTATGTTGTATAGTTTTATGTGTTGGGATTTGTTTCACTATTCATGCCCAAAGATAATGGAGACATGACTGACTCTTGTCTTCTAAGTTCTAACCTAAACAAACTAGCACACTGAATTCAACCAGTCCTGTCAGTTCCACTTCCAACAATTTTCAATCAAGATATCATATGTTTGTGCTGAAACTTCCCTTGATTAGTGAACAATAAGATCACGACAAGGAGAAGGAACACTTGTTTCAAACCTGCTAACAGAAAAGCTACCTGGAATTTTCCTACGCAGAAAGAAACTGGGAACCCCATAAGGACCAAACACAGTACTTAAGATATCAACCATTCCACTTCTGGGTCCAAAACCTCCAACTACAGGTTTGAATCACTCTTGGTTGTAAGAAAATGAAACAGATAAAAGAAATTATGTGAATCAGGCAAAGCCAAATAATCAATTATTTTTTCATGCCCAGTAGGTTCAAATTAGAAGCTACTTTCAGTTTAAACTTAGGATCTATGTTCAGCAAGTAGTTCTTCATCTATGCAATATCATAACTCTGCTACATAATGCATTGCATGCGCTTCTATATACTTGGTGACCATAGAAAAAAACCTGATTGCTCCTGATTTCAATCATGTTTCTCACTCTCTTGGACTTTACCCCCATTAACAGCTTGATCGGTGCCCACAAGCTGCCCAACCTTCACATATTTTTCCATGAATTTATATTCCCAGTCCTGTAAAACTTCGAGCTCATGTTCACTTAAACCTTCAAGGTTCCCATTCAGGTCTCGGGGGTCGAAAGACATGAGTGCTAAGGCTCTGCTAGCTTCCCTTCCAGCAAACAATGCATATGGACCACCAGGACCATAGAACATCCTGGACAGTGCACACCAAGTTTAATTTCAGAATTTTTTTTTCAGGCATGACAAATAATTTTATAAGAATTGATAAAAACACCCAATGTAGAAATGCTTAAGCCACTTCGGCCCTAATCGATAAAAATTCTATTTTGGGACTCGATTGATAAATGTGTAATACATTCGGTGCTGATTTGAAGTTTCTCTGCCAATCCGACCGGAAATGTTTATTTTACACGAGGAGGGGGAGGAGGAGGAGGAACAGAGAGAAAGAGAGGAGTTACCTGGAGCCAGAGACATCATAGATCTTGCCTTTGATAGCCATGAGAAGAGGCTTATTAGGATCAGAACCATTATAAGCTCTCAACTCTTCTTCAGTAACATCTCCTAACTGAACCGGCTCCTGAATTGTTGGTGGTTGCGGTTGTGGTGCTGGTTGGTTGGTGGCGATGCTACTTGTAGCACTGATGGGCTTCTTGTCAAGCTCTTCTGGGTCCACAAACATGCTGCAAACTATCTTGTAAACCACCACCATGGCGGCGGCAATCGTGAAAAAAGCTGCCGGTGATAGGCCAGTGTATGCTTCGATGGTTTCCATTGCAGTTGCGTAGAGGCCCATTTCTTGAATTCCCCTCAATATTTTTTCGTTTTTGCTAATTGGTTTTGGCTTACCTAATGTTCCCACTTTGTTCTTAAAGCTCGCCTACTGCCATACGAGTTGACCACCAACCTCCTGTTCATCCTTTTCTTATAAATTATTTCTAACCTTTTCAAATAACTAGGGGTGAGCAAAAAAACCGAACAACCGGGAAAACCGGGAAAAAAATAACCGAAAAAACCGAACCGATAAAAAAACCGATTATAAAATTTTAAAAAAAATTCCGGTTCGGTTCGGAATCGGTTTTGTAAGTCAAAAACCGAGTAAACCGAACCGAACCGGTTCAGTTCGGTTAAATCACCCAATATAAATACAAACTTTGAAAAAACCCTAGCAGCCGTAGGTCGCCAGCCCCACTCTCTCGCTCTCGCCTCTCATGGACGATTCCTTTGAAAAAAAACCTTAGTAGCCCCCCTCTGGTCCTCTCGGCCTCTCTCTCGCTCTCGGCTCTTGCCTGTCGGCCTCTCCCTCTCGCCTCTTGCCTCTGTTTCCTGTGTTTACAAAAGGTAAGTAAATAATTTACTCTGTTTTATTTCTATGTTTTAGTTAATGTTCATGGGTGATTCTTTTTTTTAAGGCGTTGAACTGTTGATGGAGTTCATGTCGGGGATAAAATGATGAATTGAGATGTATTATTGTGGTTTGACCAGAGATATTCTGCTATATTTGCTTCTGAATCTGTTATAGTTTTTGCAGCAACTAACACTTAACAGCCTCTCGCCTCCCTCTGCAACTAACACTTTAGCAGCAACCTCTTCTCGCCTCCCTCTGCGATATGGTGCAAGTGATAAATGGTTCGTCTTTTCATGATACTCAACTGGTTTGTAACTTTGTAGTGGTGACTTGTCTTATTTAGGCAGTTTTGGAGTAAAACTGTTGGATCTGCCATGAGCTCTGTTTCTTTTTAAAGATTAGTTATTGCTATTAATTGTGTAAGGTTTAAGCCTAAATTCAAGTGATTAATTAGCTTATTTATTGAATAAAATCCTATATATTGTGTTGGCTCGAGAAAGTTTCGAATTATGCTATTAGTTTGCTTTTGTTTCCTCACTCTGGAGTGCATTTCTATGAAATGTAAACAATGCACTCTGAATAAAACTTGCCTTGCGATTTTTCAGGGGGAGATTCCACTGTAAGGAGACTTTTTTGTTCTGTAGAACATATGATATTTGAAGGTAATTAATGACTCCTTGTGATATATTTCTTTTCTTTGATTCTATTTGTGCTTTCTTAGTCAATGTTTTCATATTTAGATTTAACAGAATTGGGACACCGGGCGGTTGAGACTTGGGTTTTCATTTGAAGGTCTTGGTTCAAACCCTGGAAGGGGTGGGATTTAGGGATTTAGAGGTGGAAAATGACTATTTTTTTTCATTTGATTTACTTATGACAGTATTGGTGAAAGGTCATAGTGTCTCTCAAACTTACTCAATGAGTAGGATCCAAAATTTTCAATTGCAGGTTATTTTGCTAAATGAAGTTACAATCGATCTAGATGTTTTTGCCAGGATGGATTTACTTAATTCTTCAAGGAAGAATGTGATCGGGTATGACTTCCAATTTTTATTGTATTCACATGTACACACTAACAGATCCGATTGAATGAATATATAGAAAACCTAAAGCGATGGATTTGCATAATGTATCAAGGGGAAAGGAGCCCCACTTGAATTACCTAAGAGAGAAACATCACCGACTTTTGAAATTTGATTATCGGATGTGGATCCTCCTGCATTGCAGTGGCTAATTTTTCTGCTTTCTTAAGTGAAATCATTTTGCATGGAATCACCTCTTGTCTCTTTTTGAAATATTTTTAGAAGATATGAAATATCTAGCTTATTTTATTATTTATTAATCAATTTATTTTCAATCTAACATTTCTATTATTATTTTTTTGTAGAATTTGGTGAAAAGTTAAATCTGACAACCGATGATAATTAGTTCAAAACCGGGTGTATTTCTTGAAGTTTTTTATGTTAATGTTGCTTGTTTATTTTGAAGCCCTTTGAAGGCATTTTCTGTAATTTAAATTTAAATTTGTTCACTTGTGTAGCTTTAATTATTTGTCTCATGCTAAATTAAACAAAACAAAAGTATTAGAAAGGTAGAAAAAAACTTAGTAAACACTATATTAACATTTTAATACATTGATATTTGTATTAGTGAAACACAAATTCAAAACACTTGATATTTTACAAGAAAATCAGTTTTTTTATATATTAATTGCAAGCCCATTAGAAAAGCCCATCAAAAAGCCCATCAGATGACCCAGAAACCAAATTCGTTTTTTACAATATTTTAATCATAAAAACCGAACCGAACCGAAAATGGTCGGTTTTTAACAGGTTCGGTTCGGTTTCGGTTTGTTTTTTTAAAAAAATATAATTTTCGGTTTGGTTACTTTTTTTGATAAAAACCGAACCGAACCGAAAATGCTCACCCCTACAAATAACCCATTGTTCAACTTTTATATATATATACACACACACACAGCTTCTTATTATTTTTTAAAGTAATTTTTTATTTAAAATATATTAAAGCAATAAATTTTTCTTATTTTTTAAATTTTATTTCTACTGAATTGAATTTCACAATTATAATTTAGAATGAATACATTTTGATATTTAAATATTTTGTCTATTTATTTATTTTAACACTTGAATACGTAAAATTCTATATGTTGGATGTGCAAGACATGGATTCTCAATCCAAGCATCATCAGGGAAGATAAGATTGAATTTGGACCAGACAAGATTGTGATGTTCAACAATATATTGAGCTTTGTTTATAAAAAAGTGTATGCTCAGCCCAACGGATAAGGCCAGGCTTCAAAAACAGGCTTAGTCCTGGGCTTCATTAGAATTTAGAATCATAGAAGCCTTAATTAAGGATTAAGGCCCAAAACCTGCCCAGCCCTGTTCACGAACCCCTGAATTTATTGAGGAGAAAGCATACATTTATAATCCCATGTTAGTTTTCTCCATGGTTAAGCTCCCGTCGAGGTTTGCTAAAATTTATATTCATTTTTTTTTTTTAATTTTATATATATATTAATTTAATATGTTAATATAAAAAATAATTATTTTAATATATTTTCTTAGCTAAAAAATATTTTTTTAAAAAAAAATCACTCAACATCCCTTTGAACTTAAGTAGGTTAACTTGTACATCAATGGATTGACTTGTTTTCTTACTTTAATATTTATGTAAGACAATGCTGTTTTTACTTTTTAAAAATAAAAACAAAAATGTTATAGATTTGAGTATAAGAAGAAAAGGAAGTCAACGTCAATTACGTTAGCAAGTCAACCCGTTGAGCCAAAGTAGTTCCAAAACTATCGTTTTCTCAACTTTGTGTACGATAAAATAAAATTTAAATTTCATTCCAAATCTATCCTCTATTTTACAATATGATCCTTTCATCACATCATTGTTAATGTGAATTAGCTCTAAATCTACCGAAATTACTGAAAAATCAGCCTTAAGAAAATCATCGTCGGACACTTTATATGTATAAACAAGTTTAGATATTGGGGATTTTGGTAATGAATTATGAATAATATTGTCCAGTTAATAGCCTTAACTATCATTAAAAATGGTTGGATCAAACAGCAATAGCCAATATTGTATAGCAAAGGATAGGATTAGGATGAAATTGAATTTATCTTAATTTTGTAGGAACCAAACTGCAAAGTCTTTTTATATACGAGGACTAAAGTAGGATTTTCCTTGCAGAGGCAGGCTGTGGGCTCTTTGTTTCCCTGTGCTCAACTGTTTCTTCTCTCATCTATCTCTACTTGATTTCCTTCCACGCAGAGGACGCGTTTTTGCCTACCCAAAAAGTCATACAAGATTGGATCTGGGAGAAACCTTTCATCTGTCAGTTTCAATCCATTTTTACCCCGAAGTTTCATAAATATATTAAAATAACATTTTTTATATATATTTTAAAAATTATTTTTAATATCAGTGTATACAAATGATTTGATAACACAAAATTTTTTTGATTTAAAATAAATATTTCGACTTTTTTTTAATATTTTTTAATCCAAGTGTCAACCTTATTAGATGCGGTACACGTCAGGGCTGACTTTTAAGGCTCCTGGCTTTTTTCAAACTACAACACAATTTTATTTTATTTTTCTTTTTCATTTGGTGTGTGAGTTGTTATTTCATATGAGATAAGATAAATAGGGTAGGAGTCGTAGGACCCTGTTGGAGTACCATCCACTTCAGGTATGGGAGATAAGTCTAAGCAGTTTGGGAGTATCTTTGGATATGGTGTTTTTTAGAAATTTATTTATTATTTTTAAATAAATTATTCTCAATATTTTAATATCAAAAATAATTTTAAAACATATATAAAAATATTATTTTAATACACTTTAAAAATCAATCACTAGTATACTCTCATATGCTTTTAGAGGTATTTGACATCATTTTTGTTTATGTTTTTAGATGCTTTTAAAAATAAATTTGGTTTGGAAGAACATTAATTGATTTATTTTTAGTACTTTATATGTTTTTAAAATGTTAATATTGAAAAATAATAAAATATTAATTTAATATATTTTAAAACGATAAATTATTTTAAGTAGATGAAACTAGTTATATTTATTAACTTGGACATTGAGATTTGAAATCCAGAATATAGATACGGAAGGATAATAGTGATTCTCCCATCAGATATAGTTTGTTTTTTATTTGATTTAATTAATTTCACTATCAAATTATGAAAAAAGAGATTTTCTGGTTAGCTAATTTTATTAGATTATTTAACAAGTTGACCACATGAACTCTGATAAAGATTGTGGCTCAGCGGTTGGGTCAACTCTTACATTGTACACCTATTCGAGTTCCTGAGAATGAGTTGCGTCTAGTCTCTACATGCTCTATCTATAATATATATCATTAGATGTTTAAATGAATTTCAGAGAATAATTAAATTGATTTGTAAACTGGCTAGACACACCTTTCATATTCTCTACTCTGCTCTATATAGCTATATGAGTTTTTGTATGCGTGCTAGTGAAGCAACCTCAGGATGGCTATTACAAATCAATTACTTAATTTAGAGACTGAATTTGCAATTGGGTGTGAGCTACAAAGTCTGGCACGTGGTAGGAAATTTAAGGTGGAATCGATCAGTACGAGGTACCCCACATGGAATTTTGATCTCTGAAGTCATTTCACATTTCAGTATTAGTAACTGTTGTGCTTGGAGCACGCTACTGGATTTTATTTTTATTTTCACCCTATTTAGTTTTAAATATTAATATTATTTAAATGTGTTTTATTACTTTCAAAATATCCATACATTATTAATAAAAAAATTAATAAATCAGGAAAATAAATTTTGATAAAAAAAAATCAACGATGAATTGTTGTTGCTGTTAGGTAATTCACGTTCTCAGCAATGAAAATTATGATGTCTACTGTATATTAGAATATGTTAGAGTATAATATAATTATATTATGAGGTCTCACCTACAAGTTTAAGCTTTTAGGTGAGATGATTCCTTAATATGGTATCAGAACCTTGTTGACCCAGCAGTCACGAGTTCGAATCTCACCACCTCCATTCTATTTGATAAAAATATCAAGCACAAGACAATGTGAGTCTGTGCAAGTTTCAAGCTCAAAGGGTTTTCACTTGAGATGGTGTATTAGAGTATAATATAATCATATTATAATATCTCTCCTACAAGCTTAAACTCTTAGATAAGATATTTTCTTAACACTATATCTTAGTAATGAAAATTAGCTGTAGATTTTTTGTTGTTATTTTATTAGCAATGAAAAATCCATTGCTAATAACAATAACACTTTTTTTATTGCTAATTATTAACAACATATTATTTATTGTAAATAAATTAGCAACTACAAATTTGCATATGATATTTTCCAATGCAAATTTCATTACTAATATTTTCTTGCAACAATTTTTTTCTTCTTATCAGCAGCGGATTGAGTAGTTGTTAATTGTTTTATTTTTGAGAAAAATTGATTTTTTTTAATTTTTTACTTCAAATTAATTTTTTGAGTGTTTTTAGATTATTTCGATGTACCAATATTAAAAATAATGTTTAAATAATAAAAAAAATCATTTTAACAAAAAAAAAACATCATTTAAAAAAAAACTTTTAAAACAACCTCAACTAAATTCTCTCACAGCCGGCATCAGACATAAGATGATCTGTGAGCATGGTTTGAGTTTTTTCTGTGTGAACGCCATTGACATTTACCGTCAGACAGAAAGGTCGAGTATAGACTTATCAGAATTCTAGAAGTGATAAGATAATTTCAAATTATGTTTTAAGAAACTACCTGACAATGCTGGAACGGAAGATATTCTCCAAGTGGGGCACCCTTGTAGGTCAATAGTATGATTCCAGGAAACTTTGCGGTATCCATGGACCTCACAATTTTTAAAGGCAGACACGGACCCTTCTTGCAGTGTAATGAAGCTACCTTTTTTGGAATTATTACGCATTTTCCTATCCAATGTGTACATACTCGAGTCCTTGTGATGGTATATATATATATATATATGTTTGTGTGTGTGTGTGTATTGTGGCGTACTTCTCTTGCATTATTTGCAATTTGAAGATTTGTGAGACATTATGAGTCGTATCAAGTTGGAAAGATCTCCTTCAATCTCTTCATGCTTCCCAGAAAGGTTTTCTGGTCCGAGTCCGGGAATTAGCACTTCAACATCTGGGAGATGGCATCCAACAACTTCGTATTCACATCAACATCGGTCCATGACTTCTCTTCCAGAAACTGCAGTTGATAAGCATCTTGTAATGGAAAAGCAGGAGTTGCTTAAGGTTCTTCCCAGCTCAGCAGCCCATGGAGTTGAATCCCTGAACTCACCACATTCTGTTTCAATTGACATAAATGATCATGGGAGTTCTGTTCCATCACCGGCTGCTGCCCGGCTTCATGGAGAAAATGCAAATGGGTCTCTTCAGCGGCTCCAATCACTTTTCAGCACATTCCCCAATTCAGCACCTGCAACTCTATGCTCAGAGCGGACTGTGACTATTGAGTTGACCAAGCAAGAATCTGTTTCGGCACCTGCTAGCTTTGGCCTTTATAACAAACCTGCAGCTTCACCTCTCCCAGCTCCTCCGATGATTTCACACAGTGCTGTGAAAGGTCAGTAGACAGTAGCCATAGATTGTATAATTTGTTGCCATTTTTTGTCTTATGCATCCTGAGGAGTTGAGGTAAGCATATGAGAATTAATGATTAATTTATTTCACGACAGGAAATAGAAGAACCACTGGGCTTACCTTATACGCACCTCTATACCAAGCTGCAATGAAGGGTGACTGGGAAAAGGCTGACGAGTTCATCAAATCCCATCCAGGTGCTATAAATGTTAGGATCACCAAGGAGATGGACACGATTCTCCATATCGCAGCAGCGGCTAAACATAACAATTTTGTCGAGGAGGTGATCAGGTCGATGACGCAAAACGATTTAGCCTTACGGAACAAGTACAACAATACAGCTCTATGTTATGCAGCTGCCTCAGGAGTCACCAAAATTGCAGAAATGATGGTGAGCAAGAATAGAAACTTGCCAATGATGAGGAACAACAGAGGAGTGACACCTCTTTATATAGCTGCGTTATTCGGACACAAAGACATGGTCTGGTATCTCTACTCTGTCACTTCAGATGAAAGTTTAACACGAGATGACTACATCGGTCTGCTTATTGCCACCATCAGCACCGATTTGTTTGGTAAGAAATAGATCCCGTTACTCAATGAATAGCATATTGATTAGGGCCTGGCCTAACTAAACCTTTTTCTGTATCCATAGATGTAGCTTTGAGCATCATTCAGCACCAACCAGAGTTGGCAATCCAGCGAGATCTAAATGGGGAGACAGCACTTCATGTCTTAGCTCGAAAGTCATCAGCATTTGCCAGCAAAAGTGGGCTTGGAATTTGGCATAGAGTTATTTATCCATGTGAGTATTTTAAATTTCTTACATCTTGAATCTCCAGACTTCAATTGATGTTTTTTTCTTACATTTTAACTGTTGGAGTTTAAATACTTCTTAGGGATCTTTGTGGAAGTGCCTACCAAATGTGGCTGCCCACCTAGCATCTTCCGAATGCATAGGCACAGGAGTATTGAAGGTCTGTTGATTATATTTAAACTTATGACCACTTTTCCAATGCATTCTAGTCAAAAGCTTTCATCAACATACAGGCATATGGATCTTTACCTTGTCTGTTTAAAAGAGAAACTTTTAGAGTCTCAATCTTATCAGTTTATATCGGTAGAGATTTTGTTCAAAGATTAAATTAATACTTTCATAGCAGTGAAATTTGACCTGGAAATACTTAGCAATTTGGGTTCTTGAATCATGACAGAACCTCTCAGCTTGGCGGGGCAGCTTTTCCGTGCAGTACAAATGAATGGTATGCTGAAGTGTATAGTAATGAGTCCACTGAGCTCTCATTAATAAGTTCATTTTCTGAGTTATTTTCTCTTACAGTCCCAGGAATCAAGGCAGTTTATGACAAAAAGTTGATGCACACACAAGTTCTTGAGCTGGTTAAGCTGTTGTGGGAACAAGTTCTGTCATTGGATGACTCACAGATTGCAGAGTTACTCGCAAGCCCCTCACAGCCACTCTTCGTTGCGGCAGAGTTCGGAATTGTGGAGTTTATAACTGCACTTTTACGCTCTTATCCTGATTTAATATGGAAAGTTAATGAGCAAAGCCGAAGCATTTTCCACATCGCCGTCGCACATCGCCAAGAAAAGGTCTTCAGCCTCATTAATGATATCGGAGCGCACAAGGACATGATTACTGCTTATAAAGATATTAACAATGCCAACATTTTGCATCTGGCTGGAATGATTGCACCTCGGGATAAACTTAATGTTATCTCTGGCGCGGCCCTTCAGATGCAGAGAGAATTATTGTGGTTCAAGGTTCTTTCCGAACGCACAACTTTGTCATACTTCTATTTCGAATCTACAGGATTATTTATTTTCTTTCTCTGGTTTTCTATGCAATATCTTCAGGAAGTTGAGAAGAATGTGCAGCCTTCATTGAGGGAGATGAGAGACAACAATGGCAGAACACCTCGAATGATATTTACCGAAGAACACAGAGGCCTGGTCAAAGAAGGAGAGAAATGGATGAAGAATACTGCTTCATCGTGCATGCTTCTTGCTACACTAATTACTACAGTGATGTTTGCTGCAATTTTCACAGTACCAGGAGGCAATGACAATAACAGAGGCACCCCAATTGTTTTGGCGTCTACATCTTTCATAATCTTCGCCGTAGCCGATGCGTTTGCACTATTCTCTTCAGTTACTTCTATCTTAATGTTCCTTTCCATACTTACTTCACGTTATGCAGAAGAAGATTTCGTAGACTCCCTGCCGAAAAGATTGGTTGTAGGTCTGGCAACACTCTTTTGCTCCATAGCAGCCATGCTCGTAGCATTTGCTGCTACCTTCTGCATTGTGCTTGACCATCGATTGACATGGATTGTTGTCCCTGTTTCTCTAGGTTCCTCTGTCCCTGTAACTTTATTTGCGTTCTTACAATTTCCACTTTTTGTTGATATGATCCATTCTTTATATGGGGCTGGTATTTTCGCCCGAAAAAGTATAGATATGCTATACTAATAATAGTTTAACAGAACATTCTTGTGACACTTGCTTAGGCATTTGACTAGCATCTGAGCTCTCGATTTAGACCCTGGAAATTATGTGCAAAGAGAAGTTGAGTTTCAGAAGCCATTTCAGCTTTCTTTTGGTTTCCTTGGCTGAAACAAAGAAATGAATGAGCTGGCTCAGACGAAACTAGGCAATGTTATGCTGATCCATTCATATAAGCATAAGATCTGCACAACAAAATGTATTTTCCAAGAAGTGAGGTTTCTAGAATCCAAAAAATTCAATCAAATGATATTTGAATTTAAATTGCAACAAAAACTTAAAATATATAAATGCTGTCTAATCCTAGCATGATCCTCAAGATCATGAGAAGATATCCCAGCATGATCTTCGTGATCTTCACCTTCATGTTTGAGTTGCCTAACACCCTCACTCAACCTCTTTCATTTCTTGCAAGATTTTAATGGAAGCTGCTAGCCTCTCTGAGTCATGACCTTTTTAAGGATTAGAGACTGCGGGGGTGAGGGTTGTGCTTTCAAGTAAAGCTAACAACTGATGGATGAAATTCTGACGAGGAGGATTGCAGAAAGGCATTCTTCCCCTGAAGAGTATTCGATACTGTTTCAAAAATATATATATTTTTTAAATTATAATATTTTAATATATTTATATTATTTTGATAAATAAAAAAAATATTATTTTAATACATTTTCAAATAAAAAATATTTTAAAAAACAACAAAATCACAATTCCAAATAATCACTAATCACTTGGGTATGTTTGATATAGTGTTTCAAAAGCAATTTTGAAAAAAAATGATTTTTTATTTTATTTTTTATTAAATTTTTTTGACTTTCAAATCATTTTCATATAACATGTCAAAAATTATTTTTAATTATTTTTAAAAAAACTCATTTTTATATCCTTGTAAATAAAAAATAGTTTAAAAGATAAAACACCGTGCCACCAAACCATCAATTCATCTAAACCACACAGGAACTCTGGACAGGGAAATTATTAGCATACTGGTTAGTCTTTTTCTATATTGTTCCAATTTTAAGATTCCAAGTTTGCGGACTGACCATTACCTAGGTAACCCATAGTTTAAACCGGGCCGATTTTTTATAAAATAAAAAAAATAAATTAAGAAGATAAAAAAACTTACGTAACTAATATCTCTAGGTTAGATTCACCACGGATTTGGAAACCATCTTCTCGGCTGGATGATGATGAACAAGTCACCCTGTAAGCTTATCTTGCACTTCAGTTCATATACTTTTTGAATGGAAAAAAATAATAATTATTAAACTTGTTGAACACATTATTATGTATTATAAAAAACAAATAAAAAAGCTGATTTGATTATTTCAAGAATGTCATTAACACCTCTTGATGTTATTATCTTTATCAAATCGTTAAGCAACGTACTGAATTCTCCCCCTATCATTATCTCGAGGAAGAACAGACTCTAAATATCTCTATCAACAATTTCAATCATCGACCTGTTATGCTCATTAAATTTATTAATTATTTCTAAATATATTTATGATATATTTATAAATATTTTTTTTTAAAAACAATCACAGATACACTACCAGTAAGAACTAAATTTAAAACTTCTTTTTTTAATCATTATTCCTCAATCATATTTAATAATCTATTGCAATACACTGTAATAAAAAATAAAGTAATATATTTAATTAAAATTCATTTTAATTGATCATTGTTGTCAAATTTAGTTAGGAATTGACTCGAAAAAAATCACCAAATCAATTAATGTCATCATGTTAACTTGTTTTTTTAAATAAACTAAAATAGCATTATCTCATTTTTTTTAATATATTTTTAAATAAAAAAACTCTAAAAAGCAAACCCCCTAAAAAACGTTTACTCTCCTTCTCAAAATCACATTAAGCGGCTTCAGAACATCAAAAGACGTGGCATCTTCTGACGCTCCAGCTGCACATTATAACCGTGTGACGACACTCACCTAGCCCTCCTCCACTCCACCACCGCTAGCAAAAATTATGAGCGAGAGATTAAAAACCAGAACCCCCAAATCCTTAGATTCCAGCAAACTTCCCCACGCTATGGCGCGAAAATCCTCTCTAATTAAACAAACCCTTATTTTCTCTGCATGCACGATCCTCATCATCTACGCTTTCTTCAACACCTTCCTCAGCTCCTCCACCGCCGCCGCCACTGCCGGTATTTCCGCCAAAACTTCATCTCTCTTCGCCGAGCAAATTTCTCGAGAAAATCTCGAAGAATTTCCCGTGAAAGTGACGGGAAATGATAAGAAAGTTAGAGTTTTCATGTATGATCTGCCCAAGAAGTTCACTACTGGAATTATCGAGAGTCACGCGTTGGCGCGTGGCTCTTCTGACTTGTCCAAGGTGAGTTACCCGGGTCACCAACACATGGGTGAATGGTACATGTATTTGGATCTTTCCCGCCCCGATTTGGACCGGGTTAGGTCACCTGTGGTGAAAGTCAATGACCCGGAGGAGGCTGACCTGTTTTATGTTCCGGTCTTTTCTTCTCTCAGCTTAATAGTGAATCCAGCTCGTGTCGGGACAGTACCCGGGTCGGATCCGGTTTATAGTGATGAGAAGATGCAAGACGAGCTGGTGGAGTGGTTGGAGGAACAGGAGTATTGGAGGAGGAATAATGGGAGGGATCATGTAGTTTTTGCTGGGGATCCGAATGCACTTTATCGGGTCTTGGACCGTGTCAAGAATGCGGTTTTGCTATTGTCAGATTTCGGGCGGGTTAGAAATGACCAGGGGTCTTTGATTAAGGATGTCATCGTGCCTTACTCGCATAGGATTAATGTTTATAATGGCGATATTGGCGTGGAGGAGAGGAAAACGCTCTTGTTTTTCATGGGCAATCGGTACCGGAAAGATGTAAGTTTATTTTCTTAATGTCTATGTGAAGTTGCTGAAATATTTATTGTGTATGAGAAATTGAAAGATAAAATTATTGATGATAGTTTCATTAAAGACATATTGTTCTTATCATTAGTCGTGTTATAAATTTGAGAATCAATGCGTTTATGCCCTCGTTTGGTTACAAGAAGGGTATAGGTGTTGAGAATTGATAAAACGTTTTTCGTTATTCATGGGTGTATAGGAAAGATGATTGTTTTTAAAGATTATAAAAACTTGTTAGAGAACTGTTATTTATGATTTTGAGCAATTGAAAGATAACATTGTTATGGGTGTATTGTGAAGTAGCACTAAGGGTTGTTGCTTTAAGGATCTGCTAACCAGTAGTGAGATTAATGCATTGTGGTTCCATAGACAAAAATAGGTGCTTATATGTCACTAGTGGTCTGTTCCCTTAAGAATTACTTGTCATGGTAGGTAGAGATACCAATACATAGTTTTGTTTGAAGTGACTATCCTTAGTACTGCCCCAAGTGGATAAATGTGATATATAGCATGGCACCTGAAGCTGTTATATTGAAAGAAAAATATCACCTTTACTGATATTTAGGTCACTGTTATTCATGATTTCTTTGAATGCTTTGTGTTTATAGGGTGGGAAAATTCGTGACCTGCTTTTTCAAATGCTTGAGAAAGAAGAGGATGTTGTAATAAGGCATGGCACACAATCTAGGGAGAATCGACGCACAGCTACGCATGGCATGCATACTTCAAAGTTCTGTTTGAATCCTGCCGGTGATACTCCTTCAGCTTGCCGACTTTTTGATTCCATTGTTAGTTTGTGTGTTCCATTGATAGTCAGTGATAGCATTGAGTTACCTTTTGAAGATGTCATAGACTACAGAAAGATTGCAATTTTTGTGGATACTGAGTCTTCTCTGCAGCCAGGATATTTAGTTAGAATGCTGAGAGCAGTATCCACTGAGAAAATACTGGAATATCAGAAAGAGATGAGAGCGGTAAATTCTACATGCCTTTTCTTATAATCCAACCATCTATATTGCTGAAGGTGTTGCCATTATTTGTTGCTCGCTTCTTAATCTTTCATTGTATTGTCATTGTTCTTTATCTGTCACAGTTATTGATTTTGGGTATTCCTGGATAGAAATGATGAATCTTTTGTTAGAAGTAGGAATTTGGAATTCCTGTCTAAATTAAATAGAAGTGGGATGAGGGAGCGTTATACTTGTAAAAACTGAAGTTTCTTTTTCTTGGCTGAAGAAGTAAAAACTGAAGGTTCTTTTTCTTGGCTTAAGAAACGATGCAAGAGGTTTCAAGGAAAATAATTTTTCCTTAGTTATTTTTATTTTTTTTACTATTTGGTCTAGAAAATTGAATATTATGATTGATAATTTTTTCCCTATTTTGTTCAGGACCTTTATTCCTTTTCCTTTATTTTCAGGTTTCCTAGTTTGTTGATATCAGATTTTGGGTCTTTTAAGCTGTAAACCTGAGAAAAAAAAGACTAGTAGAAGAGCAAATATTGAGTGATAAAATTTCAAATTAGGATTTTTGGGTGGTGATCCTATTTGGCAAAATTGTGTGCTGCTTTGTGCTTATTGTTTTTCCTGTCTTGTTTTTGTCTGTGTCAGGAAAGCTAATTTGATTTTAAAAATTTATTTTATATGGATGACCATAATAAGTATCATTCCTTGTATGCTGAACAAATATTCAATAAAAAATAGCTTTAAAAGTATTTAACTAATTAAAAAGCATGATCTTAAACATTTTTCTTAGGGATGAGCATAATAAGTACCATTACTTGCATGCTGAACGAAGATGGAATAAAAAAAGAAGAAAAAGCTTTACACATGTATCTACAGCTATATACTTACATTCCATTTATTCCTTCATCTTTTATTATAGTGTTGAAGTCATTTCCTTAGTGATCAAAACTTGTTGCACCATCAGTAGCATATATTTTAAAGGCTGCTGTTTTGAATTGTATGATTCAGGTGAAGCGATATTTTGTATACGGCGATTCAAATGGAACTGTTAATGAAATATGGCGTGAAGTAGCACAAAAACTGCCTCTTATTCAACTGATGATTAATCGTGACAAACGGCTTGTTAAGAAGGATTCTACTGAACCAGACTGTTCATGTCTATGTACAAACCAGAGTGCACTTATCACGTCCTTGTGATACCGAGTTCATCCTGAAACAGATGCAAAATCTTAGTTAGATGCAGCCAGATGTCGTCGCAGAAACGGCTCTTTCCTAGGTCCAGAAGGATGAAAAATGTTAGTGCATAGCATTCATTGGCTGAAGTAGAAGGAAGGAGCCCCCTGCTCCTTGAACACGTTTGTTTTAACAGTGCACAAAGGTGAGAAAACCATCTTGTTAGAGAGAATTGCTCCCGGGATAGGTTGGTTGTAACTATGCACCAAGATTGTGAAAGTGTTTTCTCAGCAAACATGGTTGAAGATTTCTTTTTCCTATTCTTTATATAATTTTTCACAAGTTCACAACTCATGCTATGTAGTAGAATTTGATCAGCCTCGATATTGGACTCCCAGTTGTGATTGTAATAGTTGTGTACATGTAGAAAATAAAAGTACCATGATTTTCTTTATCCTTGCTGCTTGCTTTGTTAACTAATTTTCTGCTGGTAAATTAGCGATACTGTTCTTACAACACTTGTATAGATAGTGTTTTGTTTTTGTTTTGGGATAGAAAAGACCCGGAAATAATGAGAACATACATGTGTTTGTTAGAAAAAACAGGGACAGAAATATTGTTTTTCTCATAACAGGAAAAATTGAGTGATAAAACAAAATATTTTATTTGACAAAAATGAAAAGAAAAGTTTTTTCCCCCCAATACATATTAGCTCTAGGAACTGACGTGTTGGATGCTAGTAAGATTTACTTGATTCCTCTATTATATTCTTTTTCGTTGATGTTTTGTTTTGAAAAAAAAAATCTTTTTAGAAAATTGAAGAAAATCCCAGTGAAATAATTCTCTTTCCGTTTCATTTCCTTTCCTGGTCACTTACTTCCTTAATTCAACCCCGCTCGCTTACTTGGATAAGTGTTTTTTTTTAATAGAATATATGATAGTATATTAACTGTTATTTTTTAAAATATGTTTTATATTGAAATATATTAAAAGGATATGAAAACACACAAACAAATTAAAAATTCTTAAATATTTTCAAAAATGTTTTTGAAATGCAAAAATAAACAAGAATTTAGTATTGGTTGAAAGCAAAATCATGAAGTAATAAACAAAATTTAAAATATGAGCTTAGAATTATATTTCAAATCTAGCTAATCTAGCAGGCAACATTCATAGGCGTAATACCCATGGAGTTATTCTAGCAGCTATTCAAAGTTATTACTGCTTTCGTGACATTCTGTGATTCATCTGCAGAATAGTTTGCAATGGTTTACAATGATTAATATGGTTTGTAGATCATCTAAAAACATACCATGTAGTTTTATTACACAATTCGCAAATAACCTCAGTTGCAGTTTTAGAGATTACAGAGGATGGATAAAAATCTCCATTTGTAAGGTGTTCATAAGTCCCAGGATACAGCTAAAACAAAGATTCAGATCAAATATAAAAAAAGAATTCAAGAAAGTGAGGGCGTGGGGAACAAACGGTGCAATCAAGCTTCAAGATGAATTTATTCAAATCTTTAACCAGGCGGCCATTTCATTTGTCTTCCTCCCAGGACATGCAAGTGGAGATGATAGACAGATTGACCTGAACAGAGAGACCAGGCCATCAGCACAGTAATGGATGGAAATAACACAAACACAGACTAGAAGTTACAGAAACGAGGTGAGAGCTTACAGGCACCGGGGCCATTGTTGATAACAACACGAAATCCATCGAGGATGCCTTCCCTTTCAGCCACTATTTTCGCAGCATATAAAAGTTGGCCCAACACCTCCCCATGTCTGGCTTCTGCCTGATAAAAAGGAAATACACAAGGTAGTTACCATTTTAAATTACAAAGCTGGATCAAGTCATTTCAAATAAATACTGATTTACAACACACTCATAGAAGATACAGTTTACACGTTGAGAAATTGTTTCTATTCGATAGGTTTATAATTTTTTTGCAGGTTAGTCTTACAGATGCCTTATAGTAGAAAAAAGAGAGAGGGAATAACGGGTTCATTTTGGTGCAAAATAAAGCATGCAGACGGGTAAATCTACAAATCAAGTCAATGGTATTTCATGTGAAGGAGAGAAAGCATACAGAAACAGGAAAATATATATTTGTTCTCATGTCCATCAATTTGGTTAAGTATGCTCAGTGAATTTCAAAATTTTGCATCAATGTAATGTGTATGAGCATGTGCGCGTGCATTCAGTGAAAGATACATGACCATTACTAACCTTCCCAAGGTGTGTCAATCCATCCCTGGCCTTTGGAATGACCAGAACATGAACAGGAGCCTGAGGATTGATGTCCCTGAATGCTAGGACCTTTTCATCCTCGTATACAATAGATGAAGGAATTTCCTTTGTTATGATCTTGTCAAAACTGGACAGGAAAGGTAAAACTGTTATCAGCATGAAAGCAGTGCAATAATCTTCTAGAACTATCAATCCAACATGTCACATTTCAATGAATAATCTTCTAGAATTATCACTCCGACATGTCACAGGAAAGATGACTCTCTGTTCATATTCTACTTAAACTCTGTTTTCTTCTCACCCAAACACATAAACCTCCCAGGCTCCCCTCCCCTCCCCTACAGACAGATACAAACTTCAAGTTTCAGGTATCCTCACTTGTTTCCTGAATCTACACAAGTGAAGATTATCATGCACTTCTCAGCACCTCAAACAAAGATTCTTGCCCAATAAAACTTCGCTAATTTAAAACTGCCAATTTTGAAGTAATTGTATGCCTCTTTTCAGAATTTTATTTTGACAAGGAGTCTCTATAAAGAACTAGCAAGTATCGACTATGATTGTCAAACACTCAAGTGTTTCCCTGCGATAAAAAATAGGGTTGCTGGATGTCTGATAGGGAATATCTAAAACGTTCAATGTAAGTGGTTGTCGGACTATTTTTAAAAACAAGAGATCAAACCAGGCATGTCACAAGTGATGATACATTGTTGGAGCTCCACTGTGGGCATTGGCTGCAGCTGCTTTTGCAGAAGCCTCTTCATCGTGTGTAGCATTAGTGCAAAACAGAGATCTAAAAAATAGAATCAGAAGAAATCAAGAAATCAGCAAAAGATTCAAAGTGACAGTTTAACTTTTCTCTGAAAATATAACGGAATGAACAATAATTAAAACATCATAAGCCCAATCAAGAATAAACTGACTATAAAAGAAGAGGGAATAGCTAAAGGATCTTTGCAGCATCATTCAAATGGGCGAGGGAGATTACTGTTCACCCAAACTGAAAGTACTACACAAGGATACTGAGCTACAACCTACAAAACTGCTAGCTCTAAAGAAGTTTCTTTTCATATTCTAGATACGAGGCAAGCTTCAGAAGATTCAAGTTCTATAAATAAAGCATTCAATAATCCCAATAATTAGGTTTTCACTGAACTGACACTTTCACGGCATGAATCTTTTCTCAGACCAAGGGTTCACACTTATTTCATAAATTGCAAGCTGTACATTTTCACATTCAATAACTACAATTTCGATCGCAGCCACATTTGAGGGAGCATGATGATATAACTGCAAGTGAAGGAACAAACTTATCGACCAAACCCTTAAACAACTTCCACAATCATGCAATGAAAAAGAAGAGCCACTCTGCCTGATTTTTAATATTGGGTATCATCCCTCAAATTCAAACAATGAAGTGACATAAAATCCTAAGCAGAACATAATAATTACGACCCACTACAGAGATTACCATGAATAACGAAAAAAATCAATACTTTTTAGGCCATGAATTGACAAGTACCATCAATACATAGATCATAGAAAGCAAGCAGTAATGTTTACCCAATATAATACGAAAAGAAAAGCAAAAGGTCATTCAAAATACCTTTGAGAATGGTTAGGATGAAGGAACCTAATGGAATTGAAACTAGAGGTTGCCCTTGGTGAGACTCTCACATTTGAGAATGCCCTTGTAGTTACTGCACAATTCCTGTTTATATAAAAACATTAAACACAACCCCCAAACTCCATGGCAATGAAAAGTACAAAAGGGGTATGTAGAGGGAGAGTACCTGAGCAGGCTGAATGATTCAATTACAGCCATGGTTAACGGTTACTGCTTAGTCCTTGAGGGAGTAGCTAATGTAGGCAAGTAGTACTTACCTGACAGTATAATCCGGACCGTTAAAAGTCCGTGGGCCAACCCAATTGATATTTTGACCAACGGTTGTTATAAAGCTGGAAACTTGATGCATAAAGCCACCAAAGTTTAAAGGAGCTTTTACTCCTTCTATTATCAATTTATTATCAATTTGGTCCTCTAACTTCTATTCATTCTAATATCATCCCTTATTAGTTATTATTCTCTATTTTACAGCTATTCAACCCTTTCTTCAATGTTATAAAATCCCACCTTAAAAGTCTATGTGGGCCAATTCTTTTTTTAATTCAAATCTCACAATTAAGATTTATTACTTTATCATACTATATTAGAAAATAATATAAAATTATTTTGGAAAACTTATCTAATTGTTTAAATTTTAAGTTGAGATAATTATTTAATATTTTATCAGAACTTTATTAATTATATTTTATTTTAGAAAAAATAAATATAAAATAGTATAAGTGCATGCAAGTTTTAAATTTAAAGAATTTTAACTTAAAAAGATGTGTTAGAGAATTATATAAATTATATATTAAGATATTACTTAATAATTTAAGTTTTTAGATTAAGCGTTGATCCTATTTTCTAACAATGTTACACTGGATATGAAAGGATTATTTTTTAGTTTAGGTATTTAAATTGATATAATTTTTTTAACATGATATTAGAGCTCTGTTAACCTAAACACAATATAATATTATCTTGTGTGAGTTTCAAATACAAAAAATATTTAACTTTAAAAAATTATATTTGAAACCTCATAAACTAGTTAAACTTTTAGGATGGTACCGTTGTCTGAGACTTCATTCCATGAACGTTGAAGTGGTTATGAAAGGAATGTGTGAAGCTCTTAAAAGACTACCTCCAGTTATGTATAAACCGTCACAAATGTTCTTGAACTCTTGACTTTTCTGGACCATCAAATCGCTGACTTTGTCAAAACAAGACACTCAATTCACAAAGTGAGACTTGGGAGATCTTGATTGTTCATACCTTTCGGCATACTTAAGACCATGTGGTGCCAAATCACAGATTGCATGTTTTTTAGGCATTAAAATGAATTTTGAGGTAGATGAGAGTACAAAAATGGTGGCCTACGGATATGTTCTTGCTACAGCTGGTGTCCTTCCATTGAAGACGAGGATAATGAGTTGCATCCTATCTATGCTTCATTGGATATCTCATCACTTTTCGATTGTTCATTGGACCTGCTTCCTTAAATCTCACTTCTCTTCCCTCAACTTTCTAATTCTGACTGTTTTCGATGGTTTCAGAAATTCATAAACTGAATCTGATGTGTTCTCAATCCGAATGGCATGCATGTGTTCTAAAGAAGATTTGCTTCCTTTATTTCAAACGCGTTGTTTCTCATCATCGACCTTGATAATTACAGCAGATTGATGTGCTCGAGGTTGATGGAGTTCACTGCGGCATGTGTTCATTACTGTTTCTTAATCTTCAACGACTCCTATTATAATCTTAGGATTCCCGGGTTGCCATCGTTATGACTCACCAGCGCCTTGGGGGCCCGACGATTCATTACAAAACTCGACGTGGAACAAAAGAAACACCAAGGTTTTCATCGATCTCTTGTGAATTCTTACTGATCTTCATCACACTCTAATAATAAGTAACCTATCTTGTCTTTTCCATTTTATTTTGCAGGCATCACCTCCTCTGAGTCTTGGCATGATGTCTTCTCAAAGAGACCGATATGTAACCTAGTTTGGATATCGCTATTATCCTCGACTGTTGATAGCTATATTTAATGTGAGAAAAAATGGCTTCATGTTTTGTCAATTTCTTAGATGGATGTTGTCCCCAAAGAATGTGGCGTGGTAGCAAAGAGCTTGATATCTGCATAACATGTTTTGATGCAGAATCTGGAACGATGTCTCTTCACTCCAATCGCCAAATTCCAGTGCTTGAAAACAAAAATTTTACTCGCTCACTTGTGCCCACAAAATACGTTTTTCAGGGAAACAAAGTACACTTTTCAAGAGATGAGATTTCCTAGAAAGAAAAAAACAATCTTGGATGTCCTAAACCATGTTCTTGTTGGCAAGTGCTTTGTAATCTGTGAGCAGGGATTTGATGCAAAACCTGGAAAAGATGTCTCTTCACTCCAATCGCCAAATTCCAGTGCTTGGAAAACAGATCGATTCCCCTCTAATAAACTCACATGATGAATAAGCAATGGAGCTTTTTCACCGGATTCACTCCTCATTTATATCCTGTGTCTGAGCTTTCAGTAATTGTTCTCTTCACATGTTTCTTGCTTACTGTTGTTTCACGTAACATTATAAGCCAATGGACAGGTGTGTCTCTTCCATGTTGTCAATTTCATTTTGGTTGGTAATTTATTTATTTTAATTAGAATAAAATATTTTGATTTCGGAGTGTTTTTGTCATGCCATTTCGATTCGAGATTATACTATTTATGTATATATATAATTAAATATAGTAATTCAATTTTTTTAGTTAAAATCCAAAAATAAAATTATTTTGAATTGTGCAATTTAATCTAGAAAAAACATAATAAAATGATTTTTCTTAACAAAATTATGAATATGTATAATATTACGAGAAAAACATAATAAAATGATTTTTTTTAACAAAATTATGAATATGTATAATATTACGAGAATGTCATCATCAATGTAACAACCCAACAATTTTCCCCTCTAAACAGAGTGAATAAAGCATGAATTTTTTTCCTGCAATTTCTAACAGAATTTCGGCATAGTCTCCCCTATACCGGAAGATTCCCAAATTATTCACAAACATTTCAACACAATCAACAACATGATTCATCTCAGAATATGCTCAAGTCCATATTCATTTCAGAACTCCATCTTACATCACACATAAAAGATAAAAATTGAAAAACAATCAATTCATACATGAAAGTTTCACCTATAAACACACATATACATATACATCGAACATAACACAATTTAATATTACAGAAACAAAATTCACAATTATACTATTCCATACAATTTACAACAAGTCACCATCACTTTCTAAGTTTCTATTTTACAAAAGGAAATAAGACTTAAAATCTATTCTTGACGAGGGTGAGAAGAACCTGCAACATATAAATTTTTCATATGAGTGAAACAATTTAGTAAATACCAGTAGTTTCAGAAGAATTTGAGTAATCTATCCATCAATTTGCTTAAATCACGTGAGATTCGAAACACCACTATGTGCACTCTTTTAAGGTCTTAACAAAAGAAGATTTATTTCTTTTTGACTACTATACATTTTTTTTTCACTTCAAAGAGACCATAGCCGACACTAGTGACCTCTAATAGTGTCTTTAGTTATACGTCCTGGAATCAACTCATCAATTTCATGAAAATCTTAACATAAACCTAGCCATGGTTATCATTATATATAAATACTATATATATTTTAAAATAAAACCAAAGTAATCAAATTAATACATCATGCCGATATCGACATCACTCGCCGATATCATTAATCGCTTCAAATCGAATAGTTAATCAAATTTATATATATCATGCCGATATCGACGTCACTGCCGACATCATTAACTATTCCAAAATTGAATAGTTAATCAAGTTTATAAATATCATGCCGATATCGACGTCACTGCCGATATCATTAACTATTCCAAAATTGAATAGTTAATCAAGTTTATAAATATAATGCCGATATCGACGTCACCTGCCGATATCATTAACTATTCCACAATTGAATAGTTAATCAAGTTTATACATATCATGCCGATATCGACGTCACCTGCCGATATCATTAACTATTCCCATATTGAATAGTTAATCAAGTTTATAAATATTATGCCGATATCGACGTCACCTGCCGATATCATTAACTATTCCAAAATTGAATAGTTAATCAAGTTTATAAATTAATTTGTTTCTTTTATATACACACAACAACCCAAACACACATATATATGAAAATATAAATAGATATGTCTTTCCATCCGCTAGCTTTCCTTTACTCGTTCCTTTTTCCTCCCAATAAGCACAAAAATTATATCTTAATTTTCAATACCCGACAAGGTAAGTAATATTATATAATGAGAATTTAGGTATCGAGTACCCACCTGCTGTGAATGTTCGACTTGCGTTACCCTGTTGTTGTTGTTGCCCGTCACCCGCGGTTCTTCCTGAAACCACAATTACCCACCATTTATTTAATCATTTATATTACTCCCTATATCACCCACAACAACAATAAAAATGGTAATATTATTCATTTTCCCTTTTACCAATTCTTCTCTTTCTCACTTATTTTCCTCATTATCATCCTTTAATTTTTCAGCTCATTTGTATTCCCAATAGAACATCATGAATTCAATTTCTTATCACCCTTTGATTTCTTCTTTTATTATTTTTTTTTCAGAAAATCAATACACACTTTATGAAGGAAAAGGGACAATTTTTTTCTGTCCTTAACATGGCTAAATCTTTGATATTTTCTCAACTTGGCCGAAATTGTCAACATATGTGACAGCTTGACCTCTCCTCAGTGTTTTACTCATATCTGGAGTTCCAGAACTCCAAATTAGATGAGGTTTGATTTGCTGGAAAGCTAACACTCCCAGCTACAACTTCTATGAAGGGATCATACGCTAATTAGGTGTTTTTCAGGTCCAAATATCCCTAAGAAATAGGGTGACGAAACTGTCCTGTTTTTGAGGAAAAGAAAATATCTCCAATTCATCTTCAATCTTTGATTTCTCATCAATAACAGCCATGTCTTTCCTTGAATCATGAAATACTACTCATTTATGCATTTCTCTAACATTTTGTGCTAGAAACCCTAATTCCCAATTCAAAAACAATCAAGAACTTCTAAATTGAAGTTAATTTCTTAGAAATTGAAGTTAGAACTCCTTACTTGGATGGGATCTAACAATTTTTGTAAAGATCCTAGCCTTCTTCTTCTTCAAAATATCCAGCCACTCTTCCTCCTTTCTTCTCCAATTTCTTCACTTTCTCTTGTTATTTCTTCACCAAATTGTGCTCTTTCACTTTAGAAATCCAAGGCTTGTATGGGTTTACAAATTTTGGGGTGTTTGCTCTTGATTTGTATAGCATGAATTTTCGAAATTCCTTCTCCTCTCTACTTGGTTTCAGCTGAAAATGGCTTAAAAGAGGGGTTTTTATTGTGCCCTTTTTTTTTTTTTTTTTTTTTTTTGCTTTTCCTAAATTTTATGTAATAATATCATCTTATATAATAATATCATCTTATCATTTTATTTTCCTTTGTTTCATCTTAATCTCCTACCTCCATGTATACTTTATCCTCGGATTTCACAATCAATCTCGTAAAATCATTATATTCTTTGACTGCTCTGAAATTTTAACATAATATATATAAATATGTCAAGAAACTCCTTGTAAAATTTTATCTCAATCTAATTGTCGGATTAAAAGATATGATTAATGTTGTAAAGTTATTTATTATTAAAAAACCACTATTTGGCCGAAACGGAACGGGTGAACGTAACCGGAACATTTCGGCCGGTATTTGAACGAAAAATCCAAAATGGAATAAAATTTAAATCAAGATAAAAATAATATGAATTTGTAACATTTTGACAATATGAATCTAAATAAAACGAAAGTGACAACCATCATCTCTTCGTAAATTTGTTGTTGCAGTTGTAAGGACAATAGAAGCCACCAACGCGGCCTTGTTTAAATTCAATTTATCTAATACCTCATGGTCAGTATTTTTTTTTCTTAGCACAAGTAACTTGCCCTTGCTCGAAGAACAAGTGAGCCTATCTCTAATGGCGAAAAAAGAAATAGAAAATCTCTCCCCTTACATCTGCGAGTCTAAGCTCATGTTCATCGCCCACTTTGTTAGAAATTGTCATGGTGATCAATTATCTATTATCTATTTGATGGGAGGAGAAAATTGACTAATAAATCCTGATTTACCATAAATAATTTTACTCATATTTTATTCAAACTCATCATAAAGTTTGATCATGAGGATCAATTGGTTGATTATGGTGATCAATTATCTATTATCTCTTTGATGGGAGGAGAAAATTGACTAATAAATTAATGAAAGGGTCTTTGATTTACTTATAAATAACAGCTTGTGTACTCCATATACGGGCTACTGATAGATATAGATAAGAAGATTCCTCTCGTAATTTGAAGTTGTGCTGTTGCTACTGTATTGGGAAAATTGTGTTATTGTTGCTGTATTGAAAATTCATTTTCAAAACTTGAGCAAAAATGACTGAAGATATTTATAGTATAAATTTGCGCTGTTATATAAATTTAGCATATATTAAGTATATATAACACACTTTTCATCAAATCTGAAGCTCTC
Source organism: Salix exigua (assembly GCA_032356905.1). Classification (NCBI taxonomy): domain Eukaryota; kingdom Viridiplantae; phylum Streptophyta; class Magnoliopsida; order Malpighiales; family Salicaceae; genus Salix; species Salix exigua. The sequence continues at coordinate 7,518,821 of CM063602.1, read as the reverse complement.
TGCTGTATTATCTACAGTACTATCCTTATTGGTACACTCCATGGAAAGGAAGGATGGAGAAGGCTGGAGCTCATAGATGCAGGCTTTAGCATGAGTATTTCTCAAGGAACCTAAAGCCTCTTACTTCCTCCACCATGCACGGTGAATGGGATCGCTCATGAACTCAAGGGTGAGACTTGAGAGACAAATCTAAGATAGAGACTCCATGGAATTGAGGATGAAATCGAGGCCTCCCCATCTATATGTTAAAACCTACGTTGTAATATTCAATCATTTTAATGTCTCAATTAATTAGAAGTCAAGAGACCACTCGAATTGGCTTATTTCCTTTGTATGGTCATTAACTATTTTCGATTTTCAAGGAAAATAAGGGATATATGCCATATTTAAAACCTCACTGTTAGAGAGTAATATAAATCATATTATGGAGCCTCACTTACAAGTTTAAACTTTTAGGTGAGATAGTTCCTTAACATGGTATCAGAGTCTTGTTTTCCCAGCGGTCACGAGTTCGAATCTCACCACCCCCATTCTATTTGATAAAAATTAAGCACAAGGTGATGTGTGTCTGTGCAAGTTTCAAGCCCAAAGAGCTTTCACTTGAGGGGATGTGTTAGAGAATAATATAAATCCATATTATGGGGCCTCACTTACAAGCTTAAGCTTTTAGGTGAGATGATTCCTTAACACTCACCATTAGGGGGGTGTTCGGAAAACATTATAAAAATGCTTTTAATTTTATTTATTTTTTTGCTTTAAATGAATATTTTTAGTGTTTTTAGATCTTTTTGATTTACTGATGTCAAAAAATAATTTTTAAAAAGTAAATAAAATATTATTTTAATACATTTTTAAGTGAAAATCACTTTAAAAAATAATTGCAATCACCCTCTCAATTTGTAAGTATGAGGTATCATTCATAGCTATTAAAGTGAAAAGAAAAACCTGAGTTATTGGATCAATTCATGACTACAAATGAATTATTTTCATTAAAATAATATTATATTATTTATTTTAAAAAATTTAATCGATTGGTCTAGACAAGGTTTAGTTAAGTCAATCGGATCAACTAAATTGCTAAAAATTTACCATGTTAACTAAGTTTTATTACATCAATATTTTTTTAAGTTCAATTTAATTAAGATTTTAATTTATAAACTTCTCATTTTAGTTCAATTTTAATAATTGCAATATCATCTTATTGGTTTTAATTATATGGGTGACTAATATCACCGTAATTACAGCAAATAATTATTTTTTAGTTAGTTTATATATGGGGCAAGTTAACTAGCATCTTTTGTATTGAACAACCTGGTAACTACTCAATTTCTTTCTCTAGTTATCCGTACTAATAAAACACTTCGTTTATATTTAACACTCTTTTAAAAATATTTTTTTAATTGTTTTTAAAATTATTTTTTATTTTAAATTAATTTTTTTGGTATTTTAAAATCATTTTCATGTACTAGTATCAAAAATAATTTTTAAAAAATAAAAATATCATTTTTAATAGATTTCTGAATAAAAAATACTTTAAAAATAATCTCAAAACTATTGTTGTGTTTGTTTTCTGGAAAGTTGGAAAGTGGTTTCCGGGAAACCACTTTCCAAACTTTCCTGTGTTTGTTTGCCATTAGAAAAGTTGGTCAACAGAAAACACTTTCTAGTCAAAGAAAAATTTGGCTTGGTTTTCAGGAAAGTGTTTTCCGGAAAATTTGGACGGGAAACACTTTCCGGAAGTTGTGAAAAATTTAGAAATATCATTATTTGCTGATTATATCAAATTTGATCCTCAAACTTTTGATTGCTATATATATTTGTTTTGAATATTTATTTTTAAATTTCATCTCTTAAAATTTAATTTTTATATTAATTTTGGTTCTTATTTTTATAATTGCTATTTGCTTTATTCTTATCATTTATTGAAATTTTTTATCTATCAAATTTGGTCCTCATTTTTTTTATTGTTACTTATTTTATTTGAAATAATTTATGAAATGTTAATTATTATTATTTTAATTTATTCACCTTTTATTTTTTTTAATTTTTTAGATTTGATCTCTATTATTTTGATTATTATTTATTTTATTTGAGATAATTTGTGAAATTAATTTTTTTTTCAATTTCATTCTCATTCAAATTTTTAATTTGTAAGATTTGTTCCTCATTATTTTAATAAACTTGAAAAAAAATTAATTTATTAATAAATTATTTTCCAGATTATTTTCTGTAATACAAACAAACACTGGAAAATGTTTTTCAGTCATTTTCTATAACACTGCCAAACATCGGAATTCACTTTCCAGAAATTCACTTTGAAATTCAATTTCCAAAAAGAAATCATTTTATAGCAAACAGTCACTCACTGTGCTTACATTTACGCTTTTTTTTTAAACAGTATAAATCCACTACCATTAATGTCATCTTAGTTTTTCATTGATACTGGAGGTTTGTGATGTAATTGTGCATTCAGATTCTGAATAGTTATATATAAATTACGTGGATGACTTATAAAATATATTTCTGAATTAGTGGGATAGGTTTAGACTCAAGAGGAGATTTGATCATACAAGACCAGAATAATGACTCAAAAATATCATAATTTTGATTTGATAGTCGTCGAGTCGCCCTCAAATTTTTATATGATTTCTTGAAAGTTGTTTCCATTATATTAACCATGAAATCTCTACTTTGATCATTGGATTTTTAAATATAAAAAATCTCATTTTGGAACACTAGTTTTAGCAGTTTTATGATTACCTTCAGATTTCATGTTTTATTTCAACTTCTATGGTTGTTTCTTTATTATTTTTGTTTTTATTTCAAAATCGATATAGGGTTTATGACCTACTTGATGTTTGCAAACCTTCTCAAAAGACATACTTTCTTCTTCTTCTTATTATTAGTATTCCACAGAGAATAAAACTATATCTGTCAGTTTCTCTTTGGTCAGTGCTTTGTTTTTCAATTGGTACAAAATATTTCGGTTTTGGAGCGTTTCAGTGCATTGTTTCGGGGTTGTATTGTTCATATATAATTAATTAATTATATATAAAAAAATAAAAAAAAACAAAAAAAATTAAATATAATTTTTAATTTTTATAAAATTAAAATTGATGCAATAATTTTTTTTATAATATATATCTATATATCTATATATATTTATTGTTTTGGTTTATATTTATATATATATATATATATATATATATATATATAGAGAGAGAGAGAGAGAGAGAGAGAGACATATATAGAGTTATAGATTGAGAGAGAGAGAGAAGTGGGAAAACCGAAATGGCACACCCGGTACAATACCGACACATTTTGGTCGGAGTAAAAACGACGCTGTTTTGTCTTATTTTTTTGACTGATATGAAATGTTTTGACTATTTTAATTGAAACCGAACGAAACGGACAACCTTGAATAAAACTATAAATTTAAGATTCATATATTTAACCCCTTTCACTCAATTTTTTGTTGTTGTTTGATTTGTTGTTATCTGTAGCTTTCGCATACATCAATTTGTTTTCTTACTTCTTCCACACCACTCATCATAATTGAGATACCGATGCAACCACTGCATTAAATATGGAATAGACATACCAAAGAAGAAGGAAACTACTTCACCAAAGTTGCAATTTCTTAAGTTTCCATGATACTTTATAACGAAGATGCTAAGGGAAACCCAACCAGAATTTGACATTTACCCATCACAAGGACGAAAACTGGAACTACGTACCCAACCAGAATTTGATATTTACCCACCAACAAGGACGAAAACTGGAACTACGTTTTTAATTCATGCATTTATAATAAAGGCTTCAGTTCCGGTCAAGAGTGGCAATGCAAATAGTACACACCTCCTAATTATCAGTAATTGAATGTTCTAATCACTAATCTTGACCCTGTCTTTTACCTTCTTCTCAAAATTTTTATCATTTCTTTCCCATATATATACGTATGCAGGGCAAGTTATTTTACATATCCTCCTTGAGAAATAAAACCACCAATCAAGGCCATGGCTTCCCCAATCCTGCTCTTATCCATACCTTTGGTGATTTTTACCTTGCTCGTTTATGCTTCCTTCCTTGCTTCTTTAGCTTACTCGGCTAGCACTGCAGCTGAAGTAGCAAATGGAAGGAAGGAAGCGGAAGCTCTTCTAGAATGGAAAGTCAGTCTCGACAGCCAGAGCCAATCTCTCCTGTCTTCTTGGGCTGGAGACAGCCCTTGCAACTGGTTCGGAATCAGTTGCGACAAGTCTGGTAGTGTCATCAACATAAGTCTGCCCAGTTCTAGTTTGAGAGGTACGCTTAATAGTCTTAGATTCTCTTCCTTTCCTAACTTGATTGAGCTTATCCTTCTCAACAACTCCCTCCATGGGTCCATTCCTTCGCATATAGGTATCCTTTCTAACCTCACCATCCTTGACTTGTCTTTCAATAACATTTCTGGTTTCATTCCATCAGAAATAAGCTCATTGAAAAGCCTTGGATTCTTTTCCCTGGCTGTTAACCATATCAGTGGCTCCATCCCTAAGGAAATTGGAATGCTGAGTTCACTTTCGCAACTATTTTTGCATGAGAATTATCTCGGAGGATTGATCCCGACTTCCATAGGCAACTTGAGCAGCTTAATTGATCTCTCGCTCTATTTAAATGAACTTTCTGGTGGCATACCACCAGAAATTGGAAAATTAGGATCTCTCAATAAATTATATTTGTCATCTAATAAGCTAACCGGTACAATACCAACATCTTTAGGAAACTTAAGAAGCTTATCTGAACTTTACCTTGGAAATAACAATCTTGTTGGTCCAATTACTTCTATCGGGAACCTGTCGGCATCTCTCACTGAATTACATTTGTCATTTAATAAGCTAACTGGTACAATACCAACATCTTTAGGAAACTTAAGAAGCTTATCTGAACTTTACCTTGGACATAACAATCTTGTTGGTCCCATTACTTCTATCGGGAACCTCACACCATCTCTCACTATATTATATTTAGCATCAAATAAGATGACCGGTACAATGCCAACATCTTTAGGAAACTTAAGAAGCTTATCTGAACTTACCCTTTCCAATAACAATCTTGTTGGTCCCATTACTTCTATTGGGAACCTGACGACATCTCTCACTAAATTAAAATTGTCATTTAATAAGCTAACCGGTACAATACCGACATCTTTAGGAAACTTAAGAAGCTTATCTGAACTTTACCTTTTGAATAACAATCTTTTCGGTCCCATTACATTTATCGAAAACCTGACGGCATCTCTCACTAAATTACATTTGTCATCTAATAAGCTAACGGATACAATACCGGCATCTTTAGGAAACTTAGGAAGCTTATCTGAACTTTACCTTAGGAATAACAATCTTGTTGGTCCTATTCCTCCAGAAATGAATAACCTTACACATTTGTATTCCTTACAAATAAGTTATAATAGATTGTCTGGGAACCTACCACAAGATGTGTGCCTTGGTGGATTACTTGCACTTTTTGGAGCGTCCAACAATTATTTCACGGGACCTATCCCAAAAAGCATGAAAAATTGCAGTAGGTTGTTGAGACTCAGACTTGAGAGAAACCATCTTAGTGGAAATATATCTGAAGCTTTTGGCATACATCCCCATTTGTACTACATGGGATTGAGTGATAATGAACTGCATGGTGAGCTTTCATGGACATGGGAGCAGTTTAACAATCTATCGACCTTCAAAATTTCGAGAAACAAAATCTCTGGAGAAATACCAGCTGCTCTCGGAAAGGCAGCTCATCTACAAGTTCTTGACCTCTCGTCAAATCAACTAGTTGGAAGAATTCCCAAAGAATTGGGAAATTTAAAGTTGATTGAACTTGCGTTAAATGATAACAAACTTTCAGGTGATATTCCCTTTGATGTTGCATCGCTATCTGATCTCGAAAGACTTGGCCTGGCCGCGAACAATTTTAGTGCAAAGATTCTTAAACAACTTGGCAAGTGCTCAAAATTGATATTCTTAAATATGAGCAAGAATAGATTCGCAGGGAGTATTCCTGTTGAGATGGGGTCTTTACAATCTCTTGAAAGGCTTGATCTCAGTTGGAATTTCCTGTCGGGAGATATACCGTCAGAGATTGGACAGCTGCAGCGGCTAGAGGTTTTAGACCTCTCCCATAATATGTTGTCCGGTCTCATTCCAACCAGTTTTAGTACACTGAAAGGCCTTACTAAAGTAGATGTATCCTATAACAAGTTAGAGGGTCCCATTCCTGACAACAAAGCCTTTCGCAAGGCACCATTTGAAGCAATTCGCAACAACAACAACCTGTGTGGCAATGCTACTGGTTTGGAGGCTTGTGCAGCGCTCGTGAAAAATAAAACTGTGCACAAGAAGGGCTCCAAAGTTGTCATTTTCACTGTAATTGCTCTGTTGGGTAGTTTGTTGGGCTTGATTGCAGGTTTTCTTATCTTTTTCCAAAACCGAAGAAAGAAAAGGTTAATGGAAACACCACAAATAGATGTTTCCATGAGATGGTGCCCTGATGGGGAACTCTGCTATGCAAACATCATTGAGGCTACTGAAGAATTCAACTCTAGATATTGCATTGGTACAGGAGGGTATGGAGTTGTTTACAAAGTTGTGCTTCCATCAGAACAAGTCCTTGCTGTGAAGAAATTTCACCAAACACCAGAAGTTGAGATGACCAGCTTGAAAGCTTTTAGAAGCGAGATTGATGTCTTAATGGGTATACGACATCGAAACATTGTCAAGCTGTATGGTTTCTGCTCTCATGCTAAACACTCATTTTTGGTATATGAATTTGTGGAAAGGGGAAGCTTGAGAAAGGTATTGAACGACGAGGAACAAGCGGTAAATATGGATTGGGATAAAAGGCTAAATATTATCAAAGGGGTGGCCAATGCTTTATCATACATGCACCATGACTGCTCACCTCCAATTATTCATAGAGACATTTCCAGCAACAATGTTCTTTTGGATGCAGAATATGAGGCTCATGTCTCTGATTTTGGCACAGCTAGGCTCTTAATGCACGACTCGTCCAATTGGACATCATTTGCTGGCACCTTTGGGTACACAGCTCCAGGTATGTTGCGTTGTTTCAATATCACCTTCTCCGAGAGGTTAGCTTACTTTCTGAAAATTATTAACCTATCACGAAGAATATGCATTTATTAACCTGAAACTGATTCTGAGGTCGTTAATATGCTAATTCTGTGACATTATGCTGAAATGAAATGACTTGAACATATGATCAGTTGCAGCATGCTCCGTAGGTAAAATATGATTTCCTTGTCAGAAGATTCTGTTCTTGCCCGCTGACATTGTTAGCATAATGGAAATGCTTTGGTAATCTTTTTGAAATTCATTTTCTAGATTGGAAAGGAAACCATAAGCATGCCGCTATTCATAGGTTTTAAATAAATTTTAGTGCACCCTCAGTTTCGCAAGTTATATAGCAGTTTAATTTGAAGAAAATGGTTGGTTCATATTAACTAGATTTCCGACTAAAATGCCATAATACTGATAGTTGGTTCTTCGCTTAGCACAAAAGCAACTAAGAAATGCAGCACTGTATACAGGTGCAGTAAATTATTTTTGCAAAATATAGCATGACCAGTCTCTTTTGCAGAGTTGGCATACACGATGAAGGTGGATGCAAAATGTGATGTGTATAGCTTCGGAGTAGTAGCTTTGGAAGTAATGATAGGAAAGCATCCTGGTGATTTAATCTCATCCCTGATGTTATCGGCTTCCACCTCCTCCTCATCACCAATCGGTCACAATACACTCTTGAAGGATGTCTTAGACCAGCGCCTCCCACCTCCCGAAAATGACATTGCGGACGGCGTGGCAGTTGTTGCAAAACTAGTGTTTGCTTGCTTGCAGACCGATCCCCATTATCGGCCAACAATGCGACAAGTTTCTACAGAGCTTACAACTCGTTGGCCACCATTGTCAAAGCTATTCTCCACGATAGAATTGGAAGATGAACTTGTTCACAGAAATGTTGCTGGTTGAAGTTTAACTGTCTTCTTTCCTGTCTTGTGAAAAACAACTTGTTTGACAAAATGTAATATTAAATTGTTTGGCAATAAGTTCCCCCTCCCCTCAAGAGTTGTTACTGTCTGTCTTATATATTTAGTCCAAATCCTTACACTCCGTCTATTTCTTCGCCTAATTCTTCTGTATATTGAATACTGAAAAAAGAAACACAGTTTTCTCGTATTGAACTTAAATTCGCGTGGATCGAATTGACAGATGTTTTGGTTTACAGAAGTGGCACAGGCTGAACATTTAGCAAATTATTTTGTTTCTACTGATCTCTGTATTGTTATCCGTGGTCTACTTCCCAGTCCTGTGATAAGGAATACTGCTTAATCTATAGTAGAATTGTAGGCATAATTTTCTCTTAAGGTTCAGCTTAATTTTGTACCTGGAAAGCCAACAGCCCTTGGCACCAAAACATTTTGTAATTTTTCTAACAGTTTTGATGGGTTTATGCGATTATGCAGAATTATGAGTGGGGTTTCTTGAATAAAGCAAAGACCAAACCTACAGCCAAAAAAAGTCTATGATTACCATACAAAAACAGAGCGTCTCCGTATCTTTCCCAATGGGCTTCA